>QEPC01015356.1:274930-296302 GCA_003113815.1 Sphenodon punctatus | reverse complement strand
TGATAGCAGCACCTCTGGACCAGTCGCACCATGTTCGTGCACAAGGCACAGGCGGCACCGGCAGCACTGGCAGCAAGAAGCAACAGGTCCTGGAGTTCAGGCTGGCTAAGCTCACCCCCTCCCCCAGTAAGGCAGTGGACGCAGTCAGTCTCTCCGTGCCTGCCTCACTGCCTGCCCGGCTGCCCCTGCAGTGGAACCACTCCTGGGGAGTGGTGGTAGATGTTTGGCTGGGGGGTGGGGGGAACATAAGGGAGGCCATGCTTGTCTGAGGCCACTCAAAGGGGTAGAGAATTGGAATCCTTCCTGTCCAAAGGGAGTAACTTTTATGTAAATGTACACATTTGCATAATTAGGTGGGGCCTAATCCAGGGGCAGTAGTGGGAGCAAATGTAGTTGGATAAATTTATGGCATATATCTTGTAAGGAGTTTTTATTATTTGATGCTACAGGACAAAGTATCCCCCCCTGCCCCCCAGCAATATATGTTGTTTTTTCCCCTTTCTTCCTGTAGCATCAAAGTTGCCTGCAGCTGGAGGTGGGACTGTCAGGGCATTCTGAAGCCTGGGTACTATATTGTATATTGGGTACCTTGCTGGTGGGGCCTGCGCACATGTTCAGGGTCTAACGGATCACCATATTTGGGGTCGGGAAGGAATTTTCCCTCTAGGCAGATTGACAGTTGACTAAGTGTTTTTTGCCTACCCCTGTAGCATGGGTGTGGCTCACCTGTTTGTCTGGATTCCTTTTTCCTAAAATTATTTCCTGTTATTTCAGGCATTGGTGTGCTCTGGTTGGTTCCAGTCTCTACTCCTCCTGCCCTTTGTTGCTCCCCCATCACCACAGCTACTCCCTACAGTTTGCTGTTTCTAACTCTCCACAACACCTCATCCATCCTTCCTTCCCAATTTCTCAATTCTCCCCACCTCTTGCTGCCCTTGCAACCCCCTAATTTTACCCCCCACCCCCACCATCCCCTGCATGTCCCTCCACTCCATCATGCCATTCTCCCCTGGTTCTTCCAATTTACGACAGACCCAACAGTGGCTTTGCCAGCCCAGCTATGACTCTATGCTGTCTCCATTCCCAGGAGTAGGGGACAGTACAAAGCCTCACATGAAGCTCTGGTATCCTGTATGCACTGCGTGCCAATGAAGCCAGATTCTGCCCAGCACAAGGCCCTGTGCTATAGTTGCACTTGGATCCAGCTCTGCCCAACACACAGTCTTTCAGGAACTGAGGAAAAAAGGGGGAGCTGCAACAGGAGCAGAACCCCATCTCTCACAATCCAGGTGCTGCTCCTAGTGAATCCCCTTTTAAAGGTGCTGCTGCCTTTTCACCCCCAGGTAAGGTGCTCAGACTGACAGTTCCCCATCACCACACACTCCACTTGGGGGTGGGGGCAGGGAGGGGACAGGGCTGCCACCTCATTGAAAGCTGCAGCCTGGCTATACCTGAACCTCACCCAGAAAGCAGCAGGCCCAGCACTGATTCAAAAGAGGGGTGCACTTCCCAGTGCAGCAAGCCTGATGAGGACAGCAACAGTGCAACAAACTGTCCTACCCAAACAGTGGCTGGCCCTGCTTAGCTAGTCAGATGCTATAGGTTCACACCTCAAGGCAACAATGGTTTCACATCTCAGGAGAACAAAGCAAAGGATTTTGGAGCCATGCAGGAGATGGATGGAGGGAATGCATTTCTCATCATTTCCTCCCTCCCAGTTCTAGCCCTCACACTAGTTCCTCAACTGCTCTCTCCATCTCCCATAGCCCTGGAGTCTTCCTACAATGTGAGAGCTTGCTGCAAGCACATGGAACACAACTATGTGACGGACAGCACATACTAACTCGGAATGCCAATAAGGGGCAGCAGTGGGATTGGAAAGAAAACCAATCGCTCCAGGTCTGCATCCAGCACATCTCCAGAACACTGCGGAAATACAGTCCAGATGGGGAAGGCCCTGGTGCACAGTACTAGCAAGCAGGAAACTTTCATTCCACAAATCCCAGCTGGGATCAAGGGGAACCCCAGGGGCTTCTGGGAAAGGGAAGACAGAACAGCTGCCTTGGCCCACACAATGCAAAGGTCACCATAAGCACACAGTTGGAGCTACCAGCTGCCTGCCTGTCTTTGAAAGGCCATGTCTACACACAAATACAGCCCAATTTAGTAGAGAGTGTTAGTTAGAGCTGCTCTCATTTGGTGTAACTGCATTTACTCCAGTTTGGCTTAAATCGAGTCTCAGGGAACATGAGTCAAGCCAATCTCAGCTACTCAAACCAAAATCAGAACACTGACCACCCAGGGACCCCCTTTTCTAAGCTATCAGAGCTGCTCAGACAGCCTTGATGAGGGTGTGCCAGTCACCAATGAACTCTCTCCCCAGAGGCAGCTGCTGGCCAGCAGCACCACTCTTTTCTCATGCACCCCAGGTATGTTTGTGGCAGCCATTCATTTGCCTCCTGGCTTGTACTCCAACTGCAAGCTCTCTGGGGCAGAGACTGGCTCTGTTCCATGTTTGCAGTGTCAAGCACAATAGAGCCCACATCCTGGCTGGGTTGACTACCGATGGTCCTATCCTCCAGGATTTTATCCTTTCTGCACCCAGTTATGCAACTGGCCTTCAAAGCATCCCATAGTAGTGAGTGACACCGGTTAATCAAACTCCAAAAACTACTGTAATATAAATAAACAATCCTTGTCCATTGAGCAAGGCAGACATCCTTAAGTACTAGCCAGCAAGTCTCAACACTGACCTGGAGGGACCCCTTGGGGGTGGGGAGAGAAGAGTTTGGTTGCGGGGGCCCAATCTGCTGTCCCTACAGCTAGACTGTGGTGTTGGCAGAGCCTGTATAGGTGGAGGTGCTAGTGGAATAGCAGCAGCAGAGAGAAGACTGTTAGCCTGCAAGCAATGGTCTCACGGCCATTCTCAACACCATCAAAAGTAAATTCCCACTGGCTAAGTACACTTTCAAAGCAATGCAGTAGGGATGGGCGAACGCGGTTCGGAAGTTCGGAGTTCGGACCGAACTCGAATAGTTCGGCCAACCGAACCAAACGTTCGAACTGAACTCGAATTCGGAAGTTCCGAGTTTGGACTGAAATCGAATAGTTTGGTCAACTGAACCAAACGTTCGAACCGAACTCGAATTCGAACGTTCGGTTCTGATGCGTTCGGTGAGTTCGGAATTGAATTTCCATTGGTTTCAATGGAAAACACATTATTGACTGTAACATTTTTGTTTCTTAAGATATGTGGCTGAAATTTGTAGTGCCTCTACCTCCAATAGAACTTATTATGTGTACCATATTTCAAAACAATTGGATAAAGGAATACGATTTTAGAAGCAGTTGAATTATTGTATTTTGCAATATTCTACATATACATTCTTAGCTGTAACTTCTTTGCCTCACATCTAATGTAGGTGAAACCTGTTAGGTTTATATCCCTTCTCATATTAACTACCTTTGCCAAATTTCAGAAGGATTGAAAAAAAGGTCTTGGTGATATAAGCAATTAACATATAAATGTATGTCTGACTATAACATCTTTGTAGTCCAACCAGTGTACATGAAATTTGGCAGAACTATATATTTCACTTTCATGATCATCTCTGCCAAATATCAGAAAGATATTATAAAGGTTCCCAATTTTATATGCCTGTACAACATATGTAGAGAAGGGCTTATGCCTGGGATTCTCTTATGTCACTGTGGTATAAGATCGGTTTGTGATGCAAATTGGCCAACAGAAATGTCAACCAAATATCCTCATTCTGTGCTGGGACCATCCCAACATATCTCCCCCACTTGTTTCTGGGAAGTCAGAAGCATCTGTTTAGGAAAGAGTCAATAGAAATTCTCTTATGTCCTCTGTCTCAGTGCTGCAGGATGTGATTGATAGTTGGCCAGCCTGGATGTGTTTAAACTATGTCTCCTGACTGCTGGGATGCTATCTCAGAAGTCCCAGTTATGTTGCTTATGCCCGCCACAGGGCCGCCCCCTATGCCCACCTCGAAACCACTACCAATTGGTCCTGTAAAGCTAGAAGCTTGCAGTAATGTGTTTGGCCATTGAATGTGTCTGTCAGTCTTTGGGGTTGCTCCACATCCTTCCTCCTACAGTCTCTCTCCCCCTGCCATGCAGGGTGCCTGCCTCTGACTGGCACTGAATATGCTGATATTCATCTGAATAATGATCTTCACAGGGACAACATCAATTGCTTATATAATTGGGTCCCTTTATCAAAATCTCCTGTACATTTGCTGAAATGGCAGGAAAGGTATTTGATACATTCTTGTCAAATATCCTGTAAACAGAATGGAATATCAAAATGTAACAGCTGGAAATGTATTTTCAGGTTAATGTCTTATACCCTTGGGACCCTTTATCCACGCTTTCCTAAAATTGGCAGAAATATTAAGCATATGAAGAGATGTAATATGCACAAGTTTCATGAATATTAGATGCAATATAAAGAAGTTGTAGCCATGAATGTGTATGGACCTTTTCTTAAAATCACAACATTCAATTGCTTCTGAAATAGGTTTCCTTTATTTAATCGTTCCGAAATTTGGTACACTTAGTGTCCTACATCGGGGGTACAAGCTCCCTAAATTTCATCAAACAGTAATAAGAAACAAAAATGTTATAGCCATAAATATGTTTTTTTGTTTTTTCCCTTTATTTCAAAAACCAAATGTCATTTTCAGTTCCTGATTGCACTGAACTAAAGACCGAACCGATCCCAACCGAACCGAATACTGAATCTGAACTCAACGTTCAATCCGAACCACCGAACGGCCAAACATCCAAACCAATGAACTGAATGCAGCCGAACCGAACGGGTGAACCGAACAGACGAAACGAACGCAGCCAAAACGAACGGCCGAACCCGAACCATGATCTGTTCACCCATCTCTACAATGCAGTGAATGTCAAGGCCTGTGGTGAAATGGAGGGGCTAGAGCCAAGCTTGGCTAAGTCAGATAGAACCCCAGGTCCAAGAGACAGAATTGGGCAGTGTGGCAGAGCTTGGTCAACTAAGTAGGTCTAATGCCACTGGCACCCAAGTTCCTGCCCCCCTCACAGGAAGCATGGAAAAGGCAAAATCCCAGCTTAGGCATGTTACCCATTCAGAAGGCATGTAGCAAATCATTGCTGTCCGCTGGTGACATATAACCAGGGTCCCAATTCTCCGAGGGAAACTTAAAAAAAATTCTGCAGGAGTCTGCGGGTCACTGGGTCCAATTCTGCAAGTCCCTCCCCCACTCCCTACCCGTACCATGCCGGGGGCATTTCCCCACTGCTGAGTAGGTTGTGGTAAGTTGGTTGAGTTGCTCACCCTCCCCCCTCCTTCCTACCTGCTCCGTCCCATCGCCAACTTACCCCAGTCCACTTGGCAGTGGGGAAACCTTGGTGTGCCAGTGGCAACAGGCTCCCTCCTACTCCTGCCTGCTCTGGCCCATTGCCAACTTAACTGGGCCCTCTTGGCAGTGGGGAAATCCTGGCACAGCAACTCCCGCAGGACACTTGGTCTAGCAGGCACAAGCCTGACCATGTGGACTGGGCAACATGTCACCCATCAATCATTGCATGCAAGTCTCTGATTGGCTCATGTGTGATGTCACCCATCAGTCTCTGGTTGGCTTCTGTGCAGTGACTTATGGATGACGTCACATGCACGAGCCAATTAGAGGCTTGCGTGCCATGATGTCGTCCAGCAAGGGGAATTTCATGGGGAATTTCCCTGTGGCCGGGATTTCACGTAAAACTGCAATTCACAGTAGTGGATTTCCCTCGGGGTTCTGCATATAACAAGCACAACCCAAGTGGTTACCACCTACATACCTAGTAGGGATGGGTGAACAGAACCAAGTTTGGAAATTCGGTTCGGTTCAAAAATTGAGTTCGGTTCGGAAATTCAAACCCCATTGAACTAAATGGAATATTATCTTATAGGGATGGGCAAACAGAACCAAGTTCAGAAATTCGGTTCGGTTCGAAAATCGAGTTCAGTTCGGTTTGGTTCGGTTGACCAAACTCATTGACTTCGAACCACGTTCGCCCATCCCTAGTCCCTAGTGTCAAGCCCCACCCCCAGCAACGAGGGGTGGGGAGAGGCAAGAAGGGGATTCCCCAGGGGCCCCCACCTGGAGCAGCGGGGCAATCCCCGCAACTAGCAAAGCGGCGGCGAGCACAAGCCCCGCCGCGTCAACCAGAGCCCCCGTTAGGAAGCGTGGCCCCGCCCTTGTCCCCCTCCACACGGCCGGAAGAAGCTTCCCCGCCGCAGCAAGAGACAGCGTCGGGTGATAGCCCCGCCCCGCCCCGACGCAGCGCACGCATAGCGGCGCGGGGGGCGGAGCCAGGGGCGGGGCTTTCAAGCAGGGACTAGCTGGGAGCTATAAAAACGCCGGCGGGGTAGCCATTCCCCGCCGGTAATCGCGAGAGAAGCTGGCCCCTGATTTTTGGCTACTATCTTGAAGCTCCTACCTTGAAGCTAAGTGTACCTGTGTCTATTGAGTCTGTGTTTGTGGGTGTGCGAGTTCCCTTGCTGTCCTTCTGTTTCCCCCCCTTTGCTTCTGTGCTGTTGTGTGTGTCAAGTGTGCCTCTCACTCCCTGCTGCCCTTCCCCCCCCTACCAGTAACAATAGACCTACCTCCACGTGCATTCCCTACCTGGTCCGCTCCTTTCCCTTCCCCGAAAACCCCGCGTCTACACACACACCCCGGTTCCCCTTCTCCTCCTGTCCCCTGTGGCACCCCTCCCCTGGCCCTGCCTTCCTTACACCTGGAGCACTCTACCCTCCACGAAACCTGCACCTGGGTTGGGGACCCCCTGACTGGTTCGACGTTTCTGTGTGCAAGGCTGACTCTCCCTCTCCCTACTCTGGTTGGCAATACCTCTCTCCCCCCCTATGATGACACGGGTTGCCTCGTAGAATTCGAGGAAAGCCCACCTTATAACCTGAGGGGACTACCGGGAGCCTATCGTACCTCAGGGAGAGAGAGTGCCTCCCCCTTTTGTCCCCTTCCCCTTTCCCCGGCCCCTACGGGCCCTCTCCCCCCTCCTACCCTTACAGAATTACCGGCACCACCCTTACCCCCCCCTAGGATGGATTCCCACGACCCTGCCCAACAAATACAGGGGCTAATCCATGCTGTTCAGAGCCTAACCATGGAGGTACAGGACCTGAGGAAACAAAATCAGGAACTTCAGGAACACAACCAGTTCCTGCAAACGGCCTTGGAGGGGACTAAGGAAACCCAGGAGAGCCCCTCGGTCCACCCCTTGCCCTTCCCGGGGACACATGTTGTCCAAACCCCTCCAGCCTTAGGGCCTCGGGAACCCAAGGCACCCCGGCCAGATAAATTTTACGGGGATAGACGGGCCTGCCAGGGCTTTTTAGCCCTGTGCGAGCTAACGTTCCAGACGCAACCCCTTACCTATGGAACTGACCGGACTAGAATAGCCTTTATCGCAGGATTACTGGGGGGGGGGTGGCCTTAGATTGGATTACACCATTGCTGGCCGCTCAGGACCCCCTCCTGCAGGATTACCCCAAATTTATTAGGCAATTTAAGGCCCTATTTGATTATCCCCATCGAGCTAGAGAAGCTTCGCATTCCATTCTGCACATAAAACAAGGAAGGGCCCCGCTGCTTGACTATATCACCAGGTTCCGGTGCCTAGCCTTTGATGTGGGCTGGGACGATGCAGCCCTCCGGGCCTTATTTCGCCAAGGGTTAGCCGAGGAAATCAAAGACCAGCTAGCCGGAATTGCCGCCGCCCCTACCACGTTAAACGAATTAATCACCGTAACGATACACATAGATGACCGACTGACGGAAAGAAAGCAGGAGCGTCAGCGGGAGCAAGCCAAGGGAGGAGGGTACCGGAGTCCCCGTCCTCCTCTGTCCCTACCTATTCCAGCACGAGACAACCTAGCCGGGGAACCCATGCAAATCGGGGCGGTGCGAGGGCCTTTGACAGCCGCGGAGAAAGAACGGCGTCGCCTCCAACACTTATGTTTCTACTGCGGGGCGAGCACCCACTTCTCCAGGGAATGCCCTCTAAAACCAGTAAGGGGCAACCTACCGCCGGGAAACGCCAGAGACCGGGATGGAGAGGGGGCCTCCCGGTGACCTTATTATTCCCCGAAGGCTTGCGCCGAGAACCCCAAACGACCATACAGCAATTGGTGATGCCCCTCATGGTACAGACGAGCTCCGCCGCCGCCCGGGTGGTTAAAACCTTGGTCGACTCGGGGGCTTCGGGCAATTTTATGGATCGGGCCTTCGCCCAAACCTGCGGGATTCCCCTCCACACCCGAGCTCACGTTGAAACGGTCCAAACCATTGACGGCTCCCCGATTTCCTCTGGCCCAGTCTGCGAGTGCACTGCACCAATAAGGTGCGTGATGGGGGCGCACCAAGAAACGATGCAATTTGATGTCATCACCTCACCTCTCTTCTCTGTGGTATTGGGGTTCCCGTGGCTCCGTCACCACAACCCCACGGTTGACTGGACCCGCCGACAACTCCGATTCCAGTCCCCGTATTGTACGGAACATTGTTTATATTCCGTCCCGATGCAAGCCGGGATGATGGCAACAGCCCCGGGGACCGGCATCCCCCAACTACCCCCCGTGTATGACGAATTTCGAGGGGTCTTTAGTAAGACGGAAGCGGCCGAGTTGCCCCCCCATCGGCCATACGACTGCCCCATCGAACTTCTACCAGGATCGGAGCCCCCTTATGGGCGTATCTACAACCTCACACCAGGGGAGACGGAGACGTTACGACAGTATATTGAGGACAACCTCAAAAAGGGGTTTATTCGGCATTCCTCATCCCCCGCCGGAGCCCCCCTTTTTTTTGTCCCCAAAAAGGAAGGCGAATTATGCCCATGCTTCGATTATCGAGGCCTTAACAGCCTCACGGTGAAAAACCGTTACCCCCTCCCCCTTATTTCCGAGCTATTAGGGAAACTCACGGGGGCGCGGGTATTCACAAAGTTAGACCTTCGAGGGGCCTACAACTTAGTGCGAATTAAAGACGGGGACGAGTGGAAAACCGCTTTCCGTACGCGGTTCGGACATTTCGAGTATCTGGTGATGCCTTACGGACTGGTCAACGCTCCGGCAACGTTCCAGCATTTTATAAATGATATATTTCGGGACTTATTAGACACCTTTATCGTAGTGTACCTGGACGATATCTTGATTTTCTCACAGACTCTGCAAGAACATGTTTCCCACGTCCGACGCGTCCTCCAACGCTTACAGACCCATAAATTATATTGTAAGATAGAAAAGTGCGTATTCCACGCCAGGGTCGTGCCCTTTTTGGGATTCATCGTCTCAGCGCAAGGGATCCAAATGGACCCTAGCAAGGTCACGGCGATTCGCCGCTGGCCCGCTCCGTCTTCCGTCAAGGCGTTACAACGATTCCTAGGAAGTACGAATTATTATCGTCAGTACATCGATAACTACGCACAGAAGACCGCTCCGTTAACGCAGCTATTAAAGAAGGGGGCCGCCTACCAATGGCTGGACTCCCAGCAGCACGCCTTCACACAGCTGAAACAAGCCTTTATGACTGCCCCCTTGCTCCAACATCCTGATGTAACTCAACCATTCATCGTAGAGGCGGATGCCTCAGACAAGGCCATCGGGGCAGTCCTTACCCAAAAACGGGGCGAGGGCCCTCAGCGACTTCCGTGTGCATACTACTCGCGTCAACTCACCCCGGCCGAGCGAAACTACACCATCTTGGACAAAGAGCTCCTAGCTATCAAGGCAGCGTTCGAGGCATGGAGACATTTCCTTGAAGGCGGACCGCACCCCATCCTGGTGTTAACTGACCACAAAAATCTCATTTACCTCCAAACGGCCCGTATTACTAATGGGCGACATGCAAGGTGGGCCTTGTTCTTTGCCCGGTTCTGGTTTAAAATCCAGTACCGGCCTGGACCCGAGAATACCATGGCCGACGCCCTCTCACGATGCGAAGAAGTAATGGACACCCCAAAGACCCCCCCAGAACCGGTGTTGACTGCAAGGGTCTTCGCCGCTACCCTCCCCTCTATCCAGGATTTCCACCAGGAAAGCGCCCGCACGGGTCACCCGGGCACAGGGGACCTCCAAGATGGGTTATATTACCACCAGGGCCGAGTAGTGGTACCTTCCCGCTACAGACCACAGGTACTATGGGCATACCACGATTCTCCCCTCGCCGGACACCCCGGACTTAAACGAACCCTGGCGTTAATTCGAAGAACCTTTTGGTGGCCCCACCTTCCCCAAGATGTAAAAAATTACGTCACGGGATGCTCTACCTGTGCCCGAACCAAGGTTCCCCGCCAACGCCCGGTGGGTCTGTTACAACTCACCCCCATCCCCAAGGCTCCGTGGCAGCGGATTGCCTTGGACTTTATCGTGGGGCTTCCTAAATCCAAGCAGTGTACAACCATCCTTGTCGTCATCGATTACTTTACAAAGATGGGTCACTTTGTACCCTGCCCGGGACTCCCCACAGCCACGGAGACAGCGGCCCTCCTAATTAAAGAGGTTGTTCGCCTACACGGAACTCCCCGGGAAATAACCTCAGATCGAGGTCCCCAATTCACCTCCCGTTTCTGGCGTGCCTTCTGTACCCTCCTCGGAATAAAAGTTCAAACCACCACTGCCTATCATCCCCAGGCGAATGGCCAAGTCGAGCGAGTTAACCAACATATCGAGCATTACCTCCGTTGTTTTTGCAACTATCTGCAGGATGATTGGGTCCAACAACTCCCATTAGCGGAATTTGCCTATAATAATGGGCCCAATGCGTCCCTGGGAAACTCCCCTTTCTATATCTCTTACGCCTTTCACCCGGACATTGGCCTTCCTAGGGTACCTCCTTCCACGATCCCAGCAGCCGGGGCTTTAGTCCAACGAATAAAACTGGTCCAAAAAAAGGCGTACCAATATCTCCAACGGGCCCGGCAACAGTATAAAATGGCAGCAGATAAACGACGACAAGAGGAACCCACCTTCGGGGTCGGGGACCTTGTTTGGGTGCGCCGTAAGAACTACCCGTCTCTTCGTCCCTCCGAGAAGCTAGATGACGTCTTCATGGGACCGTACCCGATCCGAAGACGACTTAATCGTGTCACCTACACCTTGGACCTCCTTCCGCATCTCCGCATTCACCCCTCCTTCCATGTCTCTCTGCTCAAAAAGGCGGCCCCCCCCCTTTACCCGACACAGCGGACCAACCCACCTCCTCCCCCAATTCTGCGGCAAGGCACGCCCGAATACGAAGTCCGCGCGGTTTTGGATTCCCGCTTCATCGGCTCCCGCCTCCACTATCTGGTGGATTGGAAAAACTATGGCAGAGCAGAGCGGTCCTGGGAACCTGCGGCCAACCTTCACGCCCCCCGCTTGGTTCTTGCGTTCCACCGTCGCCACCCCGCACGCCCCGGCCTTTGAACCCTGGTGGGGGGGACGGGGCCCGGGACGGGGGGGTACTGTCAAGCCCCACCCCCAGCAACGAGGGGTGGGGAGAGGCAAGAAGGGGATTCCCCAGGGGCCCCCACCTGGAGCAGCGGGGCAATCCCCGCAACTAGCAAAGCGGCGGCGAGCACAAGCCCCGCCGCGTCAACCAGAGCCCCCGTTAGGAAGCGTGGCCCCGCCCTTGTCCCCCTCCACGCGGCCGGAAGAAGCTTCCCCGCCGCAGCAAGAGACAGCGTCGGGTGATAGCCCCGCCCCGCCCCGACGCAGCGCACGCATAGCGGCGCGGGGGGCGGAGCCAGGGGCGGGGCTTTCAAGCAGGGACTAGCTGGGAGCTATAAAAACGCCGGCGGGGTAGCCATTCCCCGCCGGTAATCGCGAGAGAAGCTGGCCCCTGATTTTTGGCTACTATCTTGAAGCTCCTACCTTGAAGCTAAGTGTACCTGTGTCTATTGAGTCTGTGTTTGTGGGTGTGCGAGTTCCCTTGCTGTCCTTCTGTTTCCCCCCCTTTGCTTCTGTGCTGTTGTGTGTGTCAAGTGTGCCTCTCACTCCCTGCTGCCCTTCCCCCCCCCTACCAGTAACAATAGACCTACCTCCACGTGCATTCCCTACCTGGTCCGCTCCTTTCCCTTCCCCGAAAACCCCACGTCTACACCCCCCCCGGTTCCCCTTCTCCTCCTGTCCCCTGTGGCACCCCTCCCCTGGCCCTGCCTTCCTTACACCTGGAGCACTCTACCCTCCACGAAACCTGCACCTGGGTTGGGGACCCCCTGACTGGTTTGACGTTTCTGTGTGCAAGGCTGACTCTCCCTCTCCCTACTCTGGTTGGCAATACCTCTCTCCCCCCCTATGATGACACGGGTTGCCTCGTAGACTTTGAGGAAAGCCCACCTTATAACCTGAGGGGACTACCGGGAGCCTATCGTACCTCAGGGAGATAGAGTGCCTCCCCCTTTTGTCCCCTTCCCCTTTCCCTGGCCCCTACGGGCCCTCTCCCCCCTCCTACCCTTACACCTAGAAAGAGAATGGGAGGCAGCAACACAGTGGGTGGAAACATATGGACTGACTACCCGTCTAAAGGTGCGCCACCAGATATTGGAGTGAAGCAGGTGCTGCCTGCTCTGCTCCAGAACATCGCAGATCACCGGCAGTGAAGCAGGTTGACCAAATTCAGGACACCAGCCTGAAGCAGAGCTGTGGTCCATCTGCTTAGTGGACCCTCTGCTTCCGACCAGCTGTTGCCCTGGGCAACATCATATAGTTGCAGGCGGAAGCCTAGAGCATTAGGTGGTGATCCACCTGCAACTTTATGGTGCGAGGGGTGGAGGCACTGGGTAGGTGGACCGCGGGCCAAGGAACCTGACATTTCCGTTTAAACCTGACCCAGACAGGGCTGAATGTGGGGGTGTACTCCCAGAGCAGCTCCATAAGAACATAAGTAGTGCCACTGTGCGTGACCCCCTATATCTGTGCCCGGTCGGCTTCCAGATTTGGGGCTGGCCGGGTGGGGATCCCCCCTTATTCTCCAGTGCGCCCCCCCGAGGAACAGGGACACCACCCTGCCCTCTTGCAGGGGCGTTCCCGCAGGCCGTGGCCCGAATCTAGTGGCCCTCCCGCTCCCCCGAGTGCTCGCCCCCCCTTGGTCTCCTCCTTTCCCCTTCTTCCCCGCTGGCCCCCCCCCCTCCGTGTCCCGGCCTCACAGTTCCTGCCACCAGTCAGGGTAGAGGGTCTCCGGGTCATCCTCTCGCCACGCGCTCTCCCGATCTGGCTCGCCTGGGCCTCTTTTCAGGGCTTCCTCGCCCCTCGTGCAGGTGCGGCTCGTTCTCTCCCCACGGGGATGGGCGCTCTCTGATGACGTCTCTTCCCTGTCATCGGGACTTGTCTGTGGCGTGCTCCAGCCTTCCGTGGAAAATGGAAGTGCCTCAGCTTCCACCTTGGTGGCGTCCCAGCGGGGCCTCGTGCTCCGTTGCTCCCTGGCCTCTGCCTCCTCTTCCGCGCCTCCCGGCAGGGCCAGTGATACCGCCGGCGGTGGGTCCGCTCCGTCCGCCTCCCAGGGGTTGCCGGGCTCTTCCTCCGGTTCCGGCGCCTCGCCCGGGCCGGGCCCGTCACACACCCCCACCTTCAAAACACGGCATCTGGGGGGAAGGGTCCGTGGTGCCGATTCACCCTGCCGAGACAAAAAGTCCGCATTAGCATGTAAACATCCGGCCCTATGGTGTACGGTGAAGCTATAGGGCTGTAACGCTAGGTACCAGCGCATCAGGCGGGCGTTTGTATCCTTCATGGCGGTTAGCCACTGCAACGGGGCATGATCCGTGACGAGGGTGAAGTCCCCCCCGCCAGATAGTAGCGTAAGGCACTGACTGCCCAGCGCACGGCTAGAGCCTCTTTCTCAATGGTGGCGAATAGCCGTTCACGGGCTTCCAATTTCCTACTGATGTAGGCAATGGGGTGTTCTTCGCCCTCCACCCTCTGGGAAAGTACTGCCCCTAACCCGACATCTGAGGCATCGGTGTGTACAATGAAGGGGCGGCCGAAATCGGGTGTGTGAAGCATGGGGGCGGTACAGAGTCGGTCTTTTAGCTGCTGGAAGGCCTGCCGGAGGTCGTCGGTCCACGTGATGGGCCCTGTGTGGCGTTTCCTGGTGAGGTCCGTTAAGGGGGCCGCTATTGTGGCAAAGTGGGGTACGTGTTTTCTATAGTATCCGGCCAGCCCCAGGAACTGCTGCACTTGCCTCTTGGATTGAGGTGGGGGCCAGTCTCGGATGGCGCGTATCTTGTCCCAGAGCGGCCGGATCCTCCCTTGGCCGCCCACCTGATACCCCAGATATACCACCTCCCTTAATCCTAACCAACACTTCCGTGGGTTCGCAGTAAGCCCGGCCTGAGCTAAGGCAGCGGCTATTTCATGTAGGTGAGTCAGGTGTTCCGCCCACTAGTGGCTGAACACCACGATGTTGTCGATGTAGGCGGCGGCGTACTCTCGATGGGGCCCCAAAACCATATCCATCAGTCTCTGGAACGTGGCCGCCGCCCCGTGCAGGCCGAATGGCATCCTTACAAATTGGAAGAGGCCTCGGGGGGTCGTGAAAGCCGTTTTCTCCTGGGACCGGGCCGTCAGGGGGATTTGCCAGTAGCCTTTGGTGAGGTCCAGTGTTGACAAATAGTGGGCCGTCCCCAGCTGCTCTAGGATCACGTCTATTCGTGGCATTGGGTAGGCGTCAAATTGGGATATCGTGTTAACCTTCCTAAAGTCTATACAGAAGCGGGTCGAGCCGTCCGGTTTGGCCACCAACACCGGTTGACTTTGCCACGGACTGGTGGATTCTCAGATCACCCCTAGCTCCAACATCGCTTCTACCTCCTGGTCAATTACCTTCTTCCAATGGTGCGGGTGTCTCCGGGGGGCTTCCCGTACCACCCTCCCTGGTTCTGTCCGGATGTCATGGTAGACGGCGTGGGTGTGTCCCGGGGTGGAGGTGAACACGTGTGCAAAGGATCTCAACAAGCTGTCCAGTTGATTCCGTTGGGTAGGGGATAAGTCATCCCCCCAGTGTACGTCGGGAACCCTGGCTCCCCCGGGGCTCACGGGGGGTGCTTCAGCTGCCGTCTCCATGGCCATGCCCTCCGGGCATCCCCCTTCCCGGTCGGTCCATTCCTTCAGCAAGTTAATATGGTAGGTCTGCAATTCGGGTCGCCATCCGGGTTGCCTCACCACGTAATCCACCTCGCTGTTTTGCTTAACTATTTCGAAGGGTCCTTGCCAGGTGGCCAACAGCTTCGACTCGCTGGTTGGTAAGAGAACTAACACCTGTTGTCCGGGTTGCAGCCTCCTCACACGGGCCTTCCGGTTGTAGTAGGCCTTTTGTTTCTGCTGGGCCTCCAATCCATGGCGCCCTGTCCACTCCCATACCTTCTTCAGTCTCTCCCTCATCTTGGCCACATACTGGATCACATTGTCCTGGGGATTCTGAGACTCCTCCCACCCCTCCTTAGCTAGATCCAACAACCCCCGGGGCTGCCGCCCATACAAGAGCTCAAATGGGGAAAAACCCAAGGAGGCCTGGGGTACCTCACGGTATGCGAAGAGGAGGGCGGGCAGCAGAGTGGCCCAGGCCCGCGGTTCCTCCCTCACAAACCTTCTTAACATATTCTTCAATGTTTGGTTGAATCTCTCGACCAACCCGTCCGTTTGCGGGTGGTATACGGAGGTCCTCAACTGCTTAATGCGCAATACTCAACATACCTGCCTCATTACTTTTCCCATGAAGTTCGTCCCCTGATCGGTAAGCAGGGCCTGGGGGAACCCCACCCTGGCAAAGATCTTTATCAGCTTGCGGGCTATTACGGGAGCCTTGGTGGATCGCAGGGCCACCGCCTCGGGGTACCTAGTGGCATAATCCACTAGGACCAAGAGGTACCGATGACCCTCGGCCGACCTCTCTACGGGCCCCACGATGTCCATCCCTACCCATTCAAAGGGCACTCCCACTAACGGGAGGGGGACCGGGGCCACCTTCTTACGGGAGGTCATCTGGCAGTCCGGACAGGACGTGCAGTACCTCCGGACCCCTTCCCGGATCCCTGGCCAATAGAACCGGCTGGTCAGCCTTTCCCAGGTTTTCTCCACCCCCAGGTGCCCTCCACAGGGAACTTCGTGGGCTAGCCGCAGCAGGTCCTGCTGCACCGGCCCCGGCGCTACCAGTTGATGGACCTCCCCCCCGTGGCATCCTGGGCCACCCGATATAACCTGTCCTCCCTCAACTCGAAATACGGGTACCCCCCCAGGTCTCCTATACGCCGGGGCTGTACTTTGACTACCCTCACCTGCTCAAACGCATGCTGCAACCGAGGGTCGTTTCTTTGAGTGTGCACAAAATCAAAGTCTCTTCCCCAGTGGGGGAGGTCCCCCAAGGGGGGTTCAGGGTGGGCTGGGGTCTCCCCGGCTCTCTCTACGCCGGCCTCATTGGTTTCGTCCCCCAGGAGCTCGGGGGAACTGGGCAGTAACGTGGCCAGGGACCCCCAGTCTCGCCCCAGGATCACGGGGTGGGCCAGCCCGGGTACCACCCCTACCGTAAGGGTGGCTCGACTGCCCTGAACCCACAGGCGAACCTCACACGAGGGGTAGGGTCGCACCTCCCCGTGGATGCATCTAATAAGCATCTGGGGCCCCTGGGCCCGCGGAAGCCCCTGCAGTCCTTCCCTCACTAAGGTTTTCCCGCACCCGGTGTCTACCAGGGCCTGATACTCATGCTGCCCCAGCCAGACTGATATCAGGGGTTTGGCCTGTTGGCCTGCGCCTCCTTGCCACTCCCCTAGCCACCCCTCCGCAAACGTACAATCCATCAAGGGGCATTCCCGCTTGAAATGCCCGGGCTTCCCACACTGGAAGCACACCCTCCCGCCTGGGTTACCCCCCCTTCATGCCCAAAGGGGGTTCCCCCGGACCCCCGGAACTAGCGAGTGGTCCCCCTGGGGCCCCGGCCCAGAGGGTCCGGGTCTCCCGGCCCTCTCCTGGGCTCCAACCCCCTCGCGGTCCCTCCTCCCTCAGGCTGCTTACGCCTCAGCCAATGCCCCTGCCTTCCCTGGGCCCCCCGTCCCCCCTGGGGTACCTATCCTCCCTTGTGGCCTGCTTGGGTCCTTCCCGGCCTATCCACCCCCCACTCCCTTCAAAAGCCTCGTAGTTTTCCATCAACTGTACCGCGGTCTCCAGCGTGGTCGGTTTATGCCACCCTTCCCCCCAGGGGCAGAATAGACACAAATTGCTCCGTTAGGACCAATTCTGCCACTTCTGCGGAGGGTCGCTGCCGCGGCTTAAGCCACCGCAACCCATAGGTGCGCAGCCTCTGCGCGACCGCCTGGGGCGAGGAGCCGGGGGAGTATTTCTCGGCCCGGAACCTCCGGAGGTACATCTCCTCTGAGATGTCTAAGCCTCCTAGTATGGCCTCCCTTACCCTCTTATAATCTGCGGCCTCCCCCGGGTCTAGCCTGTCATACACCACTTGGGCAGGTCCGGATAGGCACGGGGCCAAGATGATGGTCCATTGGACCTTGGACCATCGGGCGGCCGTTGCCACCCGCTCAAAGGTGTTTAAAAACGCCTCAGGGTCATCGGCCGGGCCCATTTTCATCAGGTGTACGGGTGGTCCCTGGGCTCCCTCGCCCCCGGTGCTATTAGCCGTGAGGGCGTTCAAGGCCGGGGTTAGAAGGGCCGCCACTTGCTCTGCCATCTGGGCCTGGCTACGCACTTGTGTGCTAGCCAGGTCGGTGGTCAGTTGCTGCAAAAAAACCCGCTGTTGGTCTAGCTGGGCGTTCTGGGTGTCCATTACCCATTTTAGGAGTGCCTCGGGCTCCATCCTGTCCTGGGCCGGGTAGGCCCGAGGTGAAGGGTCCCCAAGCTGGCGAGAGGAGGGGGAAGAACCCTGCCCCTTGCGGGAGATCCTGTCAACTATGCCAGTTGTGCGTGACCCCCTATATCTGTGCCTGGTCGGCTTCCAGATTTGGGGCCGGCCGGGTGGGGATCCCCCCTTATTCTCTGGTGTGCCCCCCTGAGGAACAGGGACACCACCCTGCCCTCTTGCAGGGGTGTTCCCGCAGGCCGTGGCCCGTATCTAGTGGCCCTCCCGCTCCCCCGAGTGCTCGCCCCCCCTTGGTCTCCTCCTTTCCCCTTCTTCCCCGCTGGCTGCCCCCCCTCCATGTCCCGGCCTCACAGTTCCTGCCACCAGTCAGGGTAGAGGGTCTCTGGGTCGTCCTCTCGCCACGCGCTCTCCCGATCTGGCTCTCCCGGGCCTCTTTTCAGGGCTTCCTCGCCCCTCACGCAGGTGCGGCTCGTTCTCTCCCCGCGGGGATGGGCGCCCTCTGATGACGTCTCTTCCCTGTCATCGGGGCTTGTCTGCGGCGTGCTCCAGCCTTCCGGGGAAACCGGAAGTGCCTCGGCTTCCCCCTTGGCGGCGTCCCGGCAGGGCCTCGTGCTCCGTTGATCCCTGGCCTCTGCCCCCTCCTCTGCGCCTCCCAGCAGGGCCAGTTATACCGCCGGCGGTGGGTCCGCTCCGTCCACCTCCCGGGGGTCGCCGGGCTCTTCCTCCGGTTCCGGCGCCTCGCCCGGGCCGGGTCCGTCACAGCCACAATGAGTCAGACCAATGGTCCGTCAAGCCCAGCATTCCATCCTCCGACAGTGGCCAATCTCGATTGCATGGGAGAAGAACCAGCAGTCACAATCGGCAATCCATTCCCTGTTGTTCACTCCCAGCTCCTGACAGTAAGAAGTTCATCCCGTAAGCTACTTGGTTAATAGTAATTAATGGACCTACTCTCTAAGAACTTATCCAGGCCTTTTTAAAACCCAGCTATACTACTGGCCCCGACAATGTCCTCTGGCAACAAATTCCATAGGTTAATTATGTGTTGAGTGAAAAAGTGCTTCCTTTTACTTGTTTTAAATCTGCCAGCAGATAGTTTCATGGAGTGTCCCCTAGTTCTAGTACTATTTGAGAGGGTAAATAACCATTCCCTANGCATCTAATAAGCATCTGGGGCCCCTGGGCCCGCGGAAGCCCCTGCAGTCCTTCCCTCACTAAGGTTTTCCCGCACCCGGTGTCTACCAGGGCCTGATACTCATGCTGCCCCAGCCAGACTGATATCAGGGGTTTGGCCTGTTGGCCTGCGCCTCCTTGCCACTCCCCTAGCCACCCCTCCGCAAACGTACAATCCATCAAGGGGCATTCCCGCTTGAAATGCCCGGGCTTCCCACACTGGAAGCACACCCTCCCGCCTGGGTTACCCCCCCTTCATGCCCAAAGGGGGTTCCCCCGGACCCCCGGAACTAGCGAGTGGTCCCCCTGGGGCCCCGGCCCAGAGGGTCCGGGTCTCCCGGCCCTCTCCTGGGCTCCAACCCCCTCGCGGTCCCTCCTCCCTCAGGCTGCTTACGCCTCAGCCAATGCCCCTGCCTTCCCTGGGCCCCCCGTCCCCCCTGGGGTACCTATCCTCCCTTGTGGCCTGCTTGGGTCCTTCCTGGCCTATCCACCCCCCACTCCCTTCAAAAGCCTCGTAGTTTTCCATCAACTGTACCGCGGTCTCCAGCGTGGTCGGTTTATGCCACCCTTCCCCCCAGGGGCAGAATAGACACAAATTGCTCCGTTAGGACCAATTCTGCCACTTCTGCGGAGGGTCGCTGCCGCGGCTTAAGCCACCGCAACCCATAGGTGCGCAGCCTCTGCGCGACCGCCTGGGGCGAGGAGCCGGGGGAGTATTTCTCGGCCCGGAACCTCCGGAGGTACATCTCCTCTGAGATGTCTAAGCCTCCTAGTATGGCCTCCCTTACCCTCTTATAATCTGCGGCCTCCCCCGGGTCTAGCCTGTCATACACCACTTGGGCAGGTCCGGATAGGCACGGGGCCAAGATGATGGTCCATTGGACCTTGGACCATCGGGCGGCCGTTGCCACCCGCTCAAAGGTGTTTAAAAACGCCTCAGGGTCATCGGCCGGGCCCATTTTCATCAGGTGTACGGGTGGTCCCTGGGCTCCCTCGCCCCCGGTGCTATTAGCCGTGAGGGCGTTCAAGGCCGGGGTTAGAAGGGCCGCCACTTGCTCTGCCATCTGGGCCTGGCTACGCACTTGTGTGCTAGCCAGGTCGGTGGTCAGTTGCTGCAAAAAAACCCGCTGTTGGTCTAGCTGGGCGTTCTGGGTGTCCATTACCCATTTTAGGAGTGCCTCGGGCTCCATCCTGTCCTGGGCCGGGTAGGCCCGAGGTGAAGGGTCCCCAAGCTGGCGAGAGGAGGGGGAAGAACCCTGCCCCTTGCGGGAGATCCTGTCAACTATGCCAGTTGTGCGTGACCCCCTATATCTGTGCCTGGTCGGCTTCCAGATTTGGGGCCGGCCGGGTGGGGATCCCCCCTTATTCTCTGGTGTGCCCCCCTGAGGAACAGGGACACCACCCTGCCCTCTTGCAGGGGTGTTCCCGCAGGCCGTGGCCCGTATCTAGTGGCCCTCCCGCTCCCCCGAGTGCTCGCCCCCCCTTGGTCTCCTCCTTTCCCCTTCTTCCCCGCTGGCTGCCCCCCCTCCATGTCCCGGCCTCACAGTTCCTGCCACCAGTCAGGGTAGAGGGTCTCTGGGTCGTCCTCTCGCCACGCGCTCTCCCGATCTGGCTCTCCCGGGCCTCTTTTCAGGGCTTCCTCGCCCCTCACGCAGGTGCGGCTCGTTCTCTCCCCGCGGGGATGGGCGCCCTCTGATGACGTCTCTTCCCTGTCATCGGGGCTTGTCTGCGGCGTGCTCCAGCCTTCCGGGGAAACCGGAAGTGCCTCGGCTTCCCCCTTGGCGGCGTCCCGGCAGGGCCTCGTGCTCCGTTGATCCCTGGCCTCTGCCCCCTCCTCTGCGCCTCCCAGCAGGGCCAGTTATACCGCCGGCGGTGGGTCCGCTCCGTCCACCTCCCGGGGGTCGCCGGGCTCTTCCTCCGGTTCCGGCGCCTCGCCCGGGCCGGGTCCGTCACAGCCACAATGAGTCAGACCAATGGTCCGTCAAGCCCAGCATTCCATCCTCCGACAGTGGCCAATCTCGATTGCATGGGAGAAGAACCAGCAGTCACAATCGGCAATCCATTCCCTGTTGTTCACTCCCAGCTCCTGACAGTAAGAAGTTCATCCCGTAAGCTACTTGGTTAATAGTAATTAATGGACCTACTCTCTAAGAACTTATCCAGGCCTTTTTAAAACCCAGCTATACTACTGGCCCCGACAATGTCCTCTGGCAACAAATTCCATAGGTTAATTATGTGTTGAGTGAAAAAGTGCTTCCTTTTACTTGTTTTAAATCTGCCAGCAGATAGTTTCATGGAGTGTCCCCTAGTTCTAGTACTATTTGAGAGGGTAAATAACCATTCCCTA
>QEPC01015356.1:259423-274830 GCA_003113815.1 Sphenodon punctatus | reverse complement strand
TTAACCACCCTTGGTGGTCATTTATGCATGTTTCAGGGCTGCATAGGGCACCAATACAGCCCTGCAACATGCATAAATAACCACCAAGGGTGGTTAAAGGGTGGTTAGTGTCATGTCTGAAAGTACCCTTGATCACCTCACTCTTAACGCCCTTTTCCAGATCATAAATGAATACATTAAACAACACCGGTCCCAATACAGATCCCTGGGGCACACCACTTTTTACATTTCTCAATTGTGAAAACTGACCATTCAGTCCTACAGTTTGCTTCCTATTCTTTAACCAGTTACCAATCCATAGCAAGACACTACCTCCTATCTCATGAGTTCTTAATTTTCTCAAGAGAAAAATTTTCTCCAGGGGTGGTCAGACCCATGTCTGTCTAAAAGTACCCAGTGACCCAGAAAGCAGGCACCAGATTTAGCTGAAACAGGGTTTTTTTAAAAAGAAAGAAAAAAAGGTTTTTTCCCCCTTGAGAATTTCTTTGCATTTATGAAATGGGAGTGTAGTGAAACTGTCATCTGGCCGTAGAGCATCCTCAGTTGAACTAAATAAGGGGAATTTTAGCAAATTACATACTACATTGTTGCATATCAAGAATTAAAAAAAAACCTCAGAATTATATTTCTGGCAATTTAGTTTGTGGATTTTGATGTAAGAAAATAATTTGTTTATTCTTTAATTGAACTAAAGAATTCTTTCTGGGGGTGTTTTGTGAGGTTTTTTCTTTGAAGTTTGCTATTTTTTATGGTTTGGTATATTTTGAGGTTAAGTGGGTTTTATAGAAAGATCCATTCCCCCCACCTCCCCGAGGTAGACTAATATGTTTTTCCTTGTATGTTGTTTTGTTTTTTTGTTCAATCATGTATGTTTTTAGATCTAAATATCTTGAACAAGTGGGTATAATTTTTCCCAAGAAGTGAGGAGTATTGTGTTTTGTTCATTGGTAAAAGGTGAGTTATTGAAAGGCTGTGTGGTGAGGTGTTCTATTAATCATTTAATTTTTTTTAAAGTTATTTTATATTATTTATTTTTCTTTTATTTATTAGGTGCTGGAGATTTTTTGTAGTTTTATTATTTTTTCATTTTATTAGATTGTTTTTATGGTGGTTTATCCTTTAAAAGGTGACTTATTGACACAGTTTTGTTTGTTTTAATTATTGTTGTATGAAGCTCTGAAGAAGACCCAGTAGTGGTCAAAACATGTTAGCAACATATGATATTTTGGAGAAGATGCTAAGTAAAGATTAAGAAGAATTCTGAATGTTATTTAGAAGACACTTTTGATGCTTTTGGAAATCCTGATCTACAGTTTGGACTGCCAAATTAAAGTTTTTCTGGTTCTGTATATATAAAATGGCAGAATTATAATATGGTTATTTAAGAAGTTTTTATTTATAATTTAATTGGTACTCTTCTTTTTGTGTTTTTCTATCTATTTACTGTGCTTTTTGAAGGGTACCATATTTACTATCCCTGTTTTCCTTCTTCTTTTTTTCTATGCAGGCTTTGGGTGCCTGGCCCTTTAAGGGGCGCTGGCCTGAATAGGTCAGGCACACCTAATAGTAGAGGGCTGCACCTTGTAGATGCTAAACAGGTGGCAACTATATGCCTAACTGGGGCCAGCTGGGCCTGAGTGTGTCCAGGCCAGTGTAAAGCCTCAAAAGCAGAGCCAGAGAGGTCAAAGGGGAGACTGCCAAGGTGAAGTATAGGGGCTGCGAGGTGTGCCAGAGGGGGATTAAACTAGCCTGTATGCTAAGAAGGCGACTTGGGACAAGGAGGACTGTACCTAGCTAAGAGGGTCTTAATGTGAGATGCCTAGGAACGGTGTATGTAAGGGACCTGGGAATTGTGTATGCCTACTGTGAATATATATGGATAGTCTGGGATGAGACTTGGATAAGAACTAATACTGTAAATAAAGAGGATGTACTGGAGAATTTCCCACCTGGGAGTTAATTTGGGCATCCTAAGTTTTTCTGCCGCAGGAACCGTTGCTTTTTTGAAGCTCAAAGTCTCCCCTATGCTGCCCTGGGGAAAGGAAGCAAAGAGCTGGCCTGCTAGGGATCTCTGCACCTAACAGTGGGTGAAAACAGACCTGACGCTAACCACCCTTTAACCACCCTTGGTGGTCATTTATGCATGTTTCAGGGCTGCATAGGGCACCAATACAGCCCTGCAACATGCATAAATAACCACCAAGGGTGGTTAGCAACATGTCTGTTTTCTTTTCACCCAATGTCATTAGAAGATTGGGAAAATTAAGGCAGACTCTCACTAGAGAATCAGGGACAGCAAACTAGCCTAGTCCAGTTTGAACCTAGGGAAGAATCCAATGCAGAGGGGAGGAGGACGAGGCATGTAAAAGGAAGAGAATAAGAGCAGCATTTTAAAAAATGAACAAATAAATAAAACTTTTTCCTGATTCATTTAAAAGTTCATCCACCACCAGTAGATCCAGTCCAAGGCTGTTTTTCAATGTGTGGTGTGCACATCTAAAAGCAGCCCAAGACCCTCCAGTTTGCAATTGTCTGCCTTGGGACTGAACAGGTTGGAAATGGGGAAATGTGGCTACTGCTGGTCTCTGTGAGAGGCACTTCTGTGTGCTCTTTCCAGAACCTTAGTCACCCCAGCTGGGCTCAGAGAACAAGGCAGGTACCTTCTCATCAGTGGCATAATGTTGGGTCCAGCACGGGGGAGCACTGGGGGATGCTGGATCTGCCCTGACCTACAGATGTCCTGATGCAGAAGCCCCTAACAACACTGACATTATTTGAAAAACTAAACTCTGAGAAGTTTTAAATTGTAGAAGAACTTTTTCCCTAAGATGCTCAAACAGTGTGCCTCAGTTTCCCAATTACTGAATTCACTCCCACACAACCAGGGACATAACTAGGTGTGGATGGGCTCCAGTGCAGAAGACAGAATGGGGCCTCTTTTGCCCTTGGGGCAAGGGCAATGGATGGGGATCTGGCATGGGCGGGTGGAGGAGGAGAAGGTGTTCATTAGGACAGGAGGCTATAAGGATGTTTGGCAGGGCCAGCAGGATTTGGGGTTGTTGGAAGTGGGGGGCAGGGAAGGGAAGCTGGGCCAGTAGACTTTGGGGCTGCCAGGAGGAGATGAATTTGAATCCAAGGGGTGGGATGGGGTAAAAGTTGCCCAACACAAAGGGGACGATGAGAAGTGGGATCCAGGAGGTGGTAGTGGGGTTTGGGGCTGGAAGGGGTGGTGGGGAATGAGACTAGTGTGACATGGGGCTGCCAGGACAGGAGGGGGCAAGGGAGAAACAGAATCAGGGGCTGGAAGGTGCAAGTGGGAACAAAATAAGTGGAGCTCAGGGCTTCCTGGAAAGGAGGACAGGAGAAGTGGGATCCAGGCAACAGGGAAATTATAAATTAGTGGGTCTGGAAGACAGGGATGACAAAATGTGAGAGGAGAGAGCGGGAGATGGGGAAAGGAAAGGGGTGGATTGGGCTCCCAGATGGGGCAGAAGAGGAGTTACGGGAAAGGAGAGGTGCTGTCCCAAAGACTAGAACTGGTTCCCTTTTGCACCAAAGATGCTCAGCTTGTCAGCAAGCGCTAATCAGACAATTGATATTCAGCCCCTTCAAGCATTGGCCCTTCCTGAAAACTCTGTTGAAGGAAACCTGTTTCAATGCATTATAACAGTAAGTTGTAATAATCTTTTAATTATAACTTCTAGGGGGAAATAGTAAT
Organism: Sphenodon punctatus; assembly: GCA_003113815.1. NCBI lineage: Eukaryota > Metazoa > Chordata > Lepidosauria > Sphenodontia > Sphenodontidae > Sphenodon > Sphenodon punctatus. The sequence goes on along the minus strand of QEPC01015356.1, from coordinate 271,112 downwards.
AATAGTATGCCTCAAAAGAAGTATAGCGAAATTTTTAGGAAAACTGATTCAGAAGAGAGTCCGCTCCAGCCCATCATTTTAAAAGTAAAAAGAAGGCAATTTCCCCCCTGAGCCAATAACTCACTGATATGCTGTAGCTCAATATCCAATCGCCAATTTTTCTGGTTTACATTTAACAATCCCATCGTGTCACATGCAAATTTTCAAAACAAAATTCCTAGCTGTTTAAAAGTTATAGTGGTTTGAATATGTGGGATTTTAAACAAGGATAAAGTCTTACTTTACCTATATTGTGACTCCTGTCACAGTATAATACCCTGGCCACAGGTCTCCCACCCAAAGTCTGAAGTCTAGCACTTAAAATCTGAGCTAGCCCATGCAAGCCTCACTCAAGTGAATAGGACTAGTATTGCTTACAGGGCACTTTAAGGGGACTTTTACCAAGCATATGTACTTGCCTTATGTACATATCTTAAATGTAGGGGCCCTATGTCCAGCACTGGTCATTGGCAAAGATGGGGTACTGGACTAAAGGGACAATTGGTCTGGTCCAGTTCTTACAGGTGGAAACCTAAGACCGAGAGAAAATGATTGCCCCAGGGTAACTCAGTGAATCTCTCCCTGGATGAACTGAGAATTGAACAAGGGTTGGCAATTTCCTGGGGAAAACTAGTTTTTGACAGGGCAATGGTACCATTTTTACCAGGTTTTGAGAAAAATTAAAACGTACTAATAAACAACTGAAAAATATTTAGCAGTTTGGTAACAGCTCTTCAGTAATATGATCTGTTCAACTTAAACTGAATATTTTTATGTAAGTTTAGCAAGCAAAATGGAGGCATTAGACCAGGAGTGGGGTTCCCTCCCGGGGTCACTTTAAAAATTAATAAAAGCTCTGAGGGCCACACAGAAGTTGGGGGTGAGGGTGCGTAAAGGGTGAGCTCAATAAAGGGAGGGTCCAGATCATGAATCTGTGCCAAAGATCTGTCCCTTGTCCTTGTGTGCATGCCCCTTGAGTGTTAGCAAACAAGACAGTAGCCCAAACCAGGTGGGTATCCCCCTGCCCATTTTTTAGGTGTTTGCCCCACCGGCCAACACCCACGTAGCCCCCACTCTCTGCTGCAAGAGACTAGCCACAATGGCAAACTCAGAGGCCTCTTTTTCTAGGAAAAGGGGTGCCATGTATCCCAATGCAACAGCAGTGGAGCAGAGAAAGAGGCCCACTTAAGGGTCTGGAAGGCCTGATCAGCCGCAGGAGTCCATTGGAAATGCACCCCCTTGTGTAGTAGTGCCATGAGTAGCACAGTGATGGAAGAATAAAATGTAGCTAAAAGTTCACAAATCCCAGAAACATTTGAGGGCTTTGGTGTTGGCTAGAGGTACCCACTGGAGAAGAGACTTCACTTTACGGGGACCCATGGACATGCCCGACAGGGTGGTGTAGCCCAGGAAACTGATGGTGGTCTGGGCACATGTTCTCTAGTTTGGTACGTAGTCCATGGTTAGGGAGGCATTCATGGCCAGCGTCAGCATCACTTTGTGAGGGCCCACAGCTTCAGGGGAGTCCACTGCCCTTTGGGGGGGACCCTGGCCAATTTCCAAACCTGGACTGGGTGCGCTGTTCATTTGTGCTGCCACTTTGCCACTTCTGGGAGCCGAGGGGGGGGGGAGGGGGGATGTGGTGAACAGAAAGGTTCTTCGAGATGGCTCCAAACATTCTCACAACTGGTGTGAAAATGTGAGGAGCCACTAGAAAAAGAACAGAAGGTTGCTACCTTGTACACAAGGTTCTTTGAGATGGGTCCAAACATTCTCACAACTGTGTGTTGTGAGAATATGAGGAGCCACTCAAAGAACTGTGCATGCACAAGTGAGCTTGGGGGCTTGGGTGGGGGGGGAGTGAGGCATGGGGATGGATGGTATGGGGCATGGAGAAAGGGGTTTGGGGGGGGTTCTGGGGAACGAGGCATGGGGACAGAGGAAGAGGCTGTTTGGGGGTTCTAGGGGAGAGAGTCATGGGGACGGAGGGAGGGGCTGTTTGGAGGTACTGTGGTCTACAGTGGGGGAGAGGCATGGACAAAAGGGCCCCCCCCTCATACTCTGTTGCCCAAGGGCCCACAAAAGCCTGGAGCCACAAAAGCCTGGAGCCAGCCCTGGAGACATTTGAGTATAGGACATGCTGTGTGTGAGCATTTCAGAGTGTTGGAAAAAACCAAAATATCATCTCAATATACCACTAGTCCCAACTCCCATCATGGACAACTCCTGTAGCAGGAAACCTGGAATTCCTGACTCCCAGATTCCTCCCTCTAACCCAGAATAGACAGAGGGTATATGGAGTGGAATGCCTGGGGGGGCATGCCCCCCAATCATACCAGAGTGCCAAATGTTTTAACTCCAGCAACCAACCTTCACCACCTTCCTGTCCTCACTGGTGGCCAAACCACCCTCCCAAACAGCTCCCTGACCCACAAACCACCCACTCATGCTGTACCCACTACCTTGTGTCATCCTCATTATTCAACAGGCAGTGCCATCCCCCCTCCAACAAAGTGTTCAACGTGTTTACTGGTTACGTGGCACAGAAGTTAAGGCGTGTGTCTTAACTTGCAATTTATTACACATAACTGTCACTCACAGACTCCGTACTACACATATGAATGGGGCTGGTGTGTGTGTGTGTAAATGAGGCTGACAAGGGGTGTGGGAAGTGAAAGGGGCTGTCCAGCAGGCTTGGGGGAGTGAATGGATGACCAGGGAGGTGGGTGGGAGAGCGAATGGGGGCGAGTGGAGAGTGAACGAGCGGCCAGGAAGGTCTGCATTTCTGTGCTGTTGCAGCTCGGCAACTGGTGGGAGATTTATTCCCCCTAGTGGCTGGATGGATCGTCACCACTGCATAACTTCTCTCCTATTTAAAGAGAATGGGAGTTCTACAGCATTGTAACTTTTTTTAAAAAAAAAACACCAAGTAATTTTAAAATTACAATCAACAGGGTCTATAATAGACTCTCCTTTAATTTTTCAACTGATTAAATCTAACCTACATGGTACAGAAACTCTGCAAATCCCATCAACGCTTCTGGTTGCCAACTGGAAGTGTTTGCTGTACTGGCTCCCACTGAACAGCATAGGCACTGTTCAATGAAAGTTTACAACAGCCTTAACTATACAGCTGCAACTGCGGCTCTATTTAAAAAAAGAACACTTTGGAGCTAAGAGCCCGAGTGGAACATTTTCTTCCTGGGAGCAGCCTCCTCAATTTCATAGGAAGGTGGGAGAAGGAGTGGAGATTGCTTTGAAGACCTCTCTTCACTGGAACATTTCCCTTGCAGCCTGTCAGGTGGAGGGGGTACAGAACAGGGACTGGAGGCAGAAGAAAAGGGCTAGAGTTGGGAGAAGACAGATGTGTGAGAAAGGGAGTGGAGTTATTCTTGCAACTAATCCTGGAAAAACTTGCACCCTGAGAAGACAACTCTGTTACAGAGGAGGTACCCACATGATGGCGGGGAGAAGGCCAAGATATGGGTGATTTGTAGTTAGGAACAAGGTTTTGAGGGACAGCCAGGGATGGGGGTGAGTTGTATACATGTTCTTTGAGTTGGGTTGCAGACAATGGGGTGTGTATATGGGTACAGGATGTGTACGGGGAGACAAGACTGGGGGCAGCCAGCAGTGGGAAGCAGTGTGTGTATGGGGAGAGGGCACACAGGTGCTGGGGGTGTATATGGGGGAACAAGGCTGAAATATGGGTGATGTGTATTCAACGACAAGCCTTGGGAGCAGTCAGGGGTGTTACCTGTATGTACAGGTAACAGTGGAGACAGGGATTAAGTCTATAATATTGGTGTAGGGAGATTGCTTTCCCCAGCTTCAGTGTTTGTTTGTTTGTTTGTTTATTTATTTATACTAAAATTTCTATCCTGCCACCTCCTGCCTCTGGGAGCTTGGGGCAGCGTAAAAACAATCAACATAACAATATATAAGTATAAATAACAAGAAATATTAAAACAGTATACAAAAGGCCACCAAGTCTAAAAGAATAATCCCATCCCAAACCCCACTCCCATTACCCATCTCCCCCACCAAAAGCCTGGTGAAAAAGATAGGTCTTACATTGGTGCCTGAAGGAGGAAAGATCCGGGGACAAATGGACCCCTACCGGGAGGGAGTTCCACAGCCACGGTGCCCCCAACCTGCAGAGGAAGAGGATGGGGCTGAAAGACCAAGACAAAGTGTTAGTGCATGGAGCCTAAGTTGGAAGCGAGCACAATACGTGACAGTGCACAGCGTCTTTAATGCACAAGTTAAGGCAGGAATCTTAACTTATAATTTCCATGTTTTTTGGAGCATGGCTGAATTTGTAAATCCTTAACTGCTCTCTTAAACGGAAGTTTTTTTATCCTACAATGTAACTACCTGCATTGGGAAATTTTATGTGAGTTGGATATAATTGCTTTAGGTATGTAACAGATAAACCGATTGTGGCTGGAACCCATGCCCCTTGAATCTGGCTGCTTCCCTTCCTGCACCACCACATGGCTTGTAGCATTGAATTTTCCCTGTATGCTATTTCCCCTGTCTCTCTCTGTTATTGCCGCACCCACCAGCTTCCTGACTGGCACCAGCCTTATATTACAAAGCATGCTGGGAGCTACTGGGAGTTGGTGGAGCATCTGTTGCTGGCTCTCCATTAGTCTGCTCTGGCCTGCATTCCTGTATCTACTGCCCTGCACTGTATCAGGTTGTGCCTCTTGTCTTTGCCTCTGCCTCTGCCTCTGCCTCACTGCCCTCCCTTACTCTTTGTGTGTCCTTGCTGCTAGATCCTTGTCATTGTCTGTTATCCTCCCCTTACTCCTTGATTCCAAGCTTCTGTGGACTTCTCTGTGTTTATTTTACCTGCCCTTTGTGCCTCCTGTCAGGTGCTGTTTCCAATACTGGTTTTCCCATCTCTTTTCTTCTTCCTCTGCACCATGGTCAGCCCTGGGTTCTACTGTCATGTGCTCATCAGATCTGTTTCTTGCTTGCCTCAGGTAGGGTTGCCACCTAGACCAATTTTTAAGGAACACTTATGAAAAATACATGTTGAAGGGCCTAAAGGCACCAATGCAGACCCTGCAACATGTATTTTTCATAAGTGTTCCTCAAAAATTGGTCTTGGTGGCATCCCTAGCCTCAGGGTGTCCATTGCTCATAGTGCTTCATAACCTTCCTTCCTCTCTAGGTTTGGTCACCCTTTAACCATGCTGCCCTCAGCTGCATCATCATGTTCCTTGACTACATCCTCTCTTAGCTGTGCTAATCCCCCTTTGGCCATGTTCCCTTTCTTTAGTCCTCAATCCTTGTTTGAGAGCAAAGGGAAGAAATGAGACCAATTGCTGTTTGGTCTTGCTCATCCCTTAGCTGTGAAACCTTGTCTTGGTCTTGTCCTTTTGTCCTTATCCCACACCTGTGTGATATTAGGCACTGTCCTTTGTTGCCATAGTGCATGTACCCTTCAGCACCCACCTGCCCATGGAATGGTCCTCTTTAGTACAGGTGCCTGCTTTTTCTTTGGTGGTGCTACTACAACCCTACTTCAGAAAGGTCTTGCATCATTTCCAGAAGACGGGCAGGCTCAGGCTTAGACAAACTGCCCCCAAGGAGGGGTAGTTCCATAATCATGGGGTAGCCACCAAGAATGCCACTCTCTGTGCCCTTGCTGTAGAAACCTCACAGGTAGATGGTACCTGCACTCCTGGCTGACCTCAGAGACTGTGACAGGACATGCGGGAAGAGGTGGTCTTTCATATACCTGGGGTCCAAGCTGTTTAGGGCTTTTTAGGCCAAAACCAGCACCTTGAATTGTGCCCAGAAAACTACTGGTAGCCACTGCAGACTCTGGAGCACTGATGTAAAGTGCTCCTGCTGACCCACCCCCCTGGACAGAAGACAGGCCACTGCATTCTGCACCAACTGCAGCTTCCGAAAAGTCATCAAGGGCAGCCCTATGTAGAGTGCACTGTGGTAGTCTAGACATGAGGTTACAAAGACATGGACAATGGTGGCAAAATAAAAAAAAAACAGGTCACAACCTCTTCACCAGATGTAACTGGTGAAAAGCACTCCTGGCCACCACCGCAACCTGGTAATCCAGGCGCAGCAATGGATCCAAGAGCACCCCAAGACTGTGAACCTGAGTGACCAAATGAGGCTGGACCTCATCAATAACAGGGGTCCCTACATCTCCCAGGTCAAAAGGCTGGCCAACCATTATCACTTCGGTCTTGTCTGGATTTGGCTTCAATTGGCTCGTCCACATCCAGTCCCTAACAGCAGCCAGGCACTGGGTAAGCTCTGAACCTGCAGGACCTGGGTAAGATCCTGTTGCAGTTCCTCACAGTCTGCTTGTGTTTTAACTACCTTGAATAACTTGGTGTCGTCTGCAAATTTGAAAATGCAGTCCTACTGTTAGTAATTTGTAACCTGTCACTAAAATCTACCATTGTATCCGAGGACTGGAGGGTGGCAAATGTAACCCTGATATTTCAAAAGGGATCCGGAGGTGATCCTGGAAACTACAGACCAGTAAGCTTAAAGTCTGTGCCGGGCAAAATGATGGAAACCATCATTAAGGACAGAATTACAGGGCTTGTTAACAAACATGGCTTAATGGGGAAGACTCAACACGGATTTAGTAAAGGTAAGTTATGCCTCACTAACCTGTTGGAATTCTTTGAGGGTGTAAATAAGCATGTGGACAAGGGAGACCCAGTAGATATAGTGTACCTGGATTTCCAGAAAGCATTTGATAAGGTCCCTCATGAGAGACTCTTGAGAAAATTAAAAAGTCATGGGATAGGAGGTAGTGTCTTACTATGGATCAGAAACTGGTTAAAAGATAGAAAGCAAAGGGTAGGACTAAATGGTCAGTTTTCACAATGGAGAGATGTAAAAAGTGGTGTGCCTCAGGGATTTGTATTGAGACTGGTGCTCTTTAATGTATTCAATAATGATTTGGAAAAGGGTGTCACCCCTGCCACCCTCTCCTCTGGAGGCCTTTCATTCTCTCACCAGTCCCGCCCTGAGGGCTGGGGTGGTGGCGTGGGCCTCCTTGCCAACCCCTGTCGATTCCAGCCCCTTTCCCCTCCCCCTTCCTTCTCCTTCCCTTCCTTCGAGGCTCACTCTGTGCATCTCTACTCCCCCCTCCGACTTCTTGTCACTGTCATTTACCACCCCCTGGCCCCCTTTCCTCTTTTCTCCCGACTTTGAATCCTGGCTTACCTTCTTCCTCGCTGATGATACCCCCGCTCTCATTCTTGGTGACTTCAACATCCACGTTGACGCATCCTCCCAACCCTCTATCTCCTGCTTCCTCTCCCTAACCTCCTCCTTCGATCTCCGCCTCTGGACTGATTCCCCCACCCACACCGACGGCCACTCTCTCAACCTCATCCTCTCCAGAAACTGTCCTGTTGCTGACCTCTTCATTGACCTTTGTCCCGTGTCCGACCATCACCTCGCCTCCTTCACCCTCTCCCACCAACCCCCTTCTTTTTCACCTGCTTCATGCCCCTTCCATGATCTGCAGGCTGTTATCTCTTTAGATTTTGTCTCCTCCCCCCTGTCTTCGCCTCCTCCTCCCCTGATACTGCCATCTCCTCACTTAATGCCTCTCTCGCCACGACCCTTGACTGTCTTGCCCCTCTCTCCTCCCACCCTGTTCAACCCCAAAACCCCTGTCCGTGGCTCACCCCTACTATCTGCTACCTCCGCTCCTGCACCCGGGCTGCTGAATGTCTCTGGCGTAAATCCCGCTCCCACCCTGACTTCCTCCACTTTAAATTCTCCCTCTCCTCCCTCTCTTCTGCTGTCTCCCTGGCGAGGCAACACTACTATGCCTCCCGAGTTGAATCCTTCTCTCGTGATCCTCGTCACCTCTTCTCCACCTTCAACTCCCTTCTCAAGCCCCCTTGCCCACCTTCTCCCTCTCTGCTCATGATCTTGCATCATTCTTCACCTCAAAGATTGACAAGATCCGCAAGGACATCGCCTCACACCCATCTCCTCCCCTTGTCCCCTCTTCTCCCCATTCTCCTCTCCTCCTTCCCTCCAGCATCCCTCGAGGAAATCTCCTCCCTGCTCTCTTCTTCCAACCCCTCCACCTGCCCTCTCAACCCGATCCCCTCCTGCCTCCTCACCTCTATTGCTCGCACTGTTGCTCCTCCCCTTCTACATGTCATTAAACTCTCGTGCTCCACTGGCTCCTTCCCCTCTGCCTTCAAGCATGCCACTGTCTCTCCCATCCTCAAAGAGTTCACCCTCGACCCCTCTAGCTACCGACCGGTCTCACTCCTTTCCTTCGCCTCTAAGCTTCTGGAACGTGTTGTCTACTCCCACTGCCTTGAACTCCTCTCTGCCAACTCCTCTCTGGACCCTCTCCAGTCTGGCTTCCACCCCTTCACTCCACTGAGACTGCCCTTGCCAGGATCACCAACAATCTACTTGTTGCTAAATCTAAGCATCTCTACTCCATTCTTGTCCTCCTTGACCTCTCTGCTGCCTTTGACACTGTCGACCACTAGCTCCTACTGGATTCTCTTTGCTCCCTGGGCTTCTGCAGCTCTGTCCTTGACTGGTTCTCCTTCTACCTCTCTGACCGCTCCTTCAACGTGTCTCTTCCCAATTCCACCTCCTCCTCCCTCCCCCTCTTGGTAGGGTTCCCCAAGGCTCGGTCCTGGGCCCTCTCCTCTTCTCTATCTACACCCTGTCCCTTGGAAAACTCATTGCTTCCTACGGCTTCCAATACCACCTCTACGCTGATGATACTCTCTACCCCCTCTTTCCCCTTCTGTCCAAGCTCGCCTCATCAACTGTCTCCCTGATATCTGCCTGGATGTCCCAAAGTCAGCTCAAGCTCAACATGGCTAAGACTGAACTCCTTATGTTTCCTCCCTTCCCCTCCTCCCCCTCTTCTCTGTCAATCCTCATTGATGGAGTCACCATGAGTGATTTCAGTTGTTACGGGCGGGTGGTTCACCACAGTGGATCCCCAGTGGGGGTGAACAAAACAACCACACCCCAGGGTGAATAAAAGCCCCAAACAGATGTGACGGGACCGGTACCATGACCGGGAATCAGGCAGACAGATCATGGACCGGGGCAATGCAACAGACGTGACGCCCATCCCCAGCCATGGTCAAAACTCCCAGAAGACACCAGGCAGGGGCGGGACACAGACATGGCCGCCTGAGGGCAAACAAAGCCGAAAGGCACAAAAGGCAACGTCCACACAAGGGAAATGGGAAGGGAGGGGGGAAGAGGGAGAAGAGGTTGACAGGTACCACACACAGCATGCACACAGACAGCGGACCCACAGCGGAACACACAGCATGACCACATGCCCGGGCACACACACACACACACACATACACACACACACACAAGGGAAAGGTTGGGAAGGGGGGCAGGGGTGCCCGGGAAAAACACAAGGAACAACGGGAGCAGGGGGGGACATGGAAGAGGGGGGCACTGCAAAGGGGCAGGGCAGGACACAGGCTACAGCAACCCCCACAGCACCACAGTCCACATAGGTGCCCCCACAGCAACACAGGCAGTCTCGTAAAGGGGGGGCCAGGACCCTGGGAACAAGGCACAATGTGGGCCTGCAATGCACAGCGAGCCCGGCGGAGATGGTCCAGGAGGAGAACGGTGGCCCCACAGGCACAGAAGGGCAGATGGAGGGCAGCCAGGACAGGGGGAGCCGTGCTACAGGTCCAACGACATGCAACCCCCCCCAGGGAAGCACCATGGCCCAGTCCAGGGGCGCCCTAACCCCCAGGTCACACACGCACCCAAGATGGGGGGGCGCGCAGCAGGTGGCAGCGCTGACAGGTGCGGACAGGTAGCTGGACACAGACGGGTTGGAGAGGCCACACAGAGCGCCGCACCCAGGCACTAGAAGGGGCAACAGGGGGGGGCGGAGGGGGCCCAGGGCCACAGGCAGGGGAAGCAGCACCCCACGAAGCAGACTGGAACACACCATGGCAGAGACAGCAGGGTGGGAGCAGCCAGCGGGGACCGCCCCCCTGGACCGGGGCGGGAGCCCACACGGGGGCAGGACACCGGGGGGGCCGGGAGGAGCATGTGGATTCACAGGCTGCCGCTGGGGGCCACTGCGGGCCCAGGGCCCGGGTGTCCCACCCGGTGAACCAGGTGGGGCCAATGGAGCAAGCCCCAGTGGTACCCCAGCACGGACATGTGGTGCGCGATCATGTAGTACACCTCGAAGGGATCATGCATGGAGAGATCCAGCTGGACATCCACACGGGACCACACCCCCAACAGGGCCGACATCTCCGCTGCAGAAGGCTCCGGCACACAGCAGGCAGCAGAAGGGGGCCAAGGAAGATGTCCCAGCTCCAGCAGCCGGTGGTACACTGCCCACGGGTGCGCTGGTACCCACACGCCCCGTGAACACAGGAAAATTAGGACACGGCCAAGACAGGGCCACCCTCAGCAAGGCACACCATGTAGGCACTCAGACCGCACACAACAAGCACAGACACGGTCTCAGCCCCGGTCCAGGGCACATGAAAGCACGCTTGTCCGGGATGCGCCCTTCAGGGAAGCAAACCAGCTCCAGGGCCTCCGTATGCAGCCGGCAATCACGAGCGCTCGCCTCATAGCCGAAGTAATGGAGTCCAGAGCTTAGGCTCTCAAAGGCACCCGCACGGCTGCCCGGGGTGCCCAGGAGAAGCTGCACGGCCGGGGTATGCCACAGGCCACAAAGAGACATGGTCTCGCAGAAGGTCCAGATATGTGGGGCGCCAGGGGGGCCGGGGAGCGGGAGCCCCATGGATGGGCAGCCAGCCATGGTCCGGCACGACAGGGAGAATAACACAGAGCCCTGGGGGCACACACACCCTCCAGGGCCGGGAGGGGCTCCGAGGGGTCCCGAGTACAGGGAATGCGGCCGCAGACCACAACATTGTAGCACAACAGAGCGAGGAATGGGGTGCGGACCCGGCACAGCTGCAGAACACAACAGCGATCACACTGTCCAGCTAATCGCACCTCCAAGGCCATCCTGTAGCAAACAGTGGGGGGAGGGGGGCCGGGGTGGCGGTGGAAATGGCTGATGGAATGCAGCTGTCCTGGGAGCGCGCAGACCCATGCGCCCATGCAGGGGCGAGGCCAAGTGCCCCACCTGCCAGTGCACCCAATTGCACGCACGCATGCACCAGCCCCCCCTTGGGGGGGCCATGGACACCCAGGGGCCTACCTCCTGGACAGCCCTGCCATCAGAGGCCCAGTATAACAGCTCCCGCCCCCCCCTTGGGCCCCACTACTATGGAGCGTGACAGGGCAGCTGCCTATTGGATGTTCCTCACGCTCACAGCCGAGTGGTTCCATGACCACACCGAGCAACTGTGCCTCCTGGCTGCGAAGGTGCAACTGGCTGCCCGGTTGCGGGTTGCCCTGGCCCAGACAGCCACAAGGGGCCTCCGGGCCCACCACTGGCGCAGGAGAGCCCGTGCGCGGCTCAGGGCACAGCGAATCTCTGGGCCGGATTGGCAGGCTGCGAGTTGGAGCCAGACCTGGCCCACACTGCTCCGTTGGGCTGCCAGGTGCCTCCTCTGGGCAAGGGAGACCCTGCGCCGGGCAGCCCTGCTCACTATGCCCATAGCCAGATGCCTATGTGTCGCAGAGC
>QEPC01015356.1:245647-259324 GCA_003113815.1 Sphenodon punctatus | reverse complement strand
TTCCCCGGAAGGCCTAGAGCGTCCTGACGCCGGCAGCCACAGCCGGCGCTGAGGCCTCCGGACCGCCCGCCGCCACCAGAGCTCCCAAAGGTAAGCGCACTGACCTTTAGTAGGGGTGATCCCTGGGGGGGGTGTTAAATACCCCCCCCAGGGATCGGGTCATACTTACCGGCGGCTGCGGGGACGCCGCGGCCGCTGGTGCTTGGGGGTGGGCTCGCCTCGCCTCGCCTCTGGGTCTTTTCTTTACTCTTTTTTTTAAAACAAAAATCCAGGCTGGGCAGGGTGGGTGGGGGGTGTCCCCCCTTCCACCCGCGCAGCCTGGGAGGGGGAGGGGGAGGGAATTAATTTATTTCATTGGTTTCAATGGGGACACAGCACCCCATTGAAATCAATAAAATAAATCCGGTACCAGCATACCGGATTTAATCCGGGAATCCGGTTTTCGTAGAACCGGTAACCGGTAAATCCGGTAGCCGGTAATGGGCCCGGGGTCCCACCACTAGTGACTCCCATGCAAATTTTGTTATGGCTACGGCTTAAACAATAAAACTTATTGTTTAAGCCGTAAGACTAGAATTGGGTCTGCAGGTCTGGTCGACAATTGCCTGGGAACAGGTACATGGTTTTGACTTAAAATGAAGGCAGCACCCCAGAACCATCTGGTACGGCTGATCTTTCAGGATACGTTTACAAGTACCTGGAAAAAGGCAGTGAGCACTCAGTTGGCATCTATGGGATTTTCTGACTCCTTCTTTGACACCTATAGCCCAGCAGCTGCCCGGAGCTTGGTGTCACAGAGGCTAAAAGACATAGAGAGGCAGATGGACCTGACAGAGGTAAGAGGGTCCAGGCATTTGTATGACTACGTTTTCTGGTCCCCACCCATGGGTTCTATGGCAGGTTCTCTTAGTATGCCCATGTCGTTTAGGGAAAAGTTTTTGTTTATGTGTGCTCGGTCCAATGCCCTGCCCTCTAGAGTTTTAGAGGGGCGTTATGAGGGAGTAGCATATGGGGATCATCTCTGTCCATTCGACGAGCAACGTACCAAGTCAACCCAGCACATTTTGTTTTCTTGCCGACTGTACGATTCCTTGCACAACAGATTCCTCCAACCCATTTTGGATAAACACCCGGGGGGGGGTGAGGTTTTTTGTATGCAAGTGGCCCTGTCTGATGAATGTTCTGAGACCATGGCCAATGTTATGAAATTCCTGTTCCAAGCATTTGAACTTAGGAGGAAATTTTTGGACTATAAAGCTTTGGGGGAAACTGAGGAAGGCTATAATACCTAGGGAAGGAATAGAGGTGGCTCCCTCGCTTACATTACTATTTTGCATAGGGACTTTTTATTGTTATTTTTATCTAAAGATTAACTTATTTTAGTAGGGTTTATTTATATATATTTGTTACATTAAATTTTGCTTTTGTATTGTTTGTATGGGTATAACTGTATATTTTGTATGACAATGACCAAAGGTCACGTATTAATAAATTTGAATTTGAATATATTTATGATAGGCTATGGGCTGGATTTTTGCAATCATTTTTGGACTGCCACCAGGGTTGGACTGATGATTTTATGAGGGACAAACTTCTAGGGGATCAGAATCCAGATCTGACCCAAGTAGTTGCCAAATTCCTGATTGCTGCATTTGCAGAATGCAAGCGGTTTTTGGAATATACCTTGGGTTCATCTCCATCATGAATTAGTTATACTAGCTGTTGACACTATTACTCCAGGACATTTAAGGTGGGATGGGTCAATCTGCCTTCTCGACCATAGTTTGATGGATGTATTGGTCCTGGATTTAGGATCGAACACTTGCAAAACAGGTTTAATTGGAAGCTGCCTTATTATTTTATTCTTGTGTGTTGTGTGTACTGCTTTGATGTATGGCTATGGTTTTGTGCCCGTCTAATAAATTGATTACTACTACTACCTCTCCTCGCTTCACTGACTCCCCCTCCAATGCATCCTTCACAAATTCCTGGTATTTACCTACAAACCCTCCACAACCTGCCCCCCCCCCAGCCCTCTTCTCCTTACACACTCCTGCACTCACTTTCCGTTCCTCCTCGGTCACCTCTCCTGCTCCCCTAACCACCTTTGTCCCTTCTCCCTAGCTGCCCCTCATGCCTGGAACTTCCTTCCTGCCCACATCCGCCTTGCCCCCTCCTTCAAATCCCTCCTTAAAACCCACCTCTTCCTTGCCACCTTCTCCGACACCCGCTAGTACTCCCCTCTCAACATTTACTGTCCACCTAACTGCAACCAAGCCAAGCAAATGCACCAGAGACTCTGCATCCACTTGAATGTTTTTATCCCTTGTCTTTCCATATGTCCCCTATCCCTGTCTCCCCCCTCCTAGTCTATTAGATTGTAAGCCATAGGCAAGGACCGTGTCTTTCTCATTGCTATGTAAAGCTCCAGGTACACTGCTGGCGCTATACAAATGCTTGTAATAATAAAATAAAATAATAATAATAATAATTAATAAATTTGCAGACAACACCAAGTTATTCAAGGTAGTTAAAACACGAGCAGACTATGAGGAACTGCAACAGGATCTTATGACACTGGGTGCCTGGGCATCTAAATGGCAAATGAGAAGTGCAAAGTGATGTACGTAGGGAAAAATAATCCAAACTATGTGTACACAATGCTGGGTACTAAGCTAGGAGTTACCACTCAGGAAAAGGATCTGTGAGTGGTTGTGGACAATACAATGAAATCCACAGCGCAGTGCACAGCAGCAGTCAAAAAAGCAAACAGAATGTTATGAATTATTCGGAAGGGGATAGAGAATAAAATTGAGGATGTCATAATGCCTCTATACAAATCAATGGTGCAACCACACCTCGTGTGTAATTCTGGTCGCCCCATCTCAAAAAAGACATAGCTGAACTAGAAAAGGTACAGAGAAGGGCAACAAAAATGATCAAGGGCATGGAAGGGCTCCCGTATGAGGAGAGGCTTGGTAGGTTGGGGCTCTTCAGCTTGGAGAAGAGACGACTGAGAGGAGATATGATAGAGGTCTATAAAATCATGAGTGGTGTGGAACTAATAAACAAGGAGCAGTTATTTACCCTCTCAGCTAGTACTAGAACTAGGGGACACTCCATGAAACTCATGGGTGGCAAGTTTAAAACAAATAAAAGAAAATATTTTTTCACTCAGCGTATAATTGGGTTGTGGAATCTACTGCCAGAGGCTGTGGTAAGGGCCAGTACTATAGCTGAGTTTAAAAGAGGTTTGGACAAGTTTCTGGAAGATAGGTCCATTAGCAGCTATTAGCCAGACAGGATCAGGGAAAGTGATGGGAGCTGGGGGGAAACAACAGGGAATGAATCCCCCATTGTGACCTGTTGGGTGCTTCTCCCAAACCACCGTGATTGGTCACTGTCAGAGACAGGATGCTGGGCTAGATGGACTATTGGTTTGACCCAGTAGGGGTCTTATTATTTCTTGATTGTACCTGGTTCTTGGTTCACTGTTATGGACATGGAAGTGTTAGATAGAATTGAAAGTGACCATGTTCAGTTACGTTAGATTGGCCTGGGATACATTTGTTCCTGAGGATACCATTGGAGATCAGTTAGAAGGGAATCTGCTAACTGGGCAACTGAGTTTCCCACTTACCTCCCTGTTTACAGATACATAGGCATGCGCTTTCTAAGGATCTGGATCCATTTATTTTTAAATTCCTCATTCTGTGGAAACACCCCTGGTTCTTTTAACATTCTTAGGCCTCTGGGGATCCATTTAGACTTAACATATTCCCCAAGGGCTCTGGAGTGGAGGTCAATTCAAAGGAACTTCATTTTGAGATCTGTATACTTTTTCCAAGGACTACCATCCATGCTAATCTCCTCTACATTGAAAAAAGATTTGGGGTTCACAATTTTGTGTATCTCTCCCTCACTGTAACTAAACATGAAATCTTGCTCACTGGTCATGGTGGTGAAGTGGCAGAAGGCTGGGGGGTATAGGTGCCACAGGCCCTTAAATTGTCTCAGACGACAGAATAAACTGGTCAAGAAAAAAGAGGGCTGGTGCTGCGAAATTCAATCATGCGTGGTTTTTACTAACAAACAATACTAAGCATAAATGACTGGACAACCCTCAGCATGACTGACTGGATCATGCACATAACACATCATTCCAATATGTAACAGCAAGAAATACCTGATATGGCATAAAACAACATAATCAGCACAGTGATTGCATCAGATAAGAAGCAAACATGTAATACCATGGATGATGGAATCGCAAATCCTGGCATACAATGGGAAGCAAACATGTAACACCATAAAATGGCTGGTGGAAAAGTGAAGTTGCAGTACATGGGTTACATCAATCCTGATGTGAAACTGGCCTTCAAACACGTTTTGGGGACCTGCCCCTTCTTCAGTGAACCTAGTGTTACATCAATTGACAGGAAAAAATGCTTTCAAAAAATATTTTCACAAAATATAGATGCAGTACATTGGAGTTGACTGTGAGCCTCTCACACTTCCTTCCCAATGAAGGAGACCTGGAATGTCCTCCCAAGGGGCTGCCCAGCCCTCTTTTTTCTTGACCTCTTTTTTCTTGACCAAGGTTGGTGAGCACCTGCCCATGCTTCACCACCTTCGGGCAGCAACTTAAAATGCACCCAGACCAAGGATTTTTTGCCCCCTCCTGCCTTCTGCCTGCACCTGGTGATGCACCGCTGACACTGCTGAAGGGAGGGGAAGAACATGGTGGTGACACAGCTCTTGGAGGGACAGCCATCACCTCAGCACCACACATCTCCTCTGCAGGACTAGTGTCTGCCTCGCTGTCCCCAAAGGAACTTTGGACAGGGAGGGGATGTGAGTAATTCCATTGCTAGATAGGAGCCATTGTCTGAACACCTGGGCCCTTCTCCAAAGCATGGGAGGAATTCAATTGACCATTCAATCTCTGATTGCTCTGTAACGCAGGCAACTCCCTGCTAAACTCCTTTCTCCAGAATCAAATTAATCTGTGTATGCGGGGTTTGTCTATTATGTCAATCCTAGGAGTCTCAGCCTGGCCTGATTTTTGAGTCATCATGCTCCTTGTCCAGAGTTCCCCCAATTCTCATCCTGAGGGTCTCTGCAGACCTACAGAAAAAAAGTGGGATCCCATTTCCTCAAAAGGAGGTCCTCCACTAACACCACCATTAGGGTTCTTGGGCCTGTCATTCCGCTCACAGAGATCCATCTTCCAACTGCATCAAGAAGCAGCAGCCAGTCACTCCAGCCCTGGGACCTGTCGTCAGGGTTCTGGGACCTACATTACAGGCAGGGAGGGCTGTCCAAGATCTAGAAGCTACCACTCTAGCCACAGGACATACCCCGTCCTCGGTGTTCTGGGGCCCTGTCATTCTGTTCACAGGGAGCTGTCATTCCGCTGTCTAAAGAAGCATCCCCTCCAGCCCCCGGGACCTGCCATCAGGGTTCTGGGGCCTACGTTACAGGCAGTGAGGGCTGTCCAAGATCTAGAAGCTGCCACTCTAGCCCCAGGATGCACCCTCAGTTCTCTGGGACCCTGTCATTCTGCTCACGGGGAGATGTCATTCCGCTGTCTAAAGAAGCAGCCCACTCCAGCCCCATGACCCACCATCAGGGTTCTGGGGCCTATGTTAGTGGCAGGGAGGGCTGGCCAAGATCTAGAAGCTGCCACTATAGCCCCAGGCCCCGCCCTCAAGGTTCTTGGGCCCATCATTCCATGGCATCAAGAAACAACCATTCCAGCCCCGGGACCCACCATCAGGGTTATGGGGCCTATGTTACAGGCAGGGAGGGCTCTCCAAGATCTAGAAGCATTCACTAGAGCCCTGGGACCCACCACCAGGGTTCTGGGGCCTACGCTACTGGCAGGGAGGGCTGTCCAAGACCTAGAAACTGCCACTCTACCCCCAGGATGCACCCTTGGTTCTCTGGGGCCCTGTCATTCTGCTCACGGGTGTTAGGAGGGGAGGAGTCAGAGAGGAAGGGATGGACCGGGAGGGGAAAAGGGAGGGGCAATGGGGTATCACCCCAAAGCACTCTCTCGCAAGGGTAGCGCAGTGTCGGTAATGCCCTCAGGGTCTTAGGTAGCTTTCTCTCAGGTAAAGAGAGCAACCCAGATCATCACAGGGCCAACGGGAGAGGTTTGAGGCTTCAAGGAGGAAAGGGAGGGGAGAGGAATGGGGCAGGGGGTACCCCCACCTGGAACAGTCAGGCCTCCACACGTCTAGGTACAAGGGGAGGGAGGGAGGGGTGCCAAGGTGATGGGAATGCCGGACCCGGGTTTCCAGGGGTGGGGGGTTTGGGGAACAGGGCCACAAGGGGTGTGGGGGGGAACAGAGGGGCAAGGAAAGGATCTGCACTCAGGGAAGCAGGGGAGGAGACAGGGACAGTGAACACTCACACAAGGGGGGTGGCAAGAGGGGGAAACAATTACTAACGGAATCTCTCAAGTTACAGAAGGGACCAGGAGGACAGGACTCTCAGCCACTACACACGAGCACGCTAGAAATAACCAGGATGCATGCAACCAAGGAGCACGGGAGGGGCCAGTCTCTCGATTACCTGCAGGGAACTGCAGCCCTGCCGGCTTCTTATACTTCTGGGTTTGGTACGGTTGCTAGGGATGCAGGTGGAGCTCTTCCCCCCGACAGCGTGCAGTGTTTTGCCAGGCATGCATTGTGCCAGGGTGGGGCCAGCACCTAGGATCCATGGGGGGGGGCATCCTTGTTGGCAGCAGTTGCTGTTGACCCCCGCTCAGCCTCCAACCTAGCAAGATGGGGGGGAACCATGGGGCTCCATCCAGATGCCCCCCACCGCTTCCCAGGCTGCCGCCTCTGCACCCCTTGCAGCATGCCGAGGTGCAGCGTAACAGTACCCCCCTGTCCAAGCCCCCACCCACCCACCACCATGTGCAACCCAGGTTTTGTAGGGTGGCAACGATGGAACAGGAGGAGGAGCCAGGGGGCATGGACATTCGCCGCCGGCTCCCAAGACCACTCGTTTCCACATTATGAAATAATAAAGTCGTGACCCACGGATCTTTGAGTCCAGAATGGCCTGGACCTCATTTTCGGGGTATCTCCGTAATAGGAGGGACGGCGGTGGTGTGGTCTGTTGGCGGGGGTAGCATGGCGGGCTAGCCCTTTTCAGGAGGGAGATGTGAAAGGAGGGGTGAATTCGAAGGTGAGCCGGGAGGGCTACGGTGAATGTTACCTCATCCAGTTTTCGTGTAATGGGAAAAGGGCCCATGTATGCATCGTCTAATTTGGCAGATGGGCATATAGATGGGTAGTTCTTCTGTCAAACCCATACCAGCTCTCCCACTGAGAGAGGGGGGCCAGGGAGATGTCGCTTATCCGCATGAGCCTTATACCGTTGATGAGCCTTGAGTACACACCGCTCCGCAGTGCTCTGAGCGGTCTTGATGCGGGCCACCAGAGCCCCTGCCGCCGGGACCATCTTCTGTGGTATATCAGGTAGCCATAACAGGGGGAGGGGGGTACCCATACATTACAAAAAAATGAAGAATTACCCAAGGAAGCATTGGGACCATTGTTATACGTAAACTCGGCGAGTGGGAGGTGTTGCACCCAATCATCCTAGAGGTAGGAGCAGAAACACTGGAGGTACTGCTCTATAGAGCTGATGTGGCAGGAGCTTTTACCGTGTCGCAATTCCATTCCGAAAACTCGGCATCTGATGTTGCGCCCCATGGGAATTCCGCTCAGTACCTTTGCGATTCTGCATTTGCCGCTACAAGAAACTGCAGATGCGGCATTTCTGTGCCTTATTGCTTTTTCCAATCATCGCCATTGTCGCATACAATCGGCGGCCTTTTGCCAATTTAATATACGAGAGACAGTCATGAGCATTTATCGCGGTTCCACAAATGGAGTATTCACTTGCAGTGCTGGTGCGCTGCTGCACATGTGTGTGCTGTGCTGACGGCTGGTGTTGCTGTGTTGTCCCTCTGTGTCACTTCACATTCTTCTCAAATACATACATGCACATGTTCTGGGTGGGAGTTCAAGGGATGGTGTTTTTATTTAATGGTAAATTGGTCTTTTATGTAAACGTAAATTGACCTCCAAACGAAAGTTTTTTTGAGCAAAACTCCTGTTGGGATTTTAAGGTGACCTGTGTATTGACTGACTGAGTCATTTTTGTACATCATAGGACCAGCTCAGAAAGTTAACAGAATAAAGGAACGAAGTTGACATAGTTGTTAAGGTTCCTGTTTGCTATACAATTTGTAGCTCTCATTCTACAGGTGCAAATCCCCACCTGTCTCTTATACACATCTAGATGTGTATAAGAGACAGGTCCACCCGGTCTTGCTGGCAGTGACTGACTGTCTGCTTCTGATCCTGAGTCCTGGCTGGGGGTCGGGGGACACTTTCTTTTTTCACTCACTGACTGACCCATCCACACAACCCACCTGTTAATTGTTTTAATAAAGATTTTGAAATGTATTTATTGAATATAAATCCCGTCCCATGCTCCCACTCCCACCAGATAGACAGAGTAAGACGGCTTAAAGCTGACAGCCACAAGCATTTAACACAGGTAGGTGGCCTTTATTTCACGTTGGCCATGTGAAAGCATGGCCCCCTAAGCTCGGCCTCGGAGTCACAACAGTCACAAGATGATGAGCAGCTGAGTGAATGACATTCATCCGAATGAATGTGAATGACACATTGACATTGTGAATTCACATTCATGGGTGTGTGAATGACATTCATCTGCATCACACACCCACCGCCACGCCTACCTCTTTGTTATTTTAACAGTTAACACTAAACAGCTAACTTCAGTAAGTAGGGTTGGGAGGGGCTAGACTCCGGAGTGAACGTTAGGTGAACTCCCTCACCCTCTAAGCATTACAAAACTATAATTTCTCCCCCCCCCCAAGAGTGTTTAAGTTCCAAGTCCAACTTGCTGCCTCATGTACCTGGTACATAGTTTGAAATGTTTGATTGTGGTTAAACTGTGGTTAGTGTCATGTCAGAAAACACCCTTAGAGCACCTCTGCATTGGCATCTATCTCGATTGCAGAAATAGTAGAGATAGATATACAGGCAGGGAGGGACTGAGAGGGTGGAAATAACATTTTAATCTTATAATTTATGAGAGCCTTTGTATATGGATTGTGTAGTTAACAAAGGACAGTGAAATAATCCCCTAAGAGAGAGTGATTTTTTGAGACAGGTCCCACTCCGTGCCCCATGTGCTTACAATCGAAGCTGGACAAGGATGAGGGGAATGCACAGGGAAAGACAGATACACATGTATTCCCATTTTACATATGGGGAACTGAGACTGAGAGGTTTTGACTTCTCCAAGGTCACTCAGTGATTTCACTGGCTATTTCAATTTGAGCCCTGGTCTCCTAGGTCCAAGTCCAGCAGCACCTTATCTACACATTATAGCATTAAAAGAGTCCTTCTCGTGTGACTCAGTGTCTCTGCTTTGGGGGAGATGTACAGAAGATTCCACCCTTTTTCTGCTCAAGTCCCTTCTAATCATCTGGCTTATAAAGTAAGTAGACATACACACACACACACACACACTCCCCCATTTAAAAGCCAAAATGGATACTCAGGGGGATACTAAATGAGTAGTGCCCATTGGCTAATCTACAAATGGTAGGTTGAATAATGCATATTTGATCGGTATCCCCATTTATTTATTCAAATGCATAGTTCCCATCCCAACTATGGATGCAAAATTTCCCTCTGCACACCCCTCCAGGCCACACATCCACCCTGATCCTGAGTCTGCACCCATCCAGGCCACACATCCACCCTGAACCCTCTGCACCCCTCCAGGCCATACACCCAGGCCATGCATCTGCCTGGCCATGACCCCTCCATGATTCCTTGATTTGCGATATAAATGTGTGTGTGTGGCCTGGGTGGTATGTGTGTGTATATATGTACATATGTGTATGCCTGTGCATATGTGTATGCATAGGCATACACATACATATCTTTATTCCTCTGCATATATATATATAATACATTTTTTACATCATAGGACCAGTTCAGACAATTGAAGGAACAAAGTTGGCATAGTTGTTAAGGTTCCTGCTTGCTGTATAGTTTGTAGCTGTCATTCCATGGGTTTGAATTCCCAACCCCACCACTGTTCCATGTAACTTTTAAATTTGGGGATTTTAACTTTTACATTAGTGTTATTGTTTGTTAATCATAAAATTATTGCTGTGTTGTGTTGCTCATGGCATACTTTCAATGCCAAAAAAATATGCTTAGTTACTACATTAACCAATAGCCAAGATTCAAAACGATTCCCAGCCGGGGACAAAGCACGCAGCATCGCTGCTAGGCAATGAGCAACAATGCCAGTTGGGGAGGGAGATTTAAACTGGGCACACAGCACAGCACGTGGCGTGATGGAGCCAGGTGGGAGGGAGAGGAGAGCGGAGGGCGAGAGAGGAATGGAGGATGATGAGGAGGAGACGCAGGCAGAGTAGTTGTCCCCCCTCGGAGATGGGGGTCAGGGGGGGAAGTGGCCGTGCTGCCTTGGGGGGATCACAGCACTGGGTGGAGGTGGTGATGGGACTGGGATAAATAAATGCACAGGCTCAGCACTGACAGCCTCGGACCCCTGCCGAGGCAGGGCAGCGCGGATGCGCTTAGCGGTACAGTTCTCCCCGTGGGATCACAACGTTCACATAGAGTGGCACCGGGTCTGACTCCAGCCTGCGCCTGGGTGTGTGTGGGCACTGCAGCAGCTGCATTCCTGCTGTCTGTCTGTCATCACCTCTCCCACCCCTATGTGTTGGCTGCCAGTTGGGTGTCCTCCTCAGTCATTGCCTCCCTGGTCTATGTTGAATGCCCTCCTGTATGTGTGCTCTGCTCAGTTCCAGCAGCTGCGCTTTCTGCATCCCACGCCTCGCTTGTTCTCATTACAATGTTGCAGTCGCCAGCCGGTGGCCATATCGCCTGTCCTTGGAGCTCCCCTAGTCCCTCCTGTCCCTCCAGGGCTTGCGGAGCAGAGCCCCCCTTTCCTTGCAGTTAGTATCAGCCGCGTGCTGCTTCTGGACCATGGCTGGATGCTGCTCTTCCCCAGGACTCACGGGCATAGCAACCCATAGCTGGAGCTTCCGCAAGACCATGGCCCTGTGTGCCCTTTGGCATTCCCCAGCCATGCAATTACCAATGCTTGCCAGCTGCCCGGACAGCCACACAGGTGCCTATGCAAGTCTGAGTTCTGGGCTCTGCTACTTTGGGTATGAGGTGAGCACCTGAGACTGCCAGCTGCATGCGGAGATGCTGGGCCTCCATCCCTTTCCCGATGGTCGCATCCTGGAGATGAGGTGCTCGCATGTGGTGTGGTCCACGGAGGAGACTGTGTCCGCTCTGTATGTGTGCAGCCTGTCCGCCTTCATGGCCTGTCTGGCGGAGGGGGACCCTGCCCTGGCTGTGTCCTTCTTTGGCTGTGTCCATGGGGCCCGTGGGTAACAACGGTCACGTGGTGCAGCCTATCACCACGTGTTGGAGCTGGGTCACCTTCCGTGGCCCCCAGATTCTGACTATGGCTTGCCGGAGCCCAACGCAGTGGAGCTGATGTTGCTGACTGGTATGTGGTCCCAAACCGATGTGCAGGTGGGGCTGGGCATGCCGGATCCCTTTGAGGCATACTACCTGGTCACACACCACATGTCTGCGCTGGGATACCATCGGGGCATGGTGCAGTGGCCCCACTACATGCCCCTGGCGGGCCACCCGGCCCCTGGGCCTAGCCCCTTCTTGGCCCCCTGCAGCTGGCGGTGCTTGTGAGGCCCCTGTGCCTTCCATGCCCTGGGTGCAGCTGGTCCTGCTGTGAGCTCCCGCCTCTGCCCTGTCACTGTGGGTCACTGCCTGCCTCCTCCATGATGTCCAGGGCTTCCTCCAATGCTGTCTGGTCCCTGGGGTTCTGCTGCCCCTGCCTGTGCCTGTGCCTGTGTGGGCCCCCTCCATGGGCCCCCCCTGTACGCCTCTGCGACTGCTCTTAAACTCCATGTCTGCCTTTTCCTGTGGCTGTGGCTGTCATGATGTCCGAGCCGGCACCCAGAGCAGGTGCTGCTGTGCTGACTGCTGAGCTTCCTACTCTGGCTGTGATTCCTCCTGTGCCCATGCCATACCCCACCAACCACCCGTGGGTGACTCTGTGAGTGACCGTGGGGTCCTGACTCAAGGGGCCCCCTGACCACACCTCCCGGTGTCCTCCTGGGGGGTGCGGTTGGACCGGCTGAAATCTCAAATGTAAATCTCAAAATGTAGACTGAAATCTCAATTCTTGATTTTCAGTGATGCAAAGTAACAATGCATCGATCACAATTCATGTAACACTGTGAATGTTAGGGAGGGATATCAATGTAACACAATGTAAGGGAGATTATATTATTATTTTTGTTTTTCATAATGTATGTTGTAACTGTATGTATGTATCCCATTTTAACCACATAGATCCAGCTTCTTCTTATCCAAGCCATGTAGCCAGTCCTCATTCAAGAACCATGGCATCCAATAAATAATAAATAGTATTCATTATTTTCAGA
The DNA here is from genome assembly GCA_003113815.1 of Sphenodon punctatus. Classification (NCBI taxonomy): domain Eukaryota; kingdom Metazoa; phylum Chordata; class Lepidosauria; order Sphenodontia; family Sphenodontidae; genus Sphenodon; species Sphenodon punctatus. The sequence continues at coordinate 246,744 of QEPC01015356.1, read as the reverse complement.
GTGTTTTCCAACTTGCCATGCCATCCCAGTGCACTAACTAGGGTTGGGTGAACATGATGATTTCCCCTGCCCCCACACCTCAAAGAGTTAGGAAACTACAATTGAGTTTTGCTCCCCTCCCCACCCCGTCCCCTCCTCCCCCCCAGCTGAGAGAGTGATTTCAATTCCAGTCAGTGCAGTATTAATTATTATTATTATAATTATGATAATAAACATTTATATAGTGCCAGCCATGTGCCTGGCGCTGTACAGAACATAGAAATAGACATGGTCCTTGCCTGTGGCTTACAATCTAGAAGACAAGTAGGTTAAGTTGGTTGGGAGGGACTAGCCAGTACGGAGTGAACACATGAACTCCCCCGCCCCCACCTCAAAGAGTTAGGAAACAACAATTGACTACCCCCCATCCCCCCTGGCCGAGAGAGTGATTTCAGTGCAGTAGGCTAGGTTAGTTGGGAGGGACTAGCCGAGATGGAGTGAACACATGAACTACCCTGTCCCCACCTCTAAGAGTTAGGAAACTACAATTGACTCCCCACCCCGTCAGCTCCACCCACTTCCCCGGCCGAGAGACTGATTCGATATTCAATATAACAGTGTAAAAAAATAAATATAATCTACTCTCAATTTTTAACATATTACTTATATATAAAAGAGGCCCATGGGAGGGGGGGGGGGGCGGCATGTGTTAAAAACTATTCAGGAACCATAACATTAAATTCATGAAATTCAAATTCAATCCTTGGCTGACTGAGTCATTTTTTACATCATAGGACCAGCTCAGAAAGTTGAAGGAATGAAGTTGATCCATGCAGAAGAGTTTGTTACAATCCTCATTCCGCACTTCCTCAGTCTAGAAGAAGTCAGACAACCAGAAGAGCTCTGTTGGCATAGTTGTTAAGGTTCCTGCTTACTAGTGGTGGGACCCCGGGCCCATTACCGGTTACCGGATTTACTGGTTACCGGTTCTAAGAAAAGTTAGAAAACTGGATTCCCGGATTAAATCCGGTAACCGGTACCGGTTTTATTTCATTGGTTTCAATGGGGCGCTGTGTCCCCATTGAAACCAATGAAATATTAATTCCCTCCCCCTCCCA
>QEPC01015356.1:234258-244989 GCA_003113815.1 Sphenodon punctatus | reverse complement strand
CTGTATTGCTGGGGCTTTAAGTTTTTTACATTGCAGCCATTTTTAAATGGCTGCAATGTAAAAAAATCCAGTACCCCGAAATCCAGTACCGGGTCCGGATTACCGGGTCGAATCCGATAATTCCGGTACGCCCGATACCGGCATTATCGGATACCGGATTCTACCGGTTTCCCACCCCTACTGCTTACTATACAATTTGAAGCTGTCATTCCACAGGTTCAAATCCCCACTGTTTTATGTCACTTTAATTTTTTATTTTGTTCTGTTGTGGTCCCGATACCAATGTAAGAGATGGATTGGATTGGAGGCAAAGTAGTTCAAATGAAATGATATCTTTTATCATTCAAATGAAACAATATCATTTGGCTTACTTTCTGTAGACACGCTGGGGTGTGACAAGTTGGCAACTGGCAACAGACAGGGAGAGGGGTGTGTGGTGCTGCCCGTGCCCGCCTGGTCTTGCTGGCAGCGACGGGTGGCTGTCTGCTCCTGAGTCCTGGCTGGGGATCGGAGGACACTTTCTTTTTTCACTCACACACTGACCCATCCACCACGACCGTCCCATGCTCCCACTCCCACCACATAGACAGAGATGGCTTAAAGCTGTCACTATAGCTGGACGGACCCGTCCCACCTCAGCCACATGGGTCATTTAATTAGCAACGAACGCACACCAATAAGAACAGTCCTTCCCTGTGACTGATAGCTGACAGCAACAGGCATTTAACACAGGGAGGTGGGCTTTATTTCATGTTGGTCATGTGGTGTGTGTTTTCATGTCAAATCTATCTCAATTCAAAATTGACAGAATGGCTTTGGCAGGGTTTGCTTCAATCCTTGATGGCCTTATTAGAATTGGTAAGTTAAATACAATTTTTTTTTAATGTGATCTCTTGCTGTATTGCATGCTTTACATTAGTAGGGCTTTTGTCATTAATAGTGTATTGATATGTTTTATTTTTCAATCCCATATCAGGGGAAATTATGGTGGACATTACTTCGGCAATTTGGGCCACAGTCTGGGACAACAGATGCGGTGCAAAGAATAATCTCCAGACAGGAGAAAATTGGTAAGGATTTCTCTAAGATCCATAGTATTAGTACCCTTGTGTAAATAGTAGGGGTGGGACATCTGGCAAAAAACCGGTTACCGGTTTTACCAGTTACCGGTTTAAAAAAACAGGTTTATACAAAAAAACAGTTTACCGGATTAAAACGGGTTTACCGGTACCGGATTTAATCCATTGATTTCAATGGGGAACTGTCCCCATTGAAATCAGGGGGGGGGAAACTCAATACCTCCCCCCTCCCCCTCCCAGGCTGTGCGGGTGGAAGGGGGGGCACCCCCCACCCACCCTGCCCAGCCTGAATTTTTTTAATAATTTTTTTTTACCCTAAGTCCCTACTAGTGGTTTCCCTGGAAGGCCTAGTAAGCGCTGAAGCCACCAGCCAGTGCTGAAGCCTCCGGACCGCCGTGCTGCCACCACCATCTCTGCCACCGCCCGGAGCGCCGAAGGTAGGCGATCCCTGGGTGGGGAGGTAGGGTGATCCCTGGGGTGGGGGGTGTTAAACAACCCCCCCACCCCAGGGATCACCCTAGTACCACAGTACCTACCTGCTGGTGTGGGCTCTGGGTCGCCAGCGGCGACCCGGAGCCCGCACTAGCAGGGACTTTGGGGAAAGTTTTTTTTTTAAAATCCAGGCTGGGCAGGGCAGGTGCGAGGTGTCCCCCCTTCCACCTGTGCAGCCTGGACTGGGGAGGGAAAGTGGTTGGGGTTTTTTTGTTTCTTTTTTTACATTGCGGCCATTCATTTCAATGGCTACAATGTAAAACAATCCGGCACAGGGAACAGGTACCAGTACCCCCTTATACCGGAGTAATCCGATACTTCCGGTACAGCAACATACCAGCAGTATCGAATACCGGATGTACCGAACTTCCCACCCCTAGTAAATAGTGTTTCCCTTGAAAAAAAATTGCTGCTGTTCAAGAATGCATACACTAACTGTATTCCATTTTTACAGAGAAAAAAAATAGAGGCACAGATGGAAGTGCTCCAGAACCTGAGGGAGGAAAATAAAGCCCTTCGGGTGTCACTCGCAGAAGTGCTCCAGGAGGTGCGGGTAGTGACGCAGCCATTAGTGACAGCTGATTGTTGATGAATCTTCTGAAAATTATATTTTTTTACATAGTTTGTTTTAAATTATTTTTTCTATTAGAGTTTGTTTTCCAATTATGTGCATTTTTTCTATTAAAGAGTTTGTTTTCCAATTATGTGCATTTAGCTTTCAGTCTGACCTGTACATGTAGTATCCAGTATCCTACTCACTTGAGTAGGATACTTCAGCAGCTGATCCCTTGCTACGAAAGTCTAGTAGGTTGTTCAACAGGGAATGTGAGTGGATAGAATGCATACCAACCGATCATTAAAAAATCTCCAGACACCTCAGGGCCATTTTGCAATCATTCCATCCATACAGCATTGGGGTGATTCATTCCCTTATGTTGACTTGTGCTGCCAGCCTGTCACTGCCAGCCCCAAACCAGTAAGAAGTTACATTCCCCAAACATACGTGAACCCATCTTCCAGAATTTTTCCCAACCCTTTCTTGAACACAGCTATACAACTGGACTTCCCTTGACCACATCATCTGGCACTGTCTGTCAGTCAATTGTACCACCACTTAATTGTGAGGCGGGTCTCCAATGAGACTCTTATAAACAAAAATTTTTTTTACTACCACGTGCAAGTTAGTTTAATTTGGTGTCCCCTACATGACATTTACTCTCGGGAGACATTTTTTGCAAGTAAATCACTGTTCTCTTAATTTTTCTGGTCCACAACACTGGGTGATTTCAGACGTTACAGGGCCCTTTGGCCCTGTACCGAAATCACCAAATTAATTCCCCCCCGGGATCACCCCGTCACTCTGTATCAGACAGGGGGGATCCCAGGGGGGAATCTGGGAGGGGGCGTGGCCGCGCGGCGCAACGTGCGGCTGCATGGTCCCGCCCCCTCCACGCACCCCGCCACCCGCCCTCCAGGGAGACGGGCGGGCGGCGGGGCCAAAGAGGCCATCGGGTTGGATTCGCCACGGCCCGGGATCCCGCCGGTGATCCCGGGCCGTGGCGCCCGACCAGACGAGACGCCGGAGTTCACCACAGCGTGGAATTGCATTCAACACGCGGCGGCCGCCAGTCGCTCCGCTTCAGCCGCTCGCGTGGTGAATGTAATTCCACGCCATGGTAACATCTGGGGGGAAACATCCGTTTCCCCCAACAGACGTTAGGAGATCACAGTCACCATGCGGAATTGAGCGTGGTTGACTGTGATCTCGTAACGTCTGAAAATACCCACTCATGGTTGTATATACTTCTATCATATCCCCCTCCCCTCTCAGATGTGTGCCTCACACATGCTATGCAATGTGTGCTATGCAAAAATAGCACAGTGCCATTGATTTTTACTAGTTAATTTATATGCTTATTTTCATATCCCTCCCAGCAGCCAACATTAACTAAATGGGTGATTGAAAGAAGATGAAGCACATACAGGAATGAATACCAAATTATTTTTATTCGATGTAGGTATTAATATGTAGTACAGGTTGGTAGCTGTGGCAATCAATTTGGTTGGAAATCCAATTTTTTTTATTCACCAGATGAAGGCAAAACCAATGGTTCATATCGTATAAAAAACCTACTACTGGCTTGGGGGGAAAAATTGATTGTGGTTGGAAAATTCCTTCATGACTCCATATTAAAATGGCAATTGGATCAGTACTCAATCCCTGAAGAATACTTGCAGTGGCTACAAATTGACTGTGTATCTGTTGCATGTTCTTGTCATGATTTTACCCATGTTACTGGGGAACATTTTTTTTTAAAACGCACACTGATTAGTCACGCTGATTGTTGTTCAGTTTGCATTTTTGATTTTTAATACAGAATTTGAAGGAACTCGTTTTATAAAAATCATAGCTATCACATATTATATAAATGTATGCTACTTGTACGTGTATAAGTACATGTATACATACTGTACTGTACTAGTATGTGTACAGTATGGATCTTTACACAGATCTGTACTTGTACATGTACACGTTGTACATGTGGACATCATTGTATGTGTACATAGGCCAGATGTNGGGGAAAGTTTTTTTTTTTAAATCCAGGCTGGGCAGGGCAGGTGCGAGGTGTCCCCCCTTCCACCTGTGCAGCCTGGACTGGGGAGGGAAAGTGGTTGGGGTTTTTTTGTTTCTTTTTTTACATTGCGGCCATTCATTTCAATGGCTACAATGTAAAACAATCCGGCACAGGGAACAGGTACCAGTACCCCCTTATACCGGAGTAATCCGATACTTCCGGTACAGCAACATACCAGCAGTATCGAATACCGGATGTACCGAACTTCCCACCCCTAGTAAATAGTGTTTCCCTTGAAAAAAAATTGCTGCTGTTCAAGAATGCATACACTAACTGTATTCCATTTTTACAGAGAAAAAAAATAGAGGCACAGATGGAAGTGCTCCAGAACCTGAGGGAGGAAAATAAAGCCCTTCGGGTGTCACTCGCAGAAGTGCTCCAGGAGGTGCGGGTAGTGACGCAGCCATTAGTGACAGCTGATTGTTGATGAATCTTCTGAAAATTATATTTTTTTACATAGTTTGTTTTAAATTATTTTTTCTATTAGAGTTTGTTTTCCAATTATGTGCATTTTTTCTATTAAAGAGTTTGTTTTCCAATTATGTGCATTTAGCTTTCAGTCTGACCTGTACATGTAGTATCCAGTATCCTACTCACTTGAGTAGGATACTTCAGCAGCTGATCCCTTGCTACGAAAGTCTAGTAGGTTGTTCAACAGGGAATGTGAGTGGATAGAATGCATACCAACCGATCATTAAAAAATCTCCAGACACCTCAGGGCCATTTTGCAATCATTCCATCCATACAGCATTGGGGTGATTCATTCCCTTATGTTGACTTGTGCTGCCAGCCTGTCACTGCCAGCCCCAAACCAGTAAGAAGTTACATTCCCCAAACATACGTGAACCCATCTTCCAGAATTTTTCCCAACCCTTTCTTGAACACAGCTATACAACTGGACTTCCCTTGACCACATCATCTGGCACTGTCTGTCAGTCAATTGTACCACCACTTAATTGTGAGGCGGGTCTCCAATGAGACTCTTATAAACAAAAATTTTTTTTACTACCACGTGCAAGTTAGTTTAATTTGGTGTCCCCTACATGACATTTACTCTCGGGAGACATTTTTTGCAAGTAAATCACTGTTCTCTTAATTTTTCTGGTCCACAACACTGGGTGATTTCAGACGTTACAGGGCCCTTTGGCCCTGTACCGAAATCACCAAATTAATTCCCCCCCGGGATCACCCCGTCACTCTGTATCAGACAGGGGGGATCCCAGGGGGGAATCTGGGAGGGGGCGTGGCCGCGCGGCGCAACGTGCGGCTGCATGGTCCCGCCCCCTCCACGCACCCCGCCACCCGCCCTCCAGGGAGACGGGCGGGCGGCGGGGCCAAAGAGGCCATCGGGTTGGATTCGCCACGGCCCGGGATCCCGCCGGTGATCCCGGGCCGTGGCGCCCGACCAGACGAGACGCCGGAGTTCACCACAGCGTGGAATTGCATTCAACACGCGGCGGCCGCCAGTCGCTCCGCTTCAGCCGCTCGCGTGGTGAATGTAATTCCACGCCATGGTAACATCTGGGGGGAAACATCCGTTTCCCCCAACAGACGTTAGGAGATCACAGTCACCATGCGGAATTGAGCGTGGTTGACTGTGATCTCGTAACGTCTGAAAATACCCACTCATGGTTGTATATACTTCTATCATATCCCCCTCCCCTCTCAGATGTGTGCCTCACACATGCTATGCAATGTGTGCTATGCAAAAATAGCACAGTGCCATTGATTTTTACTAGTTAATTTATATGCTTATTTTCATATCCCTCCCAGCAGCCAACATTAACTAAATGGGTGATTGAAAGAAGATGAAGCACATACAGGAATGAATACCAAATTATTTTTATTCGATGTAGGTATTAATATGTAGTACAGGTTGGTAGCTGTGGCAATCAATTTGGTTGGAAATCCAATTTTTTTTATTCACCAGATGAAGGCAAAACCAATGGTTCATATCGTATAAAAAACCTACTACTGGCTTGGGGGGAAAAATTGATTGTGGTTGGAAAATTCCTTCATGACTCCATATTAAAATGGCAATTGGATCAGTACTCAATCCCTGAAGAATACTTGCAGTGGCTACAAATTGACTGTGTATCTGTTGCATGTTCTTGTCATGATTTTACCCATGTTACTGGGGAACATTTTTTTTTAAAACGCACACTGATTAGTCACGCTGATTGTTGTTCAGTTTGCATTTTTGATTTTTAATACAGAATTTGAAGGAACTCGTTTTATAAAAATCATAGCTATCACATATTATATAAATGTATGCTACTTGTACGTGTATAAGTACATGTATACATACTGTACTGTACTAGTATGTGTACAGTATGGATCTTTACACAGATCTGTACTTGTACATGTACACGTTGTACATGTGGACATCATTGTATGTGTACATAGGCCAGATGTATCATTTTTAAATGAAATTATACTTAGCTTTTACTTTCGATTGATCACTTCTCTTGCCTGCTGCTACTTCCACATGGACCACCCCATGCAATTCCCAAGTCCAGTTTGCCTATGTGTCATTCCATTGAGGCCATGACTGCACAGCATCCATGGCTTTTGGAATCATTGCTGGGGTGTTGCTATCATTGCTGGCTTGGTGATTGGGGTGCACCAATCACTAAGCCAATGCATTCCTATGCTACTTACCAGAGTTCTGCAATCAAAGGGTGATTTCAGATGTTACATTGTCTGAAATCACCACAGTCAACCTCAGTCAACCGCGGGGGTGTGTGTGTGAATGGAGGTGAACGTCTGTTTGCGCGCATCCAGATGTTCACCTCAGTCAGCCATGCTTTGTTCTCCTGCACCACGGTGGCGAATGAAGCATGGCTAGGGGGAATCCAGAATGCGGTGAAGGAAAAGTAACATCTGTTACATTACCTTCACCATGTTCCGGAGTCCTGGTGGCAGGCGGCGGCCGCGGTCAGATAGGCCGCTGCGGCTGCCTGTCTCGGGGAGGGCTGGTGGCCGGGGAGCGCAGGGGGTGAGGCCGTGTGGCCACATGCTGCATTGCGTGGCCCCGCCCCCTCTGGAGTGTGTGTTGCACAACAGACGATACGGCCGGCAGCATTGACCCTGGGCCGTGGTTCGGTGGTCCCCACGGCCGGGGGCAAAGGGGCGAACGTCTGTTGGTGCAGCCCTTCACACCCACCCATGGTCCGAACCACCCCACAGCCCGGAGTCAATGCTGCCGGCCATAACGTCACCCAAAGACAGCAGAATGACTGACACTTCATTACAGCAAGACACCCTTTGCTGCTCACAAGAGGACACTAGCCAAGCTTACCTCCTCACTCAGTGCTCTTGTATACCTTCCGAGATTTCGTCTGGGTGGTCATAACGATCAATTGCCTCTGAGGTGCACCTCATTATTTCCTCATCTGTGGCTTGCAGGAAATCCTTAGTAATTTTAGGTAGGAATGAACTGTTCATTTTAATTAATGCCAAGCACTCGAGATTTAAACTGGACAGACTAGTTCTTTTATTACCTATAATTGTGCTCACACAGCTATATAAATGTTCTGATGGGACACTGCTGGCAGGACAACCAAGGAGTGTGATTGCCAAACTGTAGAGTGCTGGCCAAGTCTCTCTTTTTTCTGCCCAGTAAATGAGTGGATCATTATTCATGCCAGCCACATCATCCGATGAAAGGTACTGATTGTTCATATCCTCGGCTGCAGCGAGCATTATTGGATGGTGATGATGACGGTGAAGCGGATCAACTCTTCTTGGCCGTCGAGTGCAATTCTGTGCAAGGAGGCCATACTTTTCAAAATTTGACCCCATCAAAGAACCCTGAGGCTGTTGAGTGTTATCTTCAGAAACGCTCTCTGCTTCATCCTCTTTAGATTCATCTTGCGTGTTGTTGCCATCATGCTCTCCTACCATCTGTGCGGCGATTTCTTTGCGTGCAGTGGTAGCAGATTCTTCCCCCCCCAAGTCCTTCTTAACCTTCTTGAAACGTGGGTCCAGAGCTGTTGCCATCCAGTACAACGAATGTTCACCAATCTTTTCAAACTGGGTGCTCTGCCCGATAATTTTACACAAGATACTGGCAAGACGTTTACCATCCACCTGCTGACGATCAAAGGATGTTGCGATGTCTTCGACTTGGCTCCTTAATAATACAAGTGAGGTCAAGTTCTGGCTGACTGTCACATCGGCTTTGCTCATGAACTCAGTCATGGCCTGAAAGGGCTCCAGCAGAATAATGAGATTTTCTATTACATTCCACTGTCTGAGATTTATCTGCATATCTGAGGCATCTTTTACAGATTTTGTGGCCACAGCAAAAAAAGTCTTGATTGCAAGTCTTTGGGAATGCAGTCTCTTCAGCATATGATATGTGGAGTTCCACCGCGTGCAGACATTGATAGGGAAGAAATGAAGTGGAAGCTTTCTTTCCTGCTGTATCCTCTGTAGCTCGTGGTGAGATGTTTCCGATATATGAAAATGTCCCACCAATTTCTTTGCACGCTCTACTGTGTCCTTAATCAATGGATCCGCTTTGAGAAATTTCTTTGCCACGATATGCAGCGAACAAACCATGCAGGATACATTTTGGAAACTGGCATCTGAAATGCCTTTCACTATATTTGCCCCGTTGTCTGAAACAACGCACCCAACGAAGAGACCAAGGGGCTGCAACCACTGCTCTGTCATTTCGAACAATTATGTTTTCAGCAGTGTGTGTCTCAGGAAAGTGCTCCAAAGCAAGTATGGCTTGCTGCCTCACCAGTCTATTCTTGGGGTCACGCTGAATCCAGTGGCTAGTAATGGACAGGTACTCCATGTGCTGCGCACTGGTCCACATGTCTGTTGTAAGGTGCACAACATTGCCCTCGCAGTCACACATAGCATCTGATACTGCTTTGCATGATACCTCGTAGAGTTTGGGAATAGTGTTTGTAGGGAAATAAAATTGTGACGGTACCTTCCATCATGGTGCCATTCCCTCCATTACTTCAAGGAATCCCTCATTCTCAACAAATGAGAAGGGAAGCATGTCTACTGCAAGCATCTTGGACACCAGTGCGAGGTGGTACTGTGCAGTAGGGTGAGATGCTGGCCATTTCATTGGGTTTTGCACAGATTCTGGCAATGTTGTCTGNGACACCAGTGCGAGGTGGTACTGTGCAGTAGGGTGAGATGCTGGCCATTTCATTGGGTTTTGCACAGATTCTGGCAATGTTGTCTGCTCAGTTGTAGTAGCACTAGCCGTGCTTCTAGATGGATTGGAGGTACTTGTCGTTCTGCAGTGTGTTCTGTCAGAGGCATTGAGAACAGACTTGTGATGGTGCTTCATGTGGCTATGCATGCCACTTGTACCAGGGTGGCTCTTACCTCCTTCTTTCACTCGTGTTATTTTCCTGCAGCAGTATTTGCACTGGACTACACATTTATTTTTGTCACAGGCAGTGAAATGTTTCCAGACGTCTGACCTTTGCGCTTTTCTTACATCTGCATGGCTGTCGGTGGTTGGGGTGATTGTTCCTTGCTGTGGCAACAATGAAACACTGTCGTCATTTGTGGATGTTGAGGGAGCCGGTGAACACGCATGGGTAGAATTTCTAATAATGGTTGTGGTATGAGCCACTGGTGATGGACTGCTGGCGTTGGTTGCTGTTGTCGTGGTGGTGCAGTTGGAGCTGGTTGATTGACTTTTAGACAAACATCTGTTGAACATCGGAGCTATATTTTTCCTTATTGTAGAGTGCAAGGTCAAATCATTTCCGTGGCCTCGCTGTTCCACATTTCTCAGGTTGTCATCAATCCTGGCTCTTTTGCACGGTTGGCTTGCCAATTTCAATGCTGCATAGCTCAGGGTGTATGCTGGATCATCACAGTCATAGCCATCGGCATCATCGATGATGTCAAGATCATCTGTGGTGACATCACTGTCTGAGTCAGCATCACGATGTGCAGCACTCACAGTGTCATTGTCAGACACACCCAGTAGTACCGCCTCACTTTCCTGAGCATTTTCTATTTCTTTTGCATCTCTCCCTGAAGTAGACAATAGGCACTGGTTATTGTCACGTTGCTGCATTACTGCCTCCTGCATGCTTTTTTGAGATTCATCGGGTGTGTATTCGATTTCAAGCGGAAGCATTTCATCATCTTGCTGTGATAACAATTGGCTTTCTATAGCGTTGTCTGATTCTAATGATGATTGTTCTACATCAGATGGTGTGCATTTCACAAGGTATTGCATCAGTGTGTCCTGTGAAGAAAGAAAGTAATGGCATTTAGAAGTGCCAGGCTGCGGCAATGATATTTTTGCTGGTGAAATATGCATTGATAGCTAGGGCTGTAGCGGCATACCGCCGCGGCAGCTTTTACCGACGGAAACCCCTATTCCGCACATCATGGCACGGTACAGCAGAGGCAGCTTTCCGAGGGCTGCGGCTGCGGCTTGTCGCTCATGGTATCGCGGCATCGGAACTTGCGAACGGAAGCGAAACTTGTGCGGATTCCCATAATAAGCGGCGCCAACTCCCCTTTCC
>QEPC01015356.1:211999-234158 GCA_003113815.1 Sphenodon punctatus | reverse complement strand
GTGCGGCTCCAACAGTCACTCACTCTCACTGCGATTGGGGATCAAGAGGAAGAAGAAAGCTACAAACACACCTATATATACTTAATGGTGAAGGCGGGACATGTCTCTCTGGGAAAGTCCTAGCCAATGAAATGGGGCACACGGGTGTCATCAACAGGGTCCGAGGGTTGATCATGCCGCTGGGTCTCGCGATACCTTGTATTTCAGGCGGCGTAAACATGATACAATTATCAGATAACCAGTGAGGAGCCGAGACTGTATCTCTCCCCCAGGAGGGTGCTTGGAGGGCCGCCCCCCCCCTTGCTGCTGTGTTACCCCGTGTTGATGTTATTGGGGCTCTGAGCTGAAGGTCCCTATCCCTGAAAGAGCGAGCAGCTGGTGGAACTGACATCCGCGGCATACGGACTCTGTGATTGGCCCCGCCCCCACTGTGGGGATTTAAAATCAGAGGCGGCATCGGCGTGCGTGCCACGGGCATGCGCGCCTAAGGGCTGTGTGTGCAAGGGCGCGCCCTTGTGCACGTGGCCTTAGGCGGTGGCCGGAGGCCCGGAGGCGTAGACTTATTTTTATTTGTTATCCTTCTACAATGGCCACTGCAAGCAATAAGAGAACTCGCACGGACTTTGTGGACTCCTCCCTTCCAGTGATTGCCCATGCGAAACAGAGGAAGATTGATGGGTTCTTTCGTAGTATCCCCGCGCCCATTTGTGGTGCGGATGGGCGTTCTGCTTCTGGTCCTCATGATAACCCTCTTCCTCTAATGGACTCCTGCTCTCAGCAGACTTTAGTAGAACAGTTTAGACCCTTGCCTATGGCTTCTCAGGTATCACCGTTTTGACAGAATCAGCATAAAAAATTTGTTATAAAAGATGATGCATCCCCTATTATAAGTGACCGATCAACGGATTTTCTGTCTGATCATGTTGCTTTAACAACTGAAACACTGTGTTTTATGTTTCAGTAATTGAATCTATTAAATGGGAAATTGGATTTAGTTATGCTACAAAAGGGTTCTCTATTGCCCCGGTTTCCCGTTCTCGGGGCTCCGGTAGCCCTAAATGTTTGCGGGGGGAGGTTGGTGCTCAGCAATTAGATCCAAAGTATGTGGACCCAGGTAGTCCTCTAGCTGTGGACCCTGTAGTGGCACCTGTTCAAACCTTGCCACCTGTAGGTTCAAATGCTGAAACTTTTGAATTATTGCAGTTAAATCTTATTCTTGTCATATTTCCCCCTGCTGGGGGGTGGGTTCCCCATTGGGATACCCCCTTAGATGCTGCAGAGCACCTGCGGGTTCTCCTAAATGAGCCAATTACACACCACGATATCTCCACAGTAGAGGTTCTGGTTAAACCTGGTTTTAAAATTATTAAAATTATTAAAAACAAGGCAAATGGTAAACATTAAATTTAAATCAGATATATGGGTACAGTTTATTATGGAAAATAGACCTCTTTTGAACAAGGCTGCAGTTTATCCCTCCAAAGCTTATAGGACTCTTTAGGGTCTGATATGCCATGAGGAAATAACTCCACAGTGTAGAGATCTTACCCATTCTGCGAACCCAGGGTTACCCCTGTTGGAAGCAAAGAGGTCTCCGCCCAGATTTTTGCCTAGAAGAGGTAGATCAAAACAGCACTCTAGAAGCTTGAACCCTCTGGAGATGGAGGTAGATCAGCCAAAAAATCTTTCTTCTTCCTCCCCTGCGCCCAACGAAGTAGCTCCTAAAGATCCAATTGAGGAGCCCACTAGTTTGGAATTAACCATGGGGAAGTTAATGTCCCGGTTAGAGAGTTTATGCTCTCAGCTGAGGAATTTAAAACAGCATAGAACTCCCCCTTTGGGGAAAGAAAATAGGAGGTGCTTAAGGTCGTCTTCGATGTTAACACAGAGTTTAAATTTGCCACGTTCAAGCTAATGACGGTGAGAGAAATTATAAGGACATCAACAGGGATGAGTGATGTTGTGTGGGATGCCCCACGGATGGCAGGGATCAAATAGGGGCCCCTCCTTCCAGGAGGATTCCATGGGATCTGGAAAGGAGGTGGGGTCTTTGGGGGTTATCCAGAATCATTCAGGTAGTCAGCCTTTTGTTGTGACACACTCATCCTCAAAGGTAGGGGATGGTTCTCGAGATATTTCTCCCATGAGGTCACTGGCGGGTGTGGACAATGGTATGTGACATCCACTGAGTGTTCCAGCTAGTTTAACGATTAGCACTTGGAACATTGCGGGATGGTCCTCGTGTCAGCTGGATAAACATTTTAATAGTTTCATTGCTAATATAGACATTCTATTGGTGCAGGAAACTTGGGATTACACAATTTTAACTGTGGAGGGTTCGATGTTTATTGCCTACCAGCCACTCCCTCACTCTCCTCGGGTAGACCTAGTGGGGGTTTGGCACTGTTAGTGGCAAAAAGATGTATGATTAAAGTAAAATGTTTGACCTCTTTTAAATCGAATTTAGCAATCTTTCTTTCAACTTTTCCTGCGGGATGTAATTTGATAATTGGGATTGTTTATTTACCCCCGCCTTCATCTCCCTTTTTTCCGGAAAGTTTCTGGGAGAGAGCGGTAGAGTTATTTAGTGATGTTAAAAGGCTATACCCGTTGGCTATTCTTATCATTGGGGGCGATTTTAATATCAGAACTGGCAACTTAGAAGTGTGGGCAAGTGACACTGAGTTGGATGAGTTTTCAGATCCGATCGAATTAGCCCCGCGATCGTCCCGTGATAAGAAAATTACTTCAGGGGCTAAAATGTTGTTTAATTTTTGTGATTTATTGGACGTAGTTTTATTAAATGGTCGGTTGAGGGGGGACTTACAGGGAAATTATACGTATCATTCTCAATCAGGCTCCAGTGTAATAGATTATTTTTTGGTCTCAAAGGCCCTTGTGCAAAGTATAAACTCACTTAGGATATGCGCAAGAGAGGAGTTGGACCATTTCCCACTGATCCTGTCACTAAAGGCCTCACTGTTTACTCCACTGTTGAGGGAGTCTTCGCTTGAGTGTAGCGGCTCAGGTTCGGGTTAAATGGTCTCAGGCAACAGAGGAGCGTATGCGGTCCCTTCTGTCATCTAGGGAGGTTGAGATTTGTAAAAAGGGTATTGAAGGTCTGGGTAAAGATTGTATGACCTATTATGCAGATTTAATAGGGTTGTTGGCCCCGCTTGTTTCTGAATTTAGAACCCCGCAAAATAATAACTTAAATTATGGCTGGTTTGATAGAGAGTGCCGAGCAGAGAGGTCAACTCTCAGGAAAATCATGCGGGTTGTTAGTACGAAACCATCAAGAGCCTTGCGTATCCAACTTCGATGGGCACGGTCCAGTTATAGGAAGCTTTTGTTTGCGAAAAAGCGGAAGTTCCAGGAAAAAGGTTGGGAGAAACTTTTGTTAGTAGTGGGTAAGGGTGATAGCAGGGAGTTTTGGAATTTGATACGTTTTGCAGGATTTGGTGGGAAACCTGCAGTAACCTCTTGTGTTACATCAGCCCAATGGGTTCAATATTACTCAGAGCTGTTTTCAGCACCCGGAGGCTTACAAGTGGTTACATACCCACAAAATAGTTTCCCCCAGTGGCCGGCAGTCACTAGGAATGAAATCTTGGATTTAATTTTCCAACTTAAAACAGGTAAGGCCCCAAGAGGTGATTTCATTCTGGTGGAATGCCTACGTTGTGCCCCGGAATGGTGGGCAGATATTCTGGCCTCCTTATTTACAACTATTAACGAGTCAGGAGAGAGCCCAGTCTCATGGCTGAGGAGTATTGTTTGTCCTATCTTTAAGAAGGGTGATTCGACGGTTCCTGAAAATTACCGACCTATTAGTCTTCTAAGTGTGGTGGGGAAATTATACGCCCGCTTCTTGCTAATAAAATTGCAGAGGTGGATAGACTCTTCCCTCACCCTAGAGCCTGAGCAGGAGGGATTTCAAATAGGTAAATCAACGACGGACCATATTTTGGTCCTGTCAGCTCTAATTAAAATTTTTTTAGCCCGCCAGCAGGATCTTTTTCTGTGTTTCGTAGATTTACGTAGGGCATTTGACTCTGTATCAAAATTACGGCTGTGGTATAAGCTTCATAACTCCTCAATTGATCCCCAGTTGTTGTTCTTAATAATAAAATTACATACGGACAATACCCTTCAGGTCCGTTGCTCAGGACCGGGTGGGCTGACTCCCAGCCTGCGAGTTGACTCAGGTGTGAGGCAGGGATGCCTTTTGGCCCCAATGCTTTTTATTCTTTTTCTGAATGATGTGATTGGTTATATCAGTCAATCAATAATTTAATTTGTGCAGTCGTTGGCTATTACAAAATATAAAAACAAGTAGCGAACAAAATAAATTAATCCTTTGTAACCTTTACACCTATACATAAACTTAAAACGCCCTTACAAATTAATTTATAAGCCATATACATTACTATAGTCTCTAATTTATTCCATTAATTTATTTCAAAATAAGGAGTATCTGTGGGGACAATTAGACTTCTCGCCTAGACCTCAATTTTGCTTTATATCTACACATAATCATCCGCCCAAAACGGGCCACTTGGCAGGCAAGCAAAGAATCTACCGGATTTAACAATCGCCCAACCATGCCAAAAAAATTATTATTATTTATTTGAAAGGGGAGAGAGTCCAAAAGTCTTTTCCTTGGGGCTAGCAGTGCCGGACACACAAAAAAAACGTGGAGCAGAGAGACTGCCACCTGCTGCTCACATAAAAAGCAATACCTTTGTTCTCTAGGGACTCCCACATATCGGCCTTCTAAGATGTCTGGTGAAAAAGCATCACATCTTAGCCTGGTAAAGGCCTGTCTAAGTGAAGCTTCCCCCCATGTAAATAAATAAATTGATTTTGAAGAGGAAACAGAAGGGGGAAGATAATACTGTACAGCCCTCTGCTCCCTCAACAGGGCATCCTCTAATTGGATCTCTTGGTCTGCTAACCTCCTGGTAATTAATAATTTAGATGCCTCATAGCCTAAGTTCAGCAATTCTTCCAAAGAAAACCCTAACTTGTGAAATTCCTCAGCCATCTGGGTAGTCCAAGGGTTTAGCAACTTATGAGCTAAGGCTAAAGAGGTCAGTGACCCATCCGATTCAGAGAACACCCACTTCCGCAACCAGTGCTTCAGCATTAGTAATAAAGCTATTTGTCTTAACGAGGGGCATAGGGTTTCTGCTCTAAGAATTGCTTGGGGCGTACCCCTAGGGAGACCCAATATTGCACGAACAAAACCATTTTGGATTACTTCCAACCTATAGAGATAGAAAAAGCCCCACACTGGAAATGCATACAAGACTTGGGGGATCACTTTAGCCTTAAACAAACGGAGGGCCGGCTGGACCAATTTCCCACCAACACCCATATAGAAACCTAAAATAGCAGCCAAAGTGCGGTTTGCCTGAGCCCTCACTGCTGCATAGTGGTCCCTCCATAGCCCATTTGCCCCGAGATATTTATAAGATAGTACTTGCTCAATATCTACCCCCCCCCCCATTTGCCAATGATGGTCTCTATGACGACCAGGGTGCCCTACTATCATCACCTTTGTCTTTTCATGATTCACGTCAAGGCTCTCAATCTGACAATAAGAACCAAATTGCTCCAGTGATTGGTTATATGAAATCTAGGGACACGCATGCACCAATGGTCGGGGACAGGCCGGTCCCCGCCCTTTTGTATGCGGATGATGCTGTACTGATCTCTCGCTCAAAGGTTGGTCTCCACCGGGCGATGGAGCAATTTGGTTCTTATTGTCAGATTGAGAGTCAAACCATGCTGCGATGCACAGAATAGGGGTTTCCGTCGGTAACAGTTGCCGCAGCAGTATGCCACTACAGTCCTTCTGCTCTATGTGTTGGTTTACCTGCTCCACTTGCTCATTGGCTGGTGGGTGGTATGCTGTCGTGGGTCAGAGTTTAACCCCAAGCAGGGTGAAGAAGGCCTTCCAAAACCGGGACACGAATTGGGGTCCTCAGTCTGATACGATCTCCTGAGGGGTGCCGTGAAGTCGTATGATATTTTGGAGGACTGATTCCGCCATTCACCTTGCCAATGGTACTCCTTGAAAAGGGATAAAATGGGCTAGTTTAGTAAAGCAGTCAATGAAGACAAGGATGGTATCGTAGTTATTGGTCTTGGGGAGGGAGATGATGAAATCCATTGCCACCTTTTGCCAGGGGAGGGTGGGGGGGGGAGGGTGGTCAGTTGTAAGAGTCCAATAGGTAGACCTCGAGGAGTCTTGGTGCGGGCACAGGTGGGGCACCCTCGGACATAACGTTCCACGTCATGCCACACCCCTGGTCACCAGAACTGGCGAAGGAGGAAGGCTACGGTTCTTTTCTGTCCAGGGTGTCCCACCAAGGGGGAATCATGATGGGCCCAGAGCACCTGGGGCCAGTATTTAGGGGGAATAACAATTTGTCCCTGATGGTAATACAGTCTCCATCTTTGAGTGTACCCCTGCAGGGGAGTTTCCTTTGTAGTTTCCGTCTGCAACTGTTCCTGGGACAGAAACGTGGCCACAAATACTTGGGGTGAAAGGAGGGGTCCACTGGGTTCCGGGGGGTGTTCATCAGGAGCATGACACCTAGCGAGCGCTTCGGCCATGGTGTTCTGGGTCCAGGGTCGATATTGAACGTGGAAAGTCAAGCGGGAGAAGAAGAGGGCCCAGTGGGCATGCCGAGCATTATTGATGTGAGCAGTCTGTAGGTAGGTTAGATTTTTGCAGTCCGTCAAAACAAGGACGGGGTGGGGTCCACCTTCCAGGAAGTGGTGCCATGTTTCCAATGCCGCCTTAATTACTAATAGTTCTTTATCCAGTATTGTATAGTTACGTTTGGCTGCTGTGAGTTGTCGTGAATAAAAGACGCACGGAAACCAAATTTTCTGGGACGCATAGGCCCGGGTCAAAACCACACCGATGGCTGTATCTGAGGCATCGACTTCCACCACAAATGCCCTGGTGATGTCCGGGTGTTGAAGGAGGGGTGCCGACACAAAGGCGCGTTTTAGGAACGTAAAGGCATGGGTCTTGGGCAGGGGTCCAATTGTACTTTACCCCTTCTTCAGGAGAGTGGTTAGTGGGGTCATCTGTCAAGCATAGCAAGGGATATATTGACGATAGTAATTCGCACTCCCCAGAAACCGTTGGAGGGCCTTCACTGTGGTCAGTGCGGGGCATCTTAGTATCGCTTCAACTTTTCCTGGGTCCATCCGTACCCATTCGGGGGAGATAATGAAGCCCAAGAAGGGGGCAGTGGTTACATGGAATTGGCACTTTTCCAATTTGCAATAAAGCGTATACGTTTTTAGTCATTCAAGAATGGTCCTGACATGTTGAATGTGCTCCGAGAGGGAAGTGGAGAAAATAAGGATGTCGTCTAAATAGGCGTTTCCGAAAATATCTAATACATCTCATAGAATATCATTGATAAAATGCTGAAACATGACAGGAGCATTAACAAGGCCGTAGGGCATAACAAGGTACTCAAAGTGGACAAAGCGGGTGTGAAAAGTGGTTTTCCATTCATCTCCCTCACTGATACGAACCAGGTTGTAGATCCCCCTCAGATCTAATTTGGTGAAGATATTGGCTCCTTGCAATTTTCCAATTAGTTCAGGAATTAGGGGAAGGGGGTGCCGGTTCTTAATAGTGATGTTATTTAATCCCCTATAATCGATGCATGGACAGAGGTCCCTCTCCTTCTTTGGGATGAAGAAGAGGGGGGCCCCCGCAGGGGAAGAGTGGCGAATAAACAGCATACAAAAACTGAAGATAAAGACAAAAAGTCCTTTAACTACCCCAACCAGGTAGAAACCCAGTATAAAACAACAAAAGGGCCTACTATCGTGCAACAAATATTTTATTAATAATCATAAAACCTATGTAAAATTGGATCTATGAACTATATCACTCTTGCATAGGTTAATTATATACAAATCTCCAAAACTATATATACACACATGCTACATCAATATACCATGCCATATATGGAGGATTGAGCCAAAAAGTCTCTGCCACATCCCACCATCAAGATCTAATACATAAACAAACCATGTTAGAACATAATTCAAAAGCCACAAGTGGGAATACATACACTATACATACATTAGGCATATGCATGTCATGTCCCCTATATATATGGGGAAATGAGCCTTATGTGCGCAAAATGATTAGACTCCTCCATCAATGTGCCTACATAGTTCATAAAGACTCCAAAAGGCCAAGTCCAGACACATTTCAGGGATACTCCTTCTTCAGTGGGCTAATATATAAAGCGTAGAACAAATTCAGGAACACATACAGTTCTGCAAGAAAATGAGCTCAGGCTGTGTAAATCTTCCTTGAGAACAAATCTTAATGAAGATCAAAATTTTCCATCGACTTCCTATGGATCAAATAATCAAAAAACAATTTTTAGAAAGATTTCAAAAATTCACAGGAGATAATTAGTCTTCAGCTGATCCCGATCCATCAAAATACTCACGGGCCAGGATCTTTTAACTAGTGCACATTGTGCTGCACTGCTGTCTTCAGCGGAGAGAAAAAACTCTGCTTCCTCTATCAGTGGAGATTCCAGTATCTATATTGATTAAATATCCCAAATAAAACTTTAATAGAGTACATTAATAATAAACTATTGTACTCTTGCCACTCTTTCTTCCCAATCTAAGAAGACTATATGCTCTCACCTCTTTCTTTCAATCAGCGTGCAGAGAACGGCAGCTTAAATCAAGCAGGTGGTTCTCCAAGGGAGAAAATCCTCTTTACACTTCCTCTTCAGGGGGCTGATTTTTATCTGTTTTAATTCAAATGTTCTACTGTAAACGCCTCAAGCACACACAGTGCAAATCCACATGATAGCCAATGCTGTCTCGCTAGTGTTGCTCACAGCTAGCAGACTCGATGCATGAACCTCCCCGTAATTCCGCACTAGTTCTCCTGCTCACCTTGCTCTGAAAGCCACCCTCTCTCTGTCTCTATCTATACAGCATGTGAAGCCCTAAACAGCTGCTCGCAATCTCCATCTTATATCCCAGTGACTCCACAGTTCTCTTGATCTCCCATTCCACCTGAGGCGTATGATCTGTGATTTGTTGCCGCCTCTCATGCTGACAGTTGATTATCAGCCCAATTAGCAATTTAAAGGGCAAGCACGCTAACCTCACACCTAGTCAATAATATGGTTTGTCTATGTATAAGATCTTGATGGTGGGATGCGGCAGAGACTTTTTGGTGCAATCCTCCATATATGGCGTGGTATATTGATGTAGCATGTGTGTATATATAGTTTTGGAGATTCGTATATAATTAACCTATGCAAGAGTGATATAGTTCATAGATCCAATTTTACATAGGTTTTATGATTATTAATAAAATATTTGTTGCACGACAGTTTTATACTGAATGGTGAATAAACCCCTTTGCTAGATGTTCTGTAATGTATTCTCTCAGGGTGGCAGTTTCTTTTGGGGACAAGTTATATATTTGCCCATAGGGGGGCTCTCCACATGGGGTGAGCTCAATGGAGCAATCATAGGGCCGATGAGGAGGGAGTGCGGAAGCTTGGGTCTTACTAAATACCTACGCAAGGTCTTGATAGGGGCAGGGGATCTCTAATGAGGGGGAGGCGACTGCTAGGGTCCGAGCTGCGGCAGGGCTCAGAGGTTGTGGGATATGGTGGGGTTGACACTGCGTTGCGGGAAAGGTAACTTGGAGGGTTCTCCATTCAATCCGGGGGTTATGCTCATATAACCAGGGAAATCCTAGGACCACAGGGGAAAGAGGGGAGGTAATGAGATCGAACTGTATTTCCTCTTTATGGTCACCGCTTATGCAGAGCAAGGGAGCGGTATGTTGGTACAGGGGCCCTGAAGAAAGGGGGGAGCCATCTATGGTTCGTATGACTTCTACTGAAGGTCTGGCTATGGAAGGAATGGAATGCAGGGAAGCAAGCCTGTTGTCCATGAAGTTCCCCGAGGCGCCTGAGTCTACCAGGGCTTTGGTGGCTATTGTTTTTGAAGGGGAATTCTGTATGGCCAGGGGGACATACAAGTTTTTGGTGTTCCTAAACACCCCCCGGGTCCCCCGCTGGGGAAGTAGACTACTCACCGAGAGGCTCTCGTCTCCTCCCGGCGGGGGGTGTTTCTCAGCTTGCCTTGTGGGTACTGTTTGACGGGGCACTCACAAGAGAAGTGTGTCCCCCCTCCGCAGTAAAAGCAGAGTTAGAGGCGTTTTCACTGCTCCTTCTCTTCAGCACTTAGGGGCCCTCAGGCAGTCCCAGTCTGCATGGGTTCGGGATCCCCCCCTCCCGGTGTGTGAGTGGTGCCCCCCTCAGCTAACCCGGGTTGGCGAATGCTGCTCCCCCTCCCCTGATCCCTCTGCCTCTCTCCGTCTTTCCATCAGTCTCTCATCGATATGGAGGGACATAGTCACTAATTCTTCCAGAGTTTGAGGAGTTGTGGTGGCACTGGCAAGGCTATCTTTAATGTCGTCGTGCAGCCCTTGCCAAAAGAGTGCCTGCAGGACTGAGTCCCCCCACCCGCAGTCGAAGACCAATTTCTGTAAATGGGTAATATAGTCAAGCAGGGGTTGTTGCCCTGCTTGAGGTGGAGGATGCCCTGCTCCACATCATGAATGTGATGTGAATATTCAAACAGGAACCTAGGAGGAGCGGAAAGGTGGAGAGGGAAGCCAAACCCAGGAGGAGGGAAGGAGTAGATGCCCCCCCCCCCGTGTACCCAGAGCCCATAGGCATTGCTGCTGATACTGGAGAACGGGCTCTGCCATTGAGGGATTTCACCTGGACTGTGTGTGTGGAATCAATCAGACGTAGACGCTGGGAGGGTGTGTGTTGAACTCCACCCCTATTCGGTGCTGAAAGGGACTCGCGGCGAGTGTCAGCGGCAAGGAGCGGAAAGGGGGAGAGGGAAGCCAAACCCAGGTGGCAGGAACGAGTAGCTGCCCCCCCGTGTACCCAGAGCCCATAGACATTGCTGCTGATACTGGAGAATGGGCTCCGTCGTTGAGGGATTTCACCTGGACTGTGTGTGTGGAACCAATCAGCCGTGGATGCTGGGAGGGTGTGTGTTGAACTCCGCCCCTGTTCGGCGCTGAAAGGGACTCACGACGAATGTCAGCGCTGCGGGCGCGCACTGCGAGCAGCGTGCCTGGGCTAGGCCCAGGAACCCTGTTGGTTTGTTTTTTGTTTAATCTCAGTCAGTATGGTGGGGAAGGGAGTTTCTAAGCAACCCAAATGTTCTGTGGGATTGCCTGGCCAAGTGATCCCGCAGAGGGACCAATGGCACCTGGATACCTATCCCTTCCTCTGATCCCATCAGCGGCCGGAGGCTAAGGGAAATGAGATCTCCATTTCTGGTCTCGCTTCCTCCTTGAGCTTAAGTGATTCTTAAGCTCCGGACGATTTGGTCCAGAACTTGGCTGTCCTAGAATTTGAGCCAACTTGTTTGACCTCTTGTTCAACGCACAATGCAGAGCATGTTACCCCAGTTTCAGAGGGCCCCCTGGATACATCCCCACCAAATTGTTCTGAAATCTTCGGCAAACAGTTTGCATCATTAGACTCCATGACTGGTTCTATCCTTGAGAAATTTGGGGCGATCTGTTCATTTCTTCAACGTCAGCAGAGCCAACTGCAGAATATCTCTGCCTCTATGGCAGCTTTTTTCTCAAAGAATGTAGGTGCCCCTCCTTTGGAGGATGTGCATCTGCCACTAATTCAATCTCGGGGTGTGGTAGGAGGAGCCCCCGCAGCTATGCAGCCAGGACATGGGTTATGCCCCAGGTTGGTTCCCGTGGTAGGAGCAGTGGCTTTTAGGATCCAGCCTCTCCCAAATGGGGTCTTTCCCCTTTGGAACTCCAAAGCCTCTATAATCCGTCATTTGGGCTTTATTATGGGTAGAATTCCATATGACGCTATTAGATCTTTCTGACTTTTGCCCTCATATGATCAGCTACAGAGGTTAGAGGTTTATTTTCATATACCCCGTGTTGCTTCTAGTATATGGAATCAGGCTTATTTATTTTCTACTTGGGGTGTGCATGTTGGGGAAGTTCTCAAAGATTTGGTAACCTCCCCTTGGGCTTCATCCCCATCCCAAATCTGCCAAAGTCAAAGGATATCTCCATTAAAAGAACATATAGGGGAAGCATCAGCTCAGGTGGGGCTTTTGTTGAACACAGTTCCCTCACAGATCACCATCAAACTAGGCTGCAGAACCTTTCGGAGGGCATAGAGAGGCAGGGGTTTACTGGTGGATATTTTTACAGAGGGAACAGTGGAGGCTTGCAGTGCATGCCCTAGTTCAGATATGGCTATATTGGGCACTATGGATACTAATTTAGATGTCTCTCAATCTCAGACTAATGACCTTTACTATACTCAGGCAGTCTCTGGCCCCTGCCATCCACTATCAGTTGCCACTGCATCCTCTCGTTCTATGGTCTCTGTCACTCAAGGTGGTATTGAACCAGTAAGGCCGGGGTAATTGGGCCTTACCCCACGGGATATACAGATTCTTTCATCCCAAGGGAGTCACTCATTAGTTTGTCCTGTTAAGGCTGACCCTAGGAATTGTGATGTATTATCTGATTGGACCTCCCATGGTCCTTGTCTTGGTATGCCTTCTGCTGGGGAAACCACGCTCAATACTTGACATACCTTTTGCCATGACTCAATGGCTTTGAAAATTTGTTCATGGAATGTTGCGGGGTGGGCACATCTTCTAGGATGCCCAGGTGCTTATGACTTTCTTAGCCAATTCCATATAATTCTTGCTCAGGAAATGTGGGCCAAAGATCAGGTAAACTTCCCTGGCTATTCAGCTTTTTCTACCCCAGCCACTCCTCTTGCTGCAAGGGGAAGGCTGAGTGGGGGCTTGACTTGCTTTATTAGGACATCTATAGGAATCACAGTTCAATCTGTTATCCGCAAGCCTCCTTGTTTCTTGGCCATTACATTTATTTATGGAGGGTTTTCTATCATTCTGGTCTCAGTGTATGTCCCCCCGGCCAATGTTAAATCTTATAACCCAAAATTTTGGTGTATGAGTCATGAGGCTTTGGAAGAGCTAGTTGAGTCTAATCCCAAAGCACTGATTATTCTAGCTGGGGATTTCAATGCTCAGATTGGGTGTGATGACAATTCTCTCCTTCCTTATTGTGAGGTCAATGAAGAAATCAACCCCTTGGGCCTCCGAAACTCCAAAGATAGGGTTATAAATAACTCTGATTTACAGCTTATTAAACTTGTGGTTGAACTTTCCCTGGTCATTCTAAATGGATCAGGTTTTGGGGATTGGAGGGGGGAATTCACGTATATAGGTTATGCCGGTGCCAGTGTAGGAGATTATTTTGTTGTTTCTCCAGATGTTATCCCTTTGATTAAGGACTTTATGGTGGGCTATGCTCAGGACACTGATCATCTGCCCTTGATTCTTACTTTAGGTCACAGGGAATCTGCTCTAGTCTCTCTGTCCCAAGAGGGGCAGTTACCCCAATTGGGGGATCAGTATGTATCTTTAAGACCTGTAAGTTTGCGTCCCTTGCTGTCCAGAATACTTTCTGAAGATAGGCAGCTGAATTGTATAAGGGAGGCTATCATTGATGGGGGATCCAGGGATTTTTTTAATCTTTTCTTGTCATTTTTAAATAGATCTTGGAAGCTGATCTCACAGTCTTTGGGCCACTCACATCTAAATTTCAACAAACCCCTAAAAGTATGGTACGATCGAGACTGTGGGATTGCGCTGAAAAAGGTGGTTACCCTTTACCAGGAGTACAGAGGAAGTGAAGCTGCAGATATCTCTCCCCTTTACTTACAGGCGAAGAGAGCTTATTAGGCAGAAGAAACGGGAATACTGGAGCGATTTTGGGGACAAATTAATAGACACAACTGACTCACGGGACAGTAAATCTTTTTGGTCACTTTTGAATGGATTGGGTAGAGGGGGTCAGGGTGGTGCTTTTGTAACCATTCCTGCTTCATCCTGGTCTGCTCATTCCCAGCTTCTGTACGCTGCCAAACCCCTAAATAATTTGATATCTTTTGAGGATGACCTTAGATAATTTGATATCTTTTGAGGATGCAGATGTTTTACCGACCTGGCCACCGGTTCAGGAGGCGGAAATTATTGAGATAATTAACACCTTTAAAAACGGCAAAGCTCCAAGGGTGGATGCAGTTCCTATTGAAATAATTAAACAATCTTTAGACTGGGTTGTACCTTCACTTGGCATCACTTTTCACCAGCATTAATAGCACGGGCAGGATTCCTGCACAGTGGGAGAGGGCAGTGGTTGTGCCTGTTTAAAAAAAGGGAGATCATGCCGGCCCCGAAAATTATAGGCCCATAAGTCTTCTTTGTGTCTGCAGTAAAATATATGGTAAATGGCTTTTGGGGAAGCTGAAAGATTGGATCATTCAAGGTGAAATCTTACACCCGGAACAAGCAGGGTTTGAGACTGGGCACTCCACTATAGAACATTGTTTGATCTTGCACCATCTAGTGGAGAAATATGTCGATAAGAATCGTAGGTTTTTTGTGGCATTTTTAGATCTAAGGTCAGCTTTTGACTTGGTGGACAGACCTACTTTGTGGGGGAAACTTATCAGCATGGGCATTGATAAACGCCTTCTCTTTCTAATCTAGCAGCTTCATGCAAATTCTACCCTGGCTATTAAAATAAACCCGCAAGGCCATTTGACGGATCCCATCCTCACTTTGTCTGGCAGGGATGTGTCCTTGCCCTGGTGCTTTTAAATCTCTATATAAACGGGGTTATCCCTTTGCTTGCTCAACCTTCTTTCTTTCCTCCTAAGTTGGCCGACCGTCGCATTGGCAGTCTCTTGTATGCGGATTATATTGCCATAATGTCCCAGACAAGGGTGGGACTAAATAGGCAGTTATCTTGCTTCTCTGATTATTGTAAACAAAATAATATGCAGATAAACTGCGAGAAATCTAAAATTCTTGTTTTTTCTAAATCCCACAAGTTCTACCCCTGAATTCTGGAAGGGCACCCAATTATGCAGGAGAGGGTTTTTAAATACTTGGGTTTGCACTTTCAGGCCAAAGATAGATGGGAAATACATTATGAGAGGGCACTTAATGAAGCCAGGAGTTCTTCTCTTGCTATTCTGAAATGCTTTGGGAGTATGGGGAAAGCTGCTCTAGTCTCTGCAATTAGGGTTTCAAACGCCAAAGCACGTGCTCAGCTCCTTTATGGGGCAGAGCTATGGCTTCCCCTTGTGTGTAAGAGCTCAGGGAAAATGGATAGCATACAGGCATATTTCCTCAGAGGCTGCTTAGGGTGCCCAAGGGTACCCCGTACGCCGCCATTAGATCTGAGGTGGGGCAATGTAGGTGGTTGAGTACAGCTTGGTGTTTTGTGGTCAGGTTTTGGGTGAAATTGAAGTTGAGTGAAGGGGTGTTGATACAGTGCTGGAACAAAGATACCTTTAAGAGTCGATGGTTGGAAGCCATTGAGCAGTATCTTTGTACATTGGGCTTTAGCAGAGGTTATTGGGAAGGGAAAGATCTCATGCTTTTTGCTAAGGAAGCTGCCCATAGGATTATGGATGTGGAGGCAGCAAAGATTAGGGCTTCTCCCTACTCGACCTGCCATTTATCCTTTGTCCTGCCCTGTTTTTGCATGGCTGACTTTTTGCGGTCAAGTATTTCACCTAGGGGGAAGCATCTTTTCATGTCCTCCCGTTTCAATGCCCTGCCTACCATGGTACTTGAGGATCATTTTTCCACTCTGAGTTTTGCGGACCGCTTATGTCCCTTTGACCAGGAGCAAACAGAGACCACGGATCATGTTCTTTTCAGATGCAGGCTGTATGATAAGCCTCGACAAGAACATCTGTCCTCCTTTTTGGGAAAATATCCTGGCAGATCTGATAAAAATCTCTTATTATTGGCCTTAGCAGACATCAGTCCCCAGGTTACTGTATCTGTATCTCGGTTTCTGGTAGCTGCCCTAAACATCCGTTCCTTATTTTTGCGATTGAAATGTATCTCTGAATTTTAAACCGAGCTATGATATTATGATTAGGTACCCAATTTTGTATGGGATTAAGGGTACCTCTTTCCTTATATTTTCTTAATGGATACACTTTTTGTTTTCTTTTATATTATCTGTTTTCTTGTGTGTGTTACCCCCTGATGGAGATGTTCTCTCTCTGTATTGTTTGTACTTTTGTTTGCATTTGTCTTATAGGCCTATAGTGGCAAATAAACTAAAACAGGAACCTAAATTGTTTCAAGAATCCCTCATAATCCATTAATAACACGTCCCGGGTGGCCAATCCAGGGTGATTCCCCCCTAGGAGCCCAATAATGTATGCCACCTTAGCCTGATCGGTTTCATAAGTCAGGGGCTGTGTCTGGAAGATGAGGTTACACAGTGCAAGAAACTCCTGGCAAAGCTTCTGATCGCCATCAAATTTATTGGGTTGGGGTGCCTTAGGTTCCCGGGGCCCTAGGGCCACTGGGGATGTCTCCACTGAGTGCGGGGGGGTAACCAGACTTGAGGCAGCGGCAGGTGGACTACTATCTGTCTCTATAAACTCCTCACCCTCCAGGAGTGGATTCTGGTACATGGTTATTGTATTTTGTAAAACCTGGTTCCACTGCCTTAGCTCCTGATTTTCTTCCCAGAGCCCCCTCATCTCAAGGTTTAAGACCTGAACGGCCCTCATAAGGTTGGCCACCTGCTGGCCCAATTCCGTGATGGAAGTGTGTGTGTGTATGCCGGTAATTCTGTTAGGCGGGGAGGGGTCAGAGAGGAAGGGATGGACTGGGAGGGGAAATGGGAAGGGCAACAGGGTATCACCCCAAAGCACTCTCTTGCAAGGGTAGTACAGTGTCAGTAATGCCCTCAGGGTCTTAGGTGGGCTTTCTCTCAAGTAATGAGAGCAACCCAGATCATCACAGGGCCAGTGAGAGAGGTTTGAGGCTTCAAGGAGGAAAGGGGGAGGAAGAGGAATGGGGCAGGAGTTACCCCCACCGGGGACAGTCACACCTCCACAAGTCTAGGTACAAGGGGAGGGAGGGGGGTGCCAATGTGACAGGAATGCCGGACCCGGGTTTCCAGGGGTGGGGTTTTTTGGGAGCAGGGCCACAAAGGGGGGGGGTCCTCCAGGGAGAGAGGGGCAAGGAAAGGATCTGCACTCAGGGAAGCAGGGGAGGAGACCGGGACGATGAAAACTCTCACACAAGATGGGGGTGCAGCAAAGGGGAGGCAAGGGCGGCAACAATTACTCACAGAATCTCTCAAGTTACAGAAGGGAGCAGGAAGACAGGACTCTCGTCCACCACACATGAGCATGCTAAAAATAACCAGGATGTACACAACCAAGGAGCATGGGAGGGGCCAATTTCTCTTTTGATTACCAGCGGGGAACTGAGGCCCCACCGGTTTCTTATACTTCCGGGTTTGGGGTGGTTGCTAGGGATGCAGGCGGGGCTCCACCCCCTGACATCATGCAGTGCTTCGCCAGGCGTGCACTTTGCCAGGCACGCACTGTGCCGGGGCTGGGCCAGAACCTGGAATCCAGCTGGGGGGGGGCGTCCTTGATGGCGGCAGTTGCTGTTGACCCCCGCTCAGCCTCTGACCTGGTGAGACGGGGGGAACCATGGGGCTCTGTGCGGATGCCCCCACCGCTTCACAGGCCATTGCCTCTGCACCCCTTGTGGCATGCCGAGGCGTGGTGTGACAACAGGGAGCTGTCATTCCGCTGTCTAAAGAAGCAGCCACTCCATCCCACGGACCCACCATCAGGGTTCTGGGGCCTACGTTGCAGGCAGGTGGGGCTGTCCGAGATCTACAAGCTGCCACTCTAGCCCCAGGATGCACCCTCAGTTCTCTGGGGCCCTGTCATTCCACTCACGGGGAGTTTTCATTCTGCTGTCTAAAGAAGCAGCCACTCCAGCCCCCGGACTCACCATCAGGGTTCTGGGGCCTACGTTACTGGCAGGGAGGACTGTCCAAGATCTAGAAGCTTCCACTCTAGCCCTAGGACCCACCCTCGGGGTTCTTGGGCCTGTCATTCCATGGCATCCAAAAACAGCCACTCCAGTCCTGGGACCCACCGTCAGGGTTGTGGGGCCTATGTTACAGGCAGGGAGGGCTGTCCAAGATCTAGAAGCTGCCACTCTAGCCCCAGGATGCGCCCTGGGTTCTCTGGGGCCCTGTAATTCCACTCACGGGGAGCTGTCATTCCGCTGTCTAAAGAAGCAGCCACTCCAGCCCCGGGACCCCCCATCAGGGTTCTGGAGCCTATGTTACTGGCATGGAGGGCTGTCCAAGATCTATAACCTGCCACTCTAGCCACAGGACCCACCCTCATGGTTCTCTGGGGCCCTGTCATTCTGCTCACGGGGAGTTGTCATTCCACCTTTTCTTTATGGATTAGCAACCTGCTGTTCATGGAGAGAGAGAGAGAGAGAGAGAGAGAGAGAGTGTCTCTCCACTGCTAGGAGGAGAGACAAACACGATCCCACCCATTCTGTCACCTGCACTATATGGTCAGAGAAAGGGAGAGCGGCTCCCCGCTAGAATGAGAGAGATGGGGGTGGGGGGAGAGGTGTAGCCATCTCAAGGTGCCTGCCACCTGCCAGAACCAGTTAGAACTCTGATGTGCCCACATCCAGCAGCAAACCTACCAGAATGAGATGGAAATAAATAACACAACGTATTATATGTGCCTGCCTGTGTGCATTCCTATACCTTCTACCACCTATCGCATGATTAAATGAAGTGTGCCCATGCCCAATGAAGCATAGTAATTCTAGGAACATCATTCAGCTCCCATAGGCTGTCATTCCACTGTACCTGAAGCAGTCATATCCATCCCAGGAACCATCAATGAGATTCTGGGACCATCATTCCAGGCACGGGGGGCTGTCATTCCATTCCACTGCATCCAGAAGCAGTTACTCCAATTCCAAGATCCATCATCTGGGTGCTGCCGCTACTCGTGCCTGACTGGCCAGTGACCACCACTGCCCGCACGCCAGCCTGCCCCCCCACCAGCCTACTCCTCAGCATCCACCCGCAGATGCCCGCTGAAGCTGCTGCAAGAGCCCATCTGGCCACCAGCACCTGCTGTCTGCTTCCCGCTGCCAAAATAACCTCTCTCTCTTTCTCTCTGGCATGACCCACACAGATATAAGCTCTGCCCCTCCTGGGGGGCTGTCTGCAAGTTGAGACCGTGCTGCTGGCACATCTCGGGGCTAACGCTACTACACGTGCTGCTGCTGTCTGACAAGCTGAGATTCTGCCACCTGCCAGAACTTCATCACAGAGGGATAAAAGATTGGGTCGTCAAACAAAGCTCATAACAACAAATATAACTTTTATAAAAACTTTTAAAACAACAACAACAACAACAACACACAACTTTATAAAAACAAAAACAAACATATATAAAAGGAAAAGAAACGTATGGGTCTACTTTTTGGGCCTGTCCCCCGGAACGTGGGGGAAAGGTGAAAGGGGTGCACCGGACCTAGGGGCGGTCAAGGGCATCACATCCGCCTCCACCTCATACCCACGTTGAGTGGCAAAGTCCAGGGCCCCTGCAAAGGATGCCTTCCACTTGACAAGAGACTGGCGGTGTAACTCCAATTCCTGCCTCTCTTTGCGAAGGTATGCCACGTATGCATCTGCCTTCTGGTCCTTAACTTGGAGCTCCCGGAAGCATTCAACAAGATCGTCCTCCATTGTGAGGGCTTGGAACCTTAGCCCATCAAGGTATTTTTGGGAGGCCTCTATATATTTTTGTGTGGGCCTCGCCAGTTGGGCCCTAAAAGCCCTTTCCTCTTCCGTTGCCTCACTGGAGGCTGGAGACTCCTCCGCAGAGCTAGCATGGGAAGGGCTGTGGTGGCGGACCTTCTGCTGTACCTCCCCCCCCCTTCTTGTGCCAATGATGCTCCTCCATGACGGAGTCCTGCCGCCTCACCATCTCATGATGGACATTCTCAATGTGGGCGATTAGGCCGGATGTGGTCCCCTGGCTGCCCCTTGTAATTTTTTTGCTGCATATCTAAAGAACATAAGAAGATAGGAAGGAATATAAGAAGTGCCATACTGTGTCAGACCAATGGTCTGTCAAGCCCTGCGTGCATTCTGTCTCTACAAGTGGGTGAGTGGCCAATCTCTCTCTGCAGGGGACTTCCTAACAGGTTATAGGGCAATCCATTCCCTGTTGTTCCAGCCCCTGTGCCTTACCTTGCAGACAGCAAATCCGCCTTTAGTTTTATCTTACCACCACCAGACATCGGACCTCGTGCGCCCACTTTCTGGTAGTGGTGACCTTGGCCTGGATGGTGTCCTGCGCCTGGGACCAGCGGCAGGGGCGGAATCATCACCCTCTCTGAAACAGGAACACATAAACAACACCTAAATAATATCATGCATTTTTGATGATGCCTCTAGTCCTCCCTCCTTGGGGTGTGGGGATGGTAACTGGAGAGACTCTGGCTGGCATGTGCAAGTCCTACCCTTCTTGGGGTGTAGGGATGATGACAGGAGAGACCATGACTGGCACGTGCAAGTCCTGCCCTTCTTGGGGTGTAGAGATGACAGCGGGAGAGACCCTGGTTGGCACGTGCAAGTCCTGCCCTTCTTGGGGTGTAGGGATGGCAACGGGAGAGACCCTGGCTGCCCGTAGGGGTGGGACACTGGGGAGAATACCGGATACCGGATGTACCAGTATTGGATCTCCCTGGTACCAGATTTACTGGTATTGACATACCGGATTTTTAACATTATTGGCCGCAGTACCAGATTTTTTACATTGCGGCTATTGACTTCAATGGCTGCAATGTAAAAAATCTGGTACTGCGGCCAATGTTAAAAATCCAGTATGCCAGTACAGGTAAATATCAGATTTATCGGATTAAGCCGATACACCAAAATACCGGCAATATTGGATCACGGGAGAACCAGAATCCCCACCCCTACTGGCTGGCACGGGCAAATCCTGCTCTTCTTGGGGTGTAGGGACTGCCCACCACCCACGCACCCACCCGCACGCACGCCAGTAAATAAACAACAAATAAAAATAAAGTTTACAAACCTGGAAGCACCTGCTGTGCCCTGCTCCTCTGATGAGGAGCCGACCTCCACCACCTCAGGCTCAGAAAGTCCAGCTGCAACCTCTTCCTCTTCCACCTTGACCTTCCTAAGCCTCTTCATTTCCCCCCCTTCTCAACAGTCAGTCAGACAAAACACCCACCAACTCACAACCAAGCAGCCACACCAACACAGCCAAGTCCAACACAGCCAAACCACACCAAACAAAACCACACAGCCAGACAGCCACATGCACTCTCTCTCCACACAACCTCCGCGCACACTCCAATTTCTGGTTTCCAGTTTCCAATGTGATCACGGGACCATACGAGACCGATACCGATACTCAACTCTGAATGAACATTCGGATGAACCAAACTCCACCAAACCAAACGACCGAACCCAAACTCGGTTTTCCGGCCGAACAACCGAAACCCGTTCTGTTTGCACATCCCTACGTCTCAGGAGGAGATCATGACACCAGCGACCCCCTCAGCTCTAGAATGCGCCTATCTGGAAAGGGACGGAGGCATGGAGCTGGCACTCACAAAGGGGTAGCCACATATCCAAAGCAGCGGAGGCCTGAGCTCAGACACCGATAGGCATTCAGGAGGGTAGACGGAGAGGCAAGGAACAGTTGAATGCCAGGGGAATGCCACAGGTCAGCTAGAGCCATGGTCTCCCTGTAGGTCCAGCAAAGCGGACCATTCATGGAACCACTGAGTGGGAGCTCTGCTGCAGCAGCATCGGCCATGGTGCAGGTGGCAGAGGGTCTGATAATCAAGGACAGTGGGGCCCCTCAAACCATGGTCAGCAGGGGAGGCAACCAGGGGAGCTCCAAAGCCATGTGATAAGTGTAAGGGCAGCACATTGGGATGGCAGGGAAGCGATGCGTGGGGCGTGGACACAGCACAGCTGCAGGGACCCAAGGCCAGAGACAGCCTACACACAGAGAGCAGTGATATGCACACAATGTTCATTCATCCTCCAAGGCACCATTACATCACCTACATGCCATAGGCACAGCCCTCCCCCCCC
>QEPC01015356.1:144965-167123 GCA_003113815.1 Sphenodon punctatus | reverse complement strand
ATGCAGAATCGCGGAGTATCGCGCGAAATTATGCGAGGCGCAAACAGGGATGCCGAGGTTTAGGAATGGAATCGCGGAGCGGTAACAGCTGATTTCGCATCAGCCCTACCCCCCAGTCAACTGTGCAGCCCCTCTGTGCTTGATCCCCCTGCTGTGCCAGTGGACAGTGCAGGTGGGGGGGATGTTCATTAGGTCCAGTGAGAGGAGATATTGACCCAGTGATCAGAACACACCCAAGGAACTGCACCAATCAAAGGGCACCAAGCATTGTATGCCTACCTACTTGTGGGGCCCGGTTCCATTGCAAGGGTGTGGCATTTAGTGAGAGGTGGTAGAGCTGTGGTGTGTTTGCCGTGATTTGGAAATGTAGCGAAGCTATTCGAGTAGTAGTGCTGTCCATTAGAGGGTGTCCGTGCAGAGCAAGGGGGACAACAGGGTACATGGCGGCTTGCCCGTGCCAGCACTCCCCAGTATGTGGGGAGAACCTTTGAGCGATAGGGGACAGGTAAAGCATGGTATGAGTGTGTTGGGTGTGCAGAGCTGGGGAGTTGGGGTCACAGGCTGCAACTGGGTGGTTGGATATTAAATGGAGCATTAAGTGGGCGGGTGCGTGAGTATAAGCACAGCGTTCCAGGGATTGGGGCAAGCTACCAGTTCACTTGGTGACTTGTTGGGCAGCTGTGTGGTGATCTGTCACATGTTGTGGTGGTGGAAGCCCACATTATGCTTGTTGGTGGTACCATGCTGCCAGATGATGCGGCCCCAGAGGAGAGACTCATCCTGATAGCGGTCCTGGCCACATGCCTCATTATCCTTGCCCAGGTGTTCCAGCAATGGACCTAGCTACTCCTCCCAGGCCCCCACTTTTACAATCATGGGACACGGTGCAAGAGAGCGGCTAACATGCGTCGAACTGCGATGGACAAGGAGGATCACAGCTCGGCAACATGCCATGTTTGGAACAGCAGTGTCCCAGCACATGCAGCTTGTCCTATCCAGGTAGCCGCTCAATCTTTATGGCTGTCATGTGACAGTTCCAATGCGGTGGCTGAATTGGATGCATTCAAGCACCAATGCATGGTGGGAGAACATGCTGGCTACCTGGACCGATGAGGAATGGATGGACCACTTTCACATGAACCGCTCCCTGTTGACCCGGCTCGGTGAGATCCTCAAACCTCATCTCCAGAGGAATGCTACCAATATGAGGTATCCACTGCCTCCAGAGATGCACTTGGCCATGGCGGTGTGGAGGCTGGCCACCCCTGATTCATGCCGGAGCACTGGGGAGCAGTTCAGAGTGGGGACTGCTACCGTTAACAGGGCACTCATTGACATGTGTGACCTGATAGCTGAATTGCTACTAGAGCGGGTCATCTAGCTCTGGGATCCTGAGGTTGTGATCCATGGCTCTCAGGATATGAGCTTCCCCCATGGTATCAGTGTGATAGACAACACCCACATCCCTATCATCTGAGCCCCCCACGCAAAGACAGATTATCTAACTGGGAAGCAGGCATTCTCCATAAATCTGCAGGCCGTTGTAGATCACAGGTGCCTGTTCACTGACGTGTACACTGGCCAGTCAGGGAGGAGCCATGATGCGCGTATTCTGCGCACTTCACCCTTCTACGCCCGGATGTTTGATGGTGATATAGCCCCCAACCTGTTCCGACTGATTCATGGCACCGGTGGTGATAGGGGACCCCACCTACCCGCTGAGCCCATGGCTCTTGAGGGCCTATCCCATGGCTCACACCCCTGAGCGTAGGCTCTTCAATGAGCGCCTCTCATATGCTCAGGGAGTGGTGGAGCGGACATTCAGCCAGCTGAAGATGCGTTGCCACCTTCTGATGAACAGGAACCAGTTCGATCTGCAACACATGCCCATCCTCATCCTGGCAGCCTGCATTCTCCACAACATATGCGAGACCAGCAGAGCTGCCCTTGATAACCCCCCACTGGTGCAGAGAATGAGCCCTGTGCCCCTGTATCAACATGTACAGGGTAGGGCATTTAGATGCATATTGGAGAACAGGAATACACTATGTAAGTGCATTGTTGCCCAGATGACTGGTAACTAACCTGTGCCTGTGCATGCACCCCACTCCCCTGTCCACAGCCTGTGTGCCCATTACCAATAAAAACAGATATGCCCAGACCTGATAGACCAAGTGTCTGTGAGCATTCGTACTAGGAGGCGCCCCATTATGATTGAACAGATTCCCTTGGAGCTAGGGCCCATACAAGCGCTATGGCATGGCATGGCAAGCATAACCCGTATCACTGATCGCTACCTCTTTGTCTCAGGTAGCCATTGCAGCGCTACAGTGGTATCAATGTGCAGGCCTGTGCCCTGTCATCTTTGGTGGTGTGTTTCCCCATCACCTCCTGGTCACCATGAGCGGTATCTGTCCTACACCTGTATGATACCTGACCCCTTTTGTCCACTACAGATCCCCTCTCAGCGCATGCTGCTCTCTGAACATACCGATCAACTGACAGGTAATGTAAAAAGTGTATTTAATAAGGGTTATTTGTAA
This sequence comes from Sphenodon punctatus, assembly GCA_003113815.1. Classification (NCBI taxonomy): domain Eukaryota; kingdom Metazoa; phylum Chordata; class Lepidosauria; order Sphenodontia; family Sphenodontidae; genus Sphenodon; species Sphenodon punctatus. Next base: position 164,580 of record QEPC01015356.1, on the reverse strand, counting down.
GGGGCACGGATTATTTCTTTTGGGGGCCATCCTCGTTCCTACTTTGGCACACCACCAGGGCTTGCTTCCCTGTGGCCCTTAGCAGCAGCCGTCCGCTGGGAGCAACAGCTTGACAACCTGGTCTCTCCTTCTTCCACCGGTTGCTCCACTGCTGGGTCCGGTCTTGGCTCCTGTGATATTAAAGCAAAGGATAACTGTCACACTGTTCCCTGGGATGGTTCCCCTGCTCCAGTGCCCTCTGTGTGGCCCTCTCTGTGCTCCTAGCATCCGCATGCTGCCAGCCCACTGCCCATTCCTGTGTATGCTGCAGTCCAGCTGTTGCCCCCGCCCCCCCCCCCGGTTGGAGCACGCCTTGTAATCCGGCTTACCTGAGCTGGTGGGGTGGCCGGCATGGGAGGTTGGTTAACTGGGGGTGCTGGAATGTTCAGAGGAGGCCATGATCCCCAGAGGAGATGTCTCTGAGGCAGCGGTCGAGGAACTGGGAGGGGTGGGGGCTGAAAGGGTGCCCCCCTGACTACTTATTTTATTTATTTATTTATTTATTTAATAGATTTTTACCCCGCCCCTCCTGCAAACAGCTCGGGGCGGCTTCCAGCAATAAAACACCTATAATATATAAAAACAATTTAAAACAATCAGCAATAACAACCATATATTAAAACAGAGCCCGGGACCTCACTTAAAACGATAAATAAGGTAGGCGAGCTAAAACCCTACCTTACCCCACCCCCCTCCTCAAAGGCCTGGGCGAACAGCCAGGTTTTACAACTTTGCCAGAATGTTAACAGGCTTGGGGCCAGGCGGGCTTCCTCTGGAAGGAAGTTACAAAGGCACAGCACGGCCACCGAGAATGCCTTCTCCATTGTGGTCCCCCACTTAATGAGGGGAACCTCCAAGAAGGCACCCCCAGCAGACCAAAGGAGCCATTTGTACACAGAGGGCACAGAGGGCGAGACGGTCCCTGAGGTATGAGGGGCCCAGACTGTGAAAGGCCTTATAGATCAACACCAGAACCTTGAACCTGGCTCAGCATGCTATCGGCAACCAGTGCAGAGTCTGGAGCATTGGTGTAATGTGCTCCCGGTGACCCGTCCCCGTAAGGAGATGGGCCACCGCATTCTGCACTAGCTGCAGCCTCCGAACCAGGCACAAGAGAAGCCCCACATAGAGTGCGTTGCAGTAGTCCAGCCTCGAGGTGATGAAGGCATGGATGAGGGAGGTCAGGTCCGGAGCTGAAATGTACGGACGCAGCCTCCACATCAAATGCAACTGGCGGAAAGCCGCCTTCATGACTACATCCACCTGCCGTTCCAGGCGGAGATCCGCATCCAGCACCCCCCCCAGACTCCGGACCTGCTGAGCTATAGGAGGGCGAACCCCCCCAATCAGGGGGGCCACTACCTCCCTCGCTCTCCCCACCAACATCACCTCTGTCTTATCGGGGTTGAGCTTCAGTCTGCTCTGCCACATCCATCCTGTTGAAAAAGAGAGGTACAGCTGAGTATCATCAGCATATTGGTGACATCGTACCCCAAACCCTCTCACGACCTCCCCCAAGGGCTGCATATATACATTAAATAATAATGGAGACAGAATAGAACCCTGCGGAACGCCGCATGATAAAGAGCGGGGCAAGATGTCTCCTCCCCCAGCACTACCTGCTGGCTTCTCCCCAAGAGGAATGAGCGGAACCATTCAAGAACAGTCCCATCCAGACCTCCCAGGTCACGCAGCCATCTCAACAGCAGCCCATGGTCCACGGTATCAAAAGCAGCCAAGAGATCTAGCAGGATGAGAAATGTTAAACATCCTGCATCCATCTCCCGGTGGAGGTCGTCAACCAAGGCCACCAACGCCGTCTCAGTGCCATAGCCGGGGCAGAACCCAGATTGAAACGGGTCCAGGAAACCGATGCTATCTAGATGCGCCTGGAGCTGGAGCGCCACCGCCTGCTCAATTACCTTCCCTAAAAAGGGAAGGTTAGAGACAGATCGGTAGAACTTGTCCACTTCCAAGGATGGTTTCTTCAGCAGGGGGCGCATCACAGCCTCCTTGAGGTTAGCTGACAACCTCCCCTGCTGCAAGGACGCATTCACCACCCTCGCCAGCACCGCCCCCAACGTCTCCCTGGAGACTTTCACCAGCCAGGACAAGCATGGATCGAGTTCACAACAGGTGGCCCTCACAGACCCCAAGACATCCACTGCATCGGTCGGCGTCACTTCCTGAAACTCCCACCACAAAGCTGGACCAGACGGGGCCTCTATCACCTCCCGCTCTCCCCCTACTGCCCCTAATCCAGCGTCAAAGTCGCTCTATTGTTGGGGGCTATGTGTGGGGGGGGACCCTGTGGACCAGGCCGGGGAAGGGGTGCTGTTGGGGAAACCAGTGTTGACCAAAGGGCTGGGGAGGGGGCACCTGCACCAGTGGGAGGGCACAATTATGCATGTCGGCTGCCATCCCTCCTTCAGTGCCTGGAGGGCCCATGTTGTGCTGGGGTTCACATTTCAGGGCCCCCAATGCCTCCCCCATGAGGTCGAAGGCCCGGGTGGCTGTTACCTCCAGCATTCCACGCGCCCTCTGTCACTCGACCTGGTCAAGGTGCAGCTTGCAGTGGAGGGTGGCAGCCTGGCGCCTGTCCCACAGGTTTTTGGTGCGGGACCGGGTGAGCATTGATGCCAACTGTTCCCGGTCCCTTTCCTCCTCCCCTCTTTGCACCTCCCTGATGAGGGTGAGTTCCTTGGAGTGCACCTCGGCTAACCTTCTTGTTTCCTCCAGCAGTTCCTTCCCCAGGTCCTCTTTCCTCCACCGATTTCTGGCCTGCATCTCCTGATTCCTCTTGGTACTCTGTTACCAACAGGACTGTTAATTACTCATTTTGGAGGCTCTAATTATGTTTCAATTATTGGGAATTTATTTCTGAATTATTAATGGGTTCCCTTGCTGGACAACAACTAATTTAATTCAGAGACATTGAATGAGTTAGATTTATTTGAATATTCAGCTGTTTTATTGAAAGTTAGCATCAGATATAAACCCCAAGACCACTCAACGATTAGGTATGCAAATACAAAAATCACAGAGATACATACCAAAAGAACATACAGTCTTAAGAGCAATGATCTCTCGTAAAGTTGCTCAAAATATTCGTGATTGTTATCTGGTACTACTCTGTAAATAAAACTCGGCTTTCTCTGCATTCTATTAAGCTAAGATATATAATTACCCTCCATTCAGCAAGGACCAGCCTCTGTATGGATATGGGAAGTCAACAGGTCCGGATCAGATGACGATAAGTAAAGTATAGAGAAGAAGAAGTGGAGAGAGGTAGGAAAGAAGTGCTCTCCGCCATTCAATCCACAACTTATAAAACCTTTTATTCTCCTCCCATATCCACCCAGGATATTACTTGTTCCAATAATAAACCTTAATTCTTAACCAATAAAAAGCTAACACATCACTAACATATATGGAAAATTCCTTAAACATTTCTAAATCCTGCGGTGTGCTGACTTTTTAACGTAATGGAAAAAGTTACTATACGTTACTAAACCTACGGTGAGCTAGGGTTCAGCAACTCCACTATATTTCAATATCAAAGCCCAACATCTTTCCTCTTGTTTAGCATAAGTAAAGCCAAGTTCCTTAAAATCCTGCAACAGTTGACCTTCACCTCATTTAGGTAATCAAGCTCTGTTTTCAACACTTAAAATTTAACACTCAAGCTCTAACATACTTTAAAATCCTTTTTAATCAAGCTACAAATTCCTATATTAAACATACTATTTCTTTTAAATCACTATGTAGTATAAATGAATGCACTACAAATGAATACATAATATATGAGTAAATATGTGTGTAAATATATGTGTAATATGTGAACCACTACCTAGGCCTCAAGCCTAAACGTATTAACTCAAGTACCCAGGCAACAGCAGCATCCCTTGCAGGACTGGGTTGCTCTTCTGTGGAAGACATGTTACCCCATGAGTCTTGTTGCTTGCCATTTGCTTACCCTGTACTCCTAGCGGTGCTACTGTGTGACCACTGGGGCTACTGGCCCCCCTTCCATGTCTGACCCTATGTGGCATACAGCCGGTCCCCGTATTCCCATCTTCTGTGTCTGATCGCTGTGGTGGCCCCATTCCAGCGCGTGTTATCCTGTCTGTGTGTCACTGAACCCCATTGTGGACATGCCTCCTGATCCCTCCTCCATGGCCATGTGACTCCACATCTGCATGGAGGTCCGTGGCCGTTGACTCGTGTTGTTCCGTGTCCCCAAGGTACTGGCCCCCAGCCCTTCCCTGTCATTGCATGGAATGTTTATTTCTTTGGGGGCTCCGTCTGTACCCTGTTTGCTATTACATTGCCCTCGCATCTCCCGCAGCCCTTCCCATGTCCGTGTTGGCCTACCATTGTTGTCCTGATCTCCGGACTTCGGGATTGTCTCCAGTTCCTCCTCGACCACCTCCTCAACCATGACCTCCTCCTCGTGTACCTCCAGGGATCTTTGTGCTACCATAGGAAAAGCGATATCAGTTGATCCCTGTCGCCCGGCTTGGGCGCTGGTCACTGTGGCCCAAGCCCTCCGGGGCTGTGGTAGTGCTCCTACCTGGATCGTATTCCTTCACATCCTGGGGGTGTCCGTCCGCTCCCCATGCCCCACCCCCATCCCCATGGCCTGTGGGTTTTGTGGGCGCATGCGGAGGGTGAGGTTGCTGGTCCCTGTTTCCTGGGATGCCTCCTCCCCCTGTGCGATGGGGCTGTCCCCTCCTGCATCTTGGCTGGCCTCACCAGGGGCTGCTGGTCATGGAACTCTATTGTGCGGATGAAACAACTGGACTTGAGGTTATTGTCCTTGATATACTTATATCCAGACCTCAAGTCCTTTGCCTGCTGCATGCACTGGGTTACATCCCTATTATAACCCTGCCACTGCTTCTCCTGGGTGATGGCTTCATAGACCTGTCTCATCTTGTAACTGCACACCAGGTCGTGCTGGACCTTTTCGGCCCCCCACACGCATATGAACTCTGCATCTCCTGCCTGGACAAGGGCTCCTCCTTTTGGGTCCCGCATGCAGGGAACATCCAGCTTTGCGGCTCGGGGTCCACCCGGTGGCTGATGTGACAGTGGAGCAGGTGGTCTCCTGTTGGGGGTATTGCATGGGGATTAGTATTTGTCCCGCTGCCCCCCTTTTGCTCCAGTTAGGTGATCCCTCCCCCCGGGGGGCACTGCTTGGTTACCTAACTGTCACGGGGGCCTTCCTCGGCTGCCTCCCCGGTGGTGCGTTGCTCCTGCATCTGGGTGCTCTCGGGGGGGGGAGGAGGTTTGCTGTCAGCTGCCCACCCTGTGTTTCCTCAGGATGGTATCTGGTATTGCCATGCCGGACCCTCCTTCCTTGGTTGTTAGGGTACCCTCACTCTCCGTTGAACTGTCATCTCTATGTCCCATGGCTGTGGTGGGCTGGGGGGATGTGGGTGGTGCCGGCACAGTGGTATGCCCTTGGCCCTGTGATGAGAGGGGTGTGCTGTGATCAGCCATTAATCCCCCCCAGTGCTGTGGCCTGGGCTGCCCTCCCCTGGGTGTCCCAGGGTCCCTTTGCTTACCCTGCCCTGTCCCGTGCATGTCGTGGTGCTGGATCCCTTCATTTTTTCAGTGGCTTTCCTTCCTGACATTTTGGGAGCCGGTGCATTCATGTCATGTTTCGAGTCTCCTTTAAGGGCTCCTGGCCAGGCATCTGGCATCTCCCCTGGTGGGTGTGTCTGCTTGGGGGCACCTGTGGGGCCTCTCTAGTCATCTCTCAGTTTTGGCGGACCCATCCCTGTGGGTGGGGGTGTTTTGGTTTTTACATGGATGGGTGGGTGTTGAACACCCGTCTCCGCCCATCTCCACCCACAGAGCATGCCGGCTCCTTCCTGGCTGCTCCATGGGTGTTGGTGGGTGGGTCGGGAGTGCACACCCACCCACTCTTGGACATTTACACGGATGCTCTCCCACCCATCTGATGGGTGTTTATGGGTGTTCATGGGTGGGTGGTGTCAGTGTAAAAAAGGCCTACCTCTTATCTCATGACTTTTTAATTTTCTCAAGAGTCTCTTCTCAAATGCTTTCTGGAAAGATTGCAAATCTGAGTACTAAGACATATCAATGGCAGAAACTGCCCAGAAAGTGTCATGTCTGGGCAGAATCAACCTGATAAAGATGGTTTTTCTCCCCAGGCTACTCTATATTTCTTTCTCTCTACCTATAGAGTTACCTCCAGAGTACTTCCAGACTATCAATAAGATTTTATCTAGGGTGATTTGGAGAGCGAAGAAACCACAAGTTAGGAGGAGTATACTGTCCACCTAAGTAGAAAAGGGGTAATTGGCTTCCCTGACATTTGGACCATTTTTACACAGACGGCGCACAGCGCCTATAGGTGGAGATGGGTGTGGACGGGTGGGTGAGCATACCCAGCAAACACCCGGCACCTCCGAGCAGGGAGACATTTATACAGACAGCGCCAAGGGGGTGGTGGGAAGGAAAGGGGAGGGGCTGGCAAACACCCAGTGGCCAAACACTCAACCCGGCAAACACCCGGCAAACACCTGTGCAAGTACACAGATGGACGGGAATGGTGGGGAAGCCCCGCCCAGCACAGCGACAGCACAACATGGCTGACAGAGGGCAAATGAAGCCACGCAATGTGGCCCTGCCCCCCAGCTGCTAGGACCCACGCGGGTGGGGCAGGAGGGAGATGGTATGACAGCTGCTACAAAGGAGCCAGAACCACACAGCCTCGGCACAGAGCCCAGACAGCCCAATGCCAGACACCCCCTCCCCAACACACACACACAGCAGAGCCACACACACACAGCAGGCAACAGAAGCACACAGGGATGGCCACACAGGCCACGGGGGGCAAAGAAATGGGGAAAGATACCCACACAACACAGACAACACCCCTCCGAGACACCCGCACAAGGGGAGAGGGCACAGCAAAGCACAACACAGGCACACCAGGAAAGGAACACACAAGCCTTTAATCGAACGGGGAACCAGCAACAGAGGGCAACAACCACAGGGCAGGGATGGGGCAACAGAAGGGGGGGGACAGCGCCAGCAGAGGCAGGCCCGGGATAGCACTCTGTCAATAGGGCCAGCGACCCCATGCCAGCGCGCAGCCTGCACAAGGTCCAGTCGGTGCAGCCACTCCAGGACATGCAGGAGGAGCTCCAGCAACTCCCCCTGCTCCCAGGTCCACTCAGCGATCATGGCCTGCACTGTATGGGACAGAGGAAGAGGAGACAGCCATCAGAGCTGGCCCCGGGCACAAACAGACAGCACACCCACGGATGCCATCGAACAGCCGCCCTGCCGCCTGCATGTCCCACGCTGCCCGCTCCAGCTACAGCACCATCGTGCCAAGGCGCAAGATCTCCAGCAGCACGACAACAGTTGCTGCAGGAGAAAGGGACAGGGCAATGGAAAACACCTGCACCATTGGGCCCTGGGAGGGCCAGGGGGAAGCAACAGCACCAGGGGCACACTCCACACACTAGGGATGGGCGAACGTGGTTCGGAAGTTTAGAGTTCGGCCCGAAATCAGCCTATTCGGATGACCGAACCCGAACTTACCGAACCGAACCAAACACTGAACGGCGAAATGGACGAACAGTTCGGTCAGTTCGGATCACGTTCAGGTGAGTTCGGGTGGCAAAAAAAGGTTCACTGTAAGGTGACAGAGAGGGGTAGTACTAGTCACTGAGGAGCAGACTTCCAGGCACCAGGGGTGGAGAGGCTTGCAAGAAATGAAACTATCTGCCTCCCCCCTTCCCAACACCTTCTGAGCTAGTCACTGTTCCTGAACAGCAGGCGTTGAGTAGGATTATTAGATTGCTTTAAGTTTCATTTCAGTTTTGTACTGAAATGAAACTTAAACCTTAAACTGAAACCTTGTGTTTGTGATTCCCCCCCCCCATCCCATATAGAGATAGAGAGATATAGATATAGAGAGACAGAGAGATAGGTTAGAGATAGTAGTTGTAGGAGCTAGCTTAGTGATAGAGATAGCGTTAGTGATTTAGTTTTAGTGTTTGTAGGAGTAAGCCTGTGTACTTATTAGATAATCCATTTAGTTCATAGCATTTAGAATAGTTAATAGCAGTTAGATTTAGTGTAGATAGAAAGATATATTTATTAGATAAAAAATAAATTTAAAAACCCCATATAAAAACAACAAAAACAAACAAAAAACAAAAGAAAACCATATAAAACCAAATAAAAAACCAATAAACCATATAAAAAACAAAAAAAACCACCCATAGCATTTCCCGAACGACCGAACCGAATGGCCAAACAGAATGGCCGAACAGTCAAACCGAACGACCGAACACGAACCCGGTGAACTAACCGAACTGCCGAACCGAACAGACGAACTGAACACAGGTGAACCGAATGGCCGAACCCGAACCACGATCTATTCGCCCATCCCTACCACACACTGCCACACACACACAGGGAGAACCCCGGTCCCTACACGAAGGGGGATAGGTCGGGCCACAGGCCAGGGCCACAGCAACCCCTACTCATGTTCAGCCGCCTAGCGCCCATGGTGCCACAGCCCATCCATCGCCACCACCACAGACAGTCTGCACCAACAGGGGGCAACAGCAGAGGGGAACGGAGGGGAGGGGATGGTCCACACCAACACACAGGCGAGGCCAGGGGGTGCCCAGCTGACCGCCCACCGCCCATACCATCCCAGGAGCAATCCCAGGCGGCACCACCTCACAGCCCACCAATATACCCCAGGCACACCCACTGCACACAACCACACTGATGGGGGCAGGAGGTCCGCCAAAGGGGAAGGGGCACCCAGCCACCACAGCAGCAACAGAGGCAAGGCAGGACAGAACATTACATAACAGAATTTTATTGGAGCCAGGGGAAAGCGGGCCCCCATGCACAGAGAGGCAGAGCAGGGGGGCACAGGGGCACACATGGCCGGGCACGAGAGGCACAACAGGAGGTCATAGGAGCACCTGCACAGGGTGGGCGAGGGCACCTGGGTAGTCCCAGCGGGAAGGGGCAGCAGTCACACAGAGGGGGCAATGGGGTCCAGGAACTACAGGTGGCAGCCAGCAATGATGCAGACGGCAGCGCACAGTCCGAGTGGAGGCATGGTGGGGGAGGGAGGACGGCTCTGCACCGTCCCAGGCACCAGGGTGACAGTGAGTGGGAGGCAGTGAGGGGCCACTCATGGATGGTTTGGTGAGTGGTCCCGGGGCAGCGACCCCAGCGCTAGACCCTCAGAGGTGAACAGGTCCCTTCGGAAGACTTGTGAGCGCATATGAGCATCCACAAGGTAGCACGGAAGGAGCAGATCTGCACCTGCGGCTGCAGCCCGTACAGCTGGAAGGTCCCTCACCAATCAAAGGGCAGTGAGCTCCACAGCGGAGGGGCCCCCGGTCCGGAGCGGCCCACCAACATCGGGGGCCAGCAAGCCCAGATCCCACAAGCGGGCCCCCATGTCCAAGGGTGTGCGCGGGATTCTGCATGCATGCAGGAGTCTGTCGGTATGCAGGGCAGCAACAGGGGGGGCCCCTGACAGCAAGGAAAGGCCGTATCCGGGTAGCTCCATCAGCAGGCGAGCTGCCATTACCTCCACAGTGGTCCATGGCACTACAACGGTGGGTGGGTGCCCCCAAGGAGGCTGGCACAGGGGGTGAAGGCAAGCTCAAGGGAATGGGGTCGGTATTCCGGGGCCCTGACCTGGTGACCCATTGTCCACATGTACCGCGACAGGAGCCGGAAGCCATCCCCCGCCGACAGGGGGTCGCCCACCAACAGCTGCACGTTGGGGCTTAGCCAGAGGGCCACCGACAGCATGTCTGCACAGGGAGACCAACCCTCCCCGACATCCCCGGCTGAGGGCCCCGCAGAATGACTGGCCATGGCAGCAGTGGGGCCCGCTCCGGTGAAGCAACAGGGAGGAGACAGAGGGTTGCAGCAACTGGGACAAGCACAGACCGAGCGGATACCCTTGCCCACAGATGGCCTTGCATGCCAGAGATAGGCAGGCCCGCTGTGGACAGGGTGCCACAACCTATGCACAAGACAGCAGGGATGCAGCACAGCTGCCGAAATATGAACAGGGGCCATGGCTGGGCACTGCGCCAGGGCGTGGAGATGATCCAGGCACTGTATTCACAGCGTGCACTGCTGCAGCTTGCAAAGGTGGACCCCCGCAGGGGGGACGGCACTGTGGTTGCAGAGGCAGGGGTACCCAGGGGTGTGTGCGGTCCCATCCCCCCTGGCGGGCATGTGGCTGGCCCACTCACAGGGATGCTCGGTGTAGGGTGTAGGGTCCACCCACTTGCCACCCCAGCACACCCCCTGCGCAGCACCAACCACTGCCCTGCCCCCACCGGCCTACACAGTACATACAGTGGCCGGTCGGGTGTGGGGCGGAGGGGCTATAGCACGGGACTGTGCAGCACACAGTTAACAGCGACCCTGGGCTGGGTGCACACGGAGGAGCTCTCGCGATACCATGGGAGAGAGTGCCGTGGGCACAGGCCGGACAGCGGAGTGCACAGCGCTCACGACATGTGCCAGCGGAGTGTGGCAGGGAGTGGGAAGTAGCAGAACCGTGCTGCTGGGGGATGGGGACCCACAGTCCAGGGCTGCACTGCTGCACCTCCTGGGCACGGGCCTCCTGCTGCTGCGCATGCTGATCCAGCAGATTACCCTGATCTGCCTGCAGAGTTGCCGGTCCATCCTCCTGGGCGCACGGCAGCGGAGGGCAGCAAAACTCCGGATAGCAGCGTTCGTGCGATGGGCGAGGTGGGTGTTTGTCCGATGACGCACCCTGCTGGGCTCTGTGGTGTCCCTGCACTGGTGCTCAGGGCCAGGCCAGCGCCTCCGTACCAACGTGCCCAGGGAGGGGCGGCCCCGCACATCTCTGAGGGGAAACGGGACTCCATCTGCCACCACATTGCTGCCTGGGCAGCCGAACGCTGGCCAGCACCAGACCCTCACCCATGTCTGTAGGCCTGGGACCCCCTCAAAACAGCTGGGCCCTACCTGTTACCTGCATCCGGCCCTCCATTCCATGTGTGGCCGACTGGGTCCAGGGAATGGGTCCTGTGGGTTGCCCGGCAGTGATCACCCTCCCCTTGCTGTTGGCCGTGGGTTGCGCTGGCCCCGCACAGGCCCACTAGCCAACACAAGCCGGCTCGAGTGAGCAGGTCCAGTGCACATCTGTTCCTGCCACCTCAACTGCATGAGGCATCGCTGGTCTAGCCTCCGGCCCCGTCGGCTGGGTAGGGAGTGCACAGAGCCCCCAAGCTTCTGGTGCCCCACTGCACTCTGTACAACCCCACCCCCTTCCCTGGACAGAGGAAGCAACAGCAAGGTCTAGTTACACACCTTTATTGGAGGGGGCATGTACAATGGAAGGGGTGGGGGGTCAACTTCTGGGGAATCCTCTCCCCCTCTTGGCCACACTACCAGGGCTTGCTGGTCAGTGTGCCCTGGCCACAGTTGACCGCAGTACTCTCCGGGCGGACAGTCCAGCCTTGTCTTCCACTGGCCGCTCCACACCATCCTCCACTGAAGGTCCCTGCTTGGAGGAACAGGAATGGGTTAAGGGATCCTCGTGTGCACTCACCTCTGTCCCTTGTCGGTGCATGGGCACTTGGGTGCCCCATAGGCATCCAGGGAGCCCCCTATTCCCCACACAAGCATGGCATGTGCCGAGGGTGCTCCCTGAAGGTGCTCCCCCCCGGGACGGCCCACCCATGGTATCACGGCACCTCCCAGTCAAGTACTGCAGCAATGAGCAGGTACACATGCCTCTGGAAATGGCCATTGCTCCCTATCCTGTGTACTGCGTGTGCGTGGCGTGGGTTCAACAATGTGTTCCCTACTGGGGTCCACCTTTGCACGGGTCCCCGGATTCCTGTTGAGGCCCCCCCTGGTGTTGCACCCCACAGCCCCCGGGGGCCCAGGGTGCTGCAACCATACCTGTGCGGGTGGGGTGGCCACCATGGGTGGTTGCTCATCCTGGGGTACACGGTCTTGGGGTGGGTGCGTCACCACCCGGTGGAGGGGTTGGGGTGGCAGCAGGGGCCGGACCACAAGGGGTGCGGCCAGGATGGGTGGCCCCACAAGTGGGTCCAGTTGCCCCATGTGGGGGAGGGGGACCCCGTGGACCAGGCCCGGGTAGGATTGCTGCTGGGGGAACCACGGGTGGCCGAAGTGTGGGGGGGGCACCGGCACCAGTGGGAAGCCATCATGATGTTGGACGGCTGCCAACCCTCCTTCCACAGCATGGCGTGGCCTGTCACACTGGGGGTCACACCGCAGGGCCTCCATGTCCTCCTCCATGAAGTCCATGAGCCATGTGGCCTGACCCTCCAGCCTGTCACAGGTGAACCGCTGCTCGCATTGGAGGTGCTTGGTGCGTGACCGGGCCATCATGGCAGCCAGGATCTCCCGGTCCCTTTCCCCCTCCCCTCGGATGAGCTCCCTGGTGAGCGCGAGCTCCTGGGAGTGCACCTCGGCTAACCATTGTGATTCCACCAGCAGCTCCCTGCTGAGGTCCTCCCTCCAGTGCCAGTTCCTGGCCCACATCTCCAGGTTCTACTCCACTCTGCCGGCAGCTGCTCCCCTCGCACGAACGAGCGCCTGGTCTGTGAACAGGAGGTTGGACTGAACGTTAGCACATCCTGCCAGTGTGCCGTCTGCCCGGGGTTCGTGGTGGGGCGGCCCCTATAGTGTGATGGCTCCCCTCTGCCCCCCATGGGGTCCCCAAGCCCTGGCCTGTCATGGGGTGGCCCCCGGCATCTGTTAGCTGCGGGAGGGTCCCCTGACTATGTGGCATGCCGGGGAGCTGCTGCTGGCCCTCCATCCCCTCCCGCCTGCCCCCTCCGCCCAGCCCCTGGTGGGCCCTGCTGGTTGATGGTTGCAGGCTCACGGGTGCCCCCCTCCTCCTCCTCCACAGTAACCTCCACCTCGTACACCTCCAGGCTGCCTTGTGCTGCAATGGGATGGGTTACCGTGAATGTGTGCTGGCTTCGGTCCCAGGCCGCAGCGCCTCCATCCGGGGCATTCCCCAACTGACCTACCCTGGGGTGCGCATACCTGGATCCAGTTTCTCCACTTCTTGGGGGNCCTCCGCCCAGCCCCTGGTGGGCCCTGCTGGTTGATGGTTGCAGGCTCACGGGTGCCCCCCTGTACCACCTCCCCACACCGCACCAGGCTCCCCCATGGCCCCTTGGCCCGTGTGCCCTGTCTGGGAGGGTCGCCCACCTGGTGGGGGGAAGCTGCCTGACCCCCCTCGTAATCCTCCTACACCGCAACCTCCACCTCATGCACCTCCAGGCTGCCTTGTGCTGCAATGGGATGGGTTACCGTGAATGTGTGCTGGCTTCGGTCCCAGGCCGCAGCGCCTCCATCCGGGGCATTCTCCAACTGACCTACCCTGGGGTGCGCATACCTGGATCCAGTTTCTCCACTTCTTGGGGGCCATCCTGGGTTTCTGCTGGCTCTGCGCATGCCCTGTGGCCGGTTGTCCTGTGAGTCTCCAGCTTGGAGGACTTCCTTAAAAGCAGGCAATCCAGCTTGCCACTGGTCGAAGAGGCTTGCGATATATCTGATGTGGATCTAGCAGTGGGGACCCCACCCTTTATTTCGGGATTAGAAGATGTGGACTGTGTTATATCTCTTGCAGACCCACCAGAAAGGGCCCCGATAACAACTTTGGGGACAGAAGTTGGAAACCATGTTATGCTTCCCGTGGATCCGGTAGAAAGGGTCCCATCTTCCACTCTGGGTCAAACCATTGATTCTCCTAGGGCCTGGTCTCCATCTATAGCTACTTCCATTCCAGAACTTCAGTCTGAGGAGGGATTAGGGGAACTGGGTTCTCTGACCAGTCAAAGCAGAGAACTACTTGCTCATAATCTACTGGGAGACCAATGCTTTTTAATCGGAGATCTCATTCAAAAGCTGTATGCCCAAATAGAGCAAGTCAATTTGCAATTGACTTCACAACTATCGCAATTGGGTGTTATCTCTGAGGGCATTAAGGCTTGCAGAGACGTGTTGGAAAATATAGAAAAGTCAGGTCCTAAGAGGAGAATGTCTGTTGCATGTCAAACCTCCACCCCTGCAATAGCTAGCCCACAAGTAATTGATCCATCCACCCCACAATTTGTTGGGGATAAATCAGGCTTTGGGGTAAGACAGGTTCTGAAGATTGAAATAAGGGCACTGGCTTTTAGAATTGTTCCCTTGCCTTTTGGGAACTTTCCAAAGTGGAATTCTAAGTACCAAATCCAAAAACATATAACAAATATTTTGTCCCATCCAGTTCCACAAAGTCATTTTGATTATATTGTGTATTTACCTGCTACTAGAAATTCCCAGCGCTTGGTTATTTACTTTCCGACATCTTTGATAGCTGACAGCTTGTTAAGTTATACAGATTTATTTGCATCATGGGGGGTATATATAAGCAAGGTGTATTCTGGTCCAATAGTTTGTCCTTTACTGATGCAAGCTACCAGCTTTTTGCCAGATGTTAACGCTGTGTTTTCATTGGCTCCCCCTAGGGAAGCTGAAAATCCCAATTACATTCAGCTTGCCAAAAGATCCTTTTGTCCTCCTTCAAGTGTCCCTATAAATTACAGACTTAAGGGTATGGCCACTCAACTTCATGAGCCTGCTTCAATCTTAGCCAATACTCACAGGGATGTCCAAGCTGATGTTACCCAGTTCCCTCCACTGCGAGGGGCCGTGGCTATTAAGCACCTGAGTGTGCTAGCAGAATTGGCTCCCTGTGAGCAGGTGGGGGGATGGGAGTTACCCCCCCCATTCTGGATAGACCACCCACGGGTGAGAATGGGACTGTGGATCTGCCCAAGGATGGGGGTGTGATTCCCACTTTACTGAGCAAATGACTATTTTCAGGGCAGATGTTACAACAGTTATCATTATGCTCTTGGAACTCCGCGGGTTGGAGTAGACACCTGGATGATCCCGACTTTATCCCATTCCTCAAGCACTTCCACGTAATCTTAGTACAGGAAACTTGGGCCAAATTTCCATTGGCTCTGGAGGGGTATGAGGTATATGATGTGGCAGCCATGTCTTTTAGCAATAGGGGTTGTCCCTGTGGAGGATTAGCTTGTTTGCTTGCTCTGGAGTTGAATCTTAACATTGTGGAAGTAATTTCATCTGCACCATATGCCTTGGGAATCGTAGCTATGTACAGTGAACTTACATGGATTATCATTACTTGCTATATTCCCCCAGTTAATGCTACTTCATATAAGAATGCAGCATGGCACACATTTGACCTCCTGTTCGAGGATATAAGAAATAGATACCCAGATGACCTACTGATTATACTGGGGACTTTACTGCCCGGTTGGGCTCAAATGATGATGCTTTAGATCAATTTTGTGATCCATTATCCCAAGATCCATTGGGTATCTTGAATGTGAAGCTATCTAAAGACCAACGCATCAATTCATCTGGCATTCAATTAGCTAACATAATCTTGAGACATGAACTTCACCTTTTAAATGGAACCGGCTTTAGTGATACGCTTGGAGAATTTACCTTTTTAGGGACTGTTGGGTCAAGTGTTGTGGACTATATTATTGTTTCAACTACAGTTTTACCATACATAGTAGATTTTGCCATGAGCACTAAGTTGGTGGGAGACCATCTTCCACTCCTTTTATCTTTAAACGTGTTCCAAACTACTCCACGACCTAGTCCATCTTCTGATTCGATTATGCTTACTCTGGACACACATAGGTCACCGAAATGGAATAAATATCTGGTGCGATTGCTTGACACCTTTATCGCGGAAGCATCCTCCTGTGAACTAAGAGATCTGTTGATAGGCCCCAACACAAATGCAGGAAGAGTGAAGGCATTTAACCAGCTTAGTGCTGTTTATTGACAATTCCTTCAGGATAGTGGGAGTGAACAGTTATTAGGACAGAAACGTATGAGTAAACCCTGGTTCGATAAAGAGTGTTTTGCAGCCAGAGCCAGGCTAAAAGCTATTTATGCCATGTATAGGAATGCGGGTTTGTCCACTCTTCCTCCAACTTATGTAGTGAATAAAATGGAGTATAGGAAGCTTCTCAAGTTGCAGCAGAGGGAATATGCTGAGGCTCGTTGGACCTCACTTTTGGAGGCTGTAGATCAGCAAAACTCTAAAAAATTCTGGCAGATTGTGAATGCCTCGACCAAGAGGGAGGTTGAGATATCCTTGTTTCCAATTCCAACCCTTACATGGTCTAATTATTTTAGTAAACAGTTCAGATCAGATATAGAGGAACAAGGGCAGAAGCGGATTCCCCCCTACTTGGAAGGTGTACCAACTTGGCCGCCAGTCTCAGAAGCGGAGGTGTCAACTCTTTTAAGAGCAATAAAACACCGGGCCCAGATTATATTCACATAAACTTTATTAAGACTTTTAAGGATTGGTGGGTACCGATGCTAGCAGCCCTGTATACCGCTATTAATAATACTGGCATTATCCCAGAGGACTGGGGGAAGGCGATTGTGGTGCCTATATATAAAAAAGGCAATAGATATGAACCAGCTAATTATAGGCCAATAATAAGCCTTTTGAGCATGGTGGGAAAGATCTATGCCAAGTTTTTGCTCAACAGGCTGCTAGAGTGGGTCCAGGAGTTTAAAATTCTTTCCCCAGAGCAAGCTGGTTTTCAGGGGGGTCGCTCCACTGTGGAGTTGTGCTTTATATTGTGGAGTTGTGCTTTATCTTATTCAAAAATATCAATCCCAGAATGATTCATTTTAAATTGCCTTTTTAGACCTCAAGGCGGCATTTGATTCAATAATCAGTTCCATTCTTTGGGGAAAACTACATAACTCCAGAATGGATAAGCATTTATTTAATTTGATTTGTGCATTATATTCAGATTCCACCCTGACTGTGAAGGTGGATGGACAGGGCCATATCACACCCCCAATAGGGACCTCAGTTGGGGTGAGACGGGGTGTGTTCTGGCCTCCATCCTCTTAAACATTTATATAAATGAGATCATCCCTCTGATGGTGAACCCTAGATTTTTTCCACCAAAGTTGACCTCTAGACTGCTCAGCTGCCTATTTTATGTCGATGATGTGGCGCTGGTGTCGCAGATGCGTCTTGGGCTAAACAGGCATCTTGAAGAATTTGCAGAGTTTTGTAAAGTTAATAAACTTACAATTAACTTTGAGAAGTCCAAAATTATGATGTTTACCCGTAAGAAGGAAACCCATAAGTGGATTATAAGGGGCCACCAGATTCAGCATGTTACTACCTTTAGGTACCTTGGACTGCTGTATCATAAATCTGGATGGTGGCAAGAACAACAGAGGCCAACAGAGGTGGCAACAGAGGACTATTGTGTCCTCTAAGGCACAGGCTCAGGCCATTTACAGCTTCTTTATGAAGACAGGCAGGAATGCTATATTACCTGCTATACAGACTTTGAATGGGAAGGTAAGAGCCCATGCTCTTTATGCGACTGAGTTATGGACACCCTTCTATGCACAAAAGTTTAACTCTGTCCAAGGCAGATTCTTACTGGAACTTTTGGGCAGCCCCAAAGGCACACCTTATGCAGAGATAAGGGCAGAGCTGGGCCAGGTTTCCTGGCTGCAGTCAGCAAACAAGTTGGCCTTAAACTTTTGGTCTAAACAGTTTAGTAAACAAGGTTCTGAGCTCCTTCAAGAACTTAACAAGGATTCTTTTAGGAATCCATGGCAAAAGATTATGGATGACCAGTTGGGGAAGCTTGGACTGTCTAGGGAATACCTATCCCACAAGCCCCAGGCTGCGGTTTGTAAGGAGATAATATCCAGAGCAAGTGATATAGAAAGGCAGACAGAGCTTGCCAGGATTAGTGCCTCCTTACATCTGGCTGATTACTGCTATTGGGTTACGGGTCCGGGACAAGTAGCCAAATATCTGGAAACCGGAATTTAAATTAGATGTAAGCATCTCTTGTTTAGAGCATGTGTCAATGCCCTCTCTTCACATGTTCTTGAAGGTCGATTTAGGGTAACCCCTTTCTGTGATAGGATATGCCCGTTTGACCACTTAGAAACTGAAACGGTCATACATATTTTGTTACATTGCCATCTTTATGATCGGCCAAGGGCATTATACCTTCTTCCTTTATTGGCAAAATTTCCAGGCAGGTTGGAACTTACTTTATTAGCAAAGGTCCTTGATAGCCAAGAGCCCTCGACTATTCAGAATGTAGCATCCTTTCTTCTTCAGGCGTCTCTCCTTCGGAAAGACTTTCTAGAATTTAGATCAATTCAAAGTGAGGAGGAAGGCTGCACCAGGCCTTAGGTTTTGCTAGGTTCTGCTATGAGTTCGCCAAGGGAATTGTGATCCCGGGTTCCCCTAAGTAATCTTGACTGAGGGGTGGGGGAATATTTGGTATAAAATCTGCGTGATTTGACTAGATTTTATTTCCTTGATGATTTTCAGAAATATTTATAAGGGATTATTTGTATTTGGTGGGTTGTTTATTTATGTATTATTATATTGGGTTACAGATGGTCACTGTGTGACAAAGTAAAGTGTAAGGCCTTAGTGGGGTTCTCCCTTCTGTTGCCTTACCTACTTCAAAATGAGGACCCCTTTAGGGAATAATTTAGTTAATTTTATATATTAATTCTGTATTGAAATGATCACTATGTAAACAGATTCTATGCATATATTGTGCCTTTATGCAACAGCCTATAGCTACACAATAAATTGAACTGAACTGAACTCTGTGTTGCTCGGTGCTCGGATCCTCGGGGCGCCTCCTCTCCCTGTGGGATGGGGATGTCCCCTCCCGCTTCCTGGATGGCCCCACCAGGGGCACCTGCCCCCCCTGGTCTGTGGGGTCTGTCAGGGGGGGCTGCGTGGTGGCCCTGTGCCTGCCCCTGGCGAAGGCACTGCCATGTGTGCGGGAGGCCACGATGTCCCATGCAGAGGAACTTGTCCAGCTCCGCCTGGAACTCGGCTGTGCGCATGGCCTGGACAAACTTGAGATTATTGTCCCTGATATATCCAGACCTCAAGTCCTTCGCCTGCTGCATGCATTGGGTGACATCCCTATTGTACCCCTGCCACTGCATCTCCTGGGCGATGGCTTGATAGACCTATCTGGCCTTGTAGCTTCACACCAGGTTGTGCTGGAACCTTTCGGACCCCCCCCCCCACACATATCAATTCCCTGACCTCCTGCCTGGACCAGGGCTCCCCCTTTTGGGACCTGCGTGTGGGGGGCCGACTGGCTTGGTGGCATGGGGCCCTCCCTGTGGATGTGGATGCCGTGGTGGTGGTCGTGTCCTGTTGGGGGTAGTGCAATAGGGGTTATTATGGCTCCTGCTGGCCCCCTCCGCCCACCAGTGGGGCCTGCCCCCCCTCTCCCTCCTGGGGTTCCCTTTTGCTCACCTGGCTGTCTGGGAGGCCATCCTCGGCCGTTGTCCTGGTGGTGCTGTGCTCCATTGTCTGGGAGCTGTCCTGCGGGGATGGGGGACTGAGTTATGCTGATGCCCCCTGCCCTTTGTTCCCTGGCCCGGTGGTCAG
>QEPC01015356.1:102659-144351 GCA_003113815.1 Sphenodon punctatus | reverse complement strand
GGAGGGTGCCGGCCTCCCTCCCGGCTGCTCCGTGGGTGTTGGCAGGTGTTGGTGGGTGGGTAAGGCATGCGCCCCCACCCACTCGTGGACATTTACACGGACGCTCTCCCACGCATCTGATGGGTGTTTCCAGGCGTTCGTGGGTGGGTGGCATTAAGTGGCCTAAGTTATGCTACAGGACATCGACTTTAAGAGCCATCAAACAATGGTATCATAACCTACAGTATCCCAGTTAGGTGGACCTGGAACAGCATATTCTGCAAATACCTAACTTTAAAGAACTATTGTCTGAACAGACTGGTTACAAAGTGCCTAGAGACACAGGTAACCTGTTGGCATCCCTGGCCGGTAAGGTTTGGATGTTGTGTACCCACAAAACTGGGACATCATATACAACACACCATATACTCCAATTTTTGAAGTGCACACAAAAGAGTGCAACATAAATAAGAAAATTGCCAAGGCCTGGGCAGAGAAGGGTTTGTCCATGGCCTCTCATCTCTTTATTAATGACACCTTCATCACATTGGATACCCTGCAAAATAAGATCAAGACCAAGATTGACCCACTGATATATTATCAACTCCGTAGTATATTTAACAACAACAAAAAATAAACAGAGATCAATATTTTAGAACCCTGCATGGGATAGAAATGTTACTATTTGGAGACTCCTCTGTAATGAACATCTTTTCCAGGATTTACACAGAACTGAGATCATTGTTTGACTTCCCTGATACAGGATACATTTCAACCTGAACGGATGATCTAGAAATGATAATTGATCAACAACAAATGTGGTCCACCATGTAGAAGACGTCCATCTCCCTAGCTGTCTGAGAACCCCAAATAAAGACCACTATGAGAATATAACTAACCCCTGTCAGATGAATAAGTCCTATCCAGACAAATGCTGGAGGGGATGCTTAGACTGGGGGGATATGCTATGCTGCTGGTGGTATTGCCAAAAAATGAAACCCTTTCAGGAGGAAATTTGGAAGATCATGAATAGGGTTGCTGGAATGGCTCTCCCGTTCCAATCATCTCTGGCATTGCTTGATATCTTCCCTGAAGCGCCAATAATTGTGGAAAGAAAGGACGCATGCCATCAGATAAGATTAGCTGCACTCCACACAAGTCTTTGCAATTGGAAAACAAAGGACACTTTGAATATATCTCCATGGATAGCTAGGTTTTGGTACACCCTTACCGTGAAAAGGATCATGTCTGAAATTAAGGGTAAACTCAAGGATTTTTATGCAGTCTGGATGAATTGTTGGGAAATCCTTAAAGAACTCACAGAAGTGGCAGATAGTGACCCTAAGATCTGTCTGGCTGAGATATAATCTTATGGGGGAAAATGAGTCTAGATGTGCCTTCCAGACTCAGCGACACAAAGAAATGGGAATGACGACTTGTATTAGAAACCAGCCGTTGTTGTTTATGTTTTATATTGTTGTGTTTTGTTTTGTCTTCTGATGCAATATTCTGTCCCAAGGACTGTTCTGTCCCAAGGACTTCCTAACTGGGAACCAACTTTAAGAACTGTATGGACACACAGAGTCAATGGCTGCATATCACATAGTTATGATTCTCCAGAATAACTTATCTAAGAATTCTGTATCTGTATATTCTCACACGTATACGTCCTGCTCTCATGCTATGTGGGGAGATGTTCTCCCCATATGAGCCTCTGTTCTGGGTTATGGCTGTTTGAATGGACTGAGTGAACTATCTATGCGTATCCCAATGAATAAAGTTTACTTTCAAAATTAAAAATAAATTTAAAAGTTTAAACATTCCTCTCCTAAGAAGAATACGCTCTTCAACTGAATAATGACAACATATCGACTATTGGTGTGTGGTCCTGTTCCGATGTGCAGCTGAGTCTCTCCATGCAGGATCCCTTCGAGGCATACTACCTGATCGCCCATGCTGGGGTACCACTGGGGCATGCTTCATTGGCCACACCTCGTTCACCAGGCAGGGCACACAGCCCCTGGGCCCTTTGTGGTCCCCAGCAGCTGGCTGTGAGTCCCGTTGTGCCTCCCGGTCCCCAGTTCCTGGCCCCCGTGTGGACTCCTGGCTTCTCCATGCTGCCGTAGTCTGCTGCCTGCTCCCTCCTTGATGTCCCGGCCGTGCTGCTGTTCTGCCTGCTTCCTGGGGTGTCGCTGCCCCTGCCTGTGGCCCTGGGCCTCCTCCACCCACCCACCCATCTGCCTCTGCACCAGGTGTTCGTCTCCGTGTCCGTCTTCTCCATTGTCCACCTCCAGCTCCATGACTGGCCCCCCCGGGACCCCTGGGTGCTGCTGACTGTCCTCCTCCTCCTGCACCCCCATCATTGCCCCAAGCCCCCCCATGGGTGCCCGTGTGACCTCAGGGTTCTGGGTCCCCCGTACTGCTCCCCCGGCTTCCTCCTGGGAGGGGGATGTGACTTTGGACCTGCTGCACTGCTCTGGATCTCCTGCCTCCCCTCTATCACCCCCTCGCCGGTGCTTAGGGTCTGAGTGTGCCTCCTGGACTGTTCCTGGCCCATGCCCTGTTCCGTGTGTGCTCCTGCTGTGCCTCTGGCCAGACCTCCTGGGGCCCCCCATTCCGGGACTGGCCGTGTTGCTGCGGGGGTGCCTGTGCGGACTGCTCTGTATTGGGGGTCCTGGTTGCCGTTGCCTGTGTCCAGCTGTGCTTCTGTGCCATTTCCCCCCCGCTGGGAATCCACTGTGGTGACTCCGGACTGCGTAACGTCTGAAATCACCCAATATCGATTTATATTAAATGAAAACCATACAGGAAGTCCCAGTTAGCATATGGGAAAAAACACTAGAAGCAAAGTTCTTTCCAGATCTTTTCCCCTCTGGTGATGGAACTTTCCATTGTGATACAGTAAAACAAATATCGAAGAGTGAATATCACAACTCACATCTACAATCACAAGACCTGAGATTCCGTCTTAGTATACAATATCTCTCATCTTTTTTTGGAAAGTGAACTTAGTGCTCTTTCTGCAAGTATTGCACACAGTTTGAAATTTATTTATTTATATATTTATTTATGAAATTTCTATCCCGCCCCTCCTAAAGCAGCTCGGGGCGGCTTCCAATAAAAAACAATCACAAATATAAAACACATCTAAAACCAGTTAAAACATTCCAAAAAACAATAATCAAAGTATTTAAACAGGGCCGGGAGTCACAATAAAACAATAAACTGACTGATCAATTAGATGATCTTACTGCTAGAAAGATGTTAGATATGACTGAAAATAGAAATTCAGTCATCCAAGCAAATTTAGAAAATATCTTGGCTACAATGAGAGGAACCAAAGAATATTGGTATGGTAAGCAAGGCAAATTGAAATGTATGTTGAGAAATCTGGGCCTGCCAACTTGGTTCTTGACTTTAAGTTGTGCAGAATACTCTTGGGATGAGCTAATTGAAATGTTGCAGTATCTTAATCAGACCGTTTTGAATACAGATAATCCTTCTCCAGGAGAATTATGCTCATTAGATCCTGTAAGTGTTTCCAGACATTTCCACCATAGATTTCAAAGTCTTTTAAAAATCATTCTCAATAAGAAAAATCCTCCAATTAGCAAGGTCTTTGCCTACTTCTGGCAGGTCGAATATCAATCACGTGGCACTCCCCACATCCACATGCTCTCGTGGATAGAAAATGCTCCTACATTAGGAAATAATACAAGTGAAGAAACCACTACATTCATACAAATGTACGTTGCTTGCTCTCTTCCAAACAAAGAGTCTTCTCCAGTGTTACATGACTTAGTCCAATCGTTTCAATGATATAAATGTAACAACAAGTACTGTAGACGAACATTAAAACAAAATGGTCGATTTTATGTTTGTTGTCGCTTTGGGTTTCCTAGGAAAGTTTGTCAAACAGTAGAAATTAATGACATTTTCAGTTAGACACATTAAAATCTAAATCAATGAAGAGAGTATATAATCTCCCAAGGAAATTGAAAGAGACATTTATAAACAACTACAACCCAGACACAGTCTTTCAGTCCATTTCTCCTGGTCAGGCACAATCCTCACTGTAACCAGGGCCCCTGGCCCCCAAGCCCCCCTTGAAGATAGAGACAGAGCCCTCTCTCTCTAGTTCCTGACTCTCGAGTGACACCATCTCCCACCTCCCCCTCGGCTCCTTCTTATATCACTCAGGCTCCAGGTCTGGGCTTGTCATGCCCAAGGTCAGCTGGCCCCATTTAGCCACTCAGGCTCCTAGCTTCCAGGAGTCAGCACATGTGATCTTTTAGGCGTTGTCCTCCTTTGGTGCCTGTACCTCTCCTTAACGCCTACTATAGCATGGTCCTATAGTAGCAGGCATGTCTCTGCCTTTCAGGCTGGTGCTACCCCCTTAAAGGGCCAGGCTCTGCAAGACAGCCTGTCCCTATTACAAAGGTATCCCTTCATAAGCACATCTTCCTTGCCAACTCTTATAGCAGATGCCTCTTATATTTTATGTGCTTAACTGCATGCGACATGGCAGCCAACATGATGGCCAGACTATATCTGTGCCTGCTAGGGATGTGCAGGAGGGAATATTTTTGTTTTCATTTATGTTTGAATTTTTTTTTCTGTTTTGTTTTTCATTTCATTTATGTTTAAAATTTCATTTTCACTTGCATGGCTTTGTTAGATTGCACTCCATTCCCTCAATCCCTAATTTCCACAGGGGGGCAGCAAAGTAGCACTGGAAGGGAGGGGAAAGGGCTGCTGCTCTTCTGCCCACCCACTGCCTGCCATATTCATTGTTTTTCTTATGCCCGCCAGTCACTTTTCTAACAGATGGGGGGGGAGTGTCACTTAAAAGAGATTTAGTAAGATTATATAGAGACAGGAGATTTAAATGATTTGAAAATGGAGGAGGAATAGTTCTTCAAAATGCTCTGAAAAACCAGGGCCTCTCCTGATATGGCTTTCACAGTGCCCTCCCCCCAGTGCCCCTGCTTGGCTACTCCAAGTTCTGGCACCACTGAACAAAGCCCTATCACAGGAATTCTCTGTGTGTGGCAAGTGCTGTGTGATGTCTTAGACTGCTTTTAGACGTGCGCGGCATAAAAACGTGCAAAATGTCATGTCTAAATCCTACATGCAGCATGATTTTATGCCGCGCGTGTGCTACACACATCTAAAAGTGGCCTTAGCAATCCAAACTGGCCAGCAGAGATGCCAACTGTACCCTCCTTTCCCCTGGCTTGAATTGATAACATTGTTTGTTTTGCCTGACACAGCCTCACTGCAGGCATTGTCATGGAAAACATGGAAATTTAAACAAAATTCCATTGTTCTTTAATTGTTTATGTTTTAAGTTTACTTTAAATGAAATTACAAAATTTTGTTTGAGTTAAACCGAAAACACAAACAAAATGAGCCAGTGTGGTGTAATGGCTAAGTGCACAGTACTTCCAATCCAAGTACCGCGCACTTAGCCATTACACCACACTGGCTCCCACCACACTAGCTCATTTTATGACCCCAGTTCACTTCAGTGACCCTGGTTCAAGTCTTACCTTAGTCAAAAACTCACTGGGTGACCTGGGCCAATCACAATATTCTCTCAGCCTGAGGATTAAAAGTTGTGTTATATGTGAAGTGCTCCAAGTGCCGTGGCAGGGACACGCTATTTAAAAATGATGATTATTAAAATGTACACCCCCTAGTGGCTGTCCTCAAAGACCATAGCTGCATGTGTCATGACTGCACCCTTTGTGGCAGTCAAAGTTCCTCAGCACCTCCATGGACAAATTCCTCACTGAAGCTGCAGAGAAGAAAAAGAGGATAGCAGCGCATAATCAGTGTAAGCCTTTTCATTCGACTTCTTGAAATTCCTTTAACGGTCACCCTCCAGCTGGTAACTTCTGATCTGGTGGGCAATGGAGAGACTTCCAGCCTAATAGACCCAGATCAGAGAATTGCGGACAAGCCACTGGCAATAAAGGGGCCCCACTGTGCCCGGCTGCCAAGCCTTCAACATGACTACACCAATGTCACCAAAGGACAGGCCCCTGTGAAAAACATGGAAAAATTCCCATGATTCTGCTGGCTGGGACCCCCTATTTCGCATGCCATGACTACTGATTTCATGGGCCAGGACACCCCCTTGGAACCCTCCCCCCACCAATCCCCTCCCTCCTCCCTCTCTGCAGTCCTCCAGCCCTCTTGGGCAACAGTAAACTGAACACCTTGGATGGCAGGAGCAGGAATTCCCCAGGTGGGTGGTGGTAGTCTGCTTTCTCCCCAGACTTTGCAAAAAGGTTATTCCTTGGAGTTCAAAATCTCAGAGTGGTCATTTCAGAGACCTTGAGATCTGCAAAAGCACAGAGTCCTCAAAGGTTGTAAAACAGACAGGTGACTCGTCCATGTAAAGGCCAGATGTGCAGACCAGATATAGTCCAGCCCCAAGCTTCTCTCTCTCCCCCTCCCCGTCCTAAACTCCTCCAGAGCTGAGCTGGGTGCTGGCTGCCTACATACCACTGCTTTAAAGTAGCTAGTTCTGCACTTCATAGTCTGGGGGATGCTGGCTGAACTGTGAATGTTTGTCTCCTGAATTCCTGAACTGCGCAGGCACACATACCCGTCTAGAGCGGGGGGCGGGGGGGGGGGGTAAGGAAAGATAAATGAGACACTTTACTTTGTGATATAGGCATGATCCCTGCTGCCCAGAGCTAGTTGGATGTCCCGCTGGGTCCACATCTCATACAGGACAGCCATCTCTCCACGGTGAGATTTAGTACATCAGTACATCATGGGTGCCTGCCCTGGGCCCAGTTCTATCTGGTGCTCTGGGAGTGGGACAGCTCATGCAGTGCCTGCGGATCTCCAGCGGAAGCTTCCAGTCCTGAATCCACTCCAGGCAGATCTCATGCACTATAAATGGAGATGGGGTAGTGGAAGAACTTGTCCAGCTCCTTGTGAAATGACTGTGTGTGCGTGGCACAACCAGACAGCAGGTTGTTCTTGTGGACCAACTTGTATCCACTTCTCCAGTTCTTTGCCTGCTGCTGGCACTGGGACATGTTTGTATTGTACCCCAGCTGCACCATCTCCTTGGGAATGACTTGCTATACTGATTCATTTCAGGGGCATCTCACAGGTTTCTCCTGTGTTTTGGCCTCTCCACACAGGCAGCTGCCAGCCCTGGTCTCTTCCTGTGCCCAGGGCATGCCCTTAGGTGCAGGGCCTGTGGGATGTGTGGCCTGTGTGTCTGGGGCCCGCAGGGGGATGGTCTCCCAGTAGGGCTGTGGGCAGGATGGGAGGGAAAAATTTGCAAGCAGTCACTGTGTCACTCTGGCTGTTGCGGTGCTGTTTCCCCATGGTGCCAGCGGACCTGTCCCCTGGGTGGGTGGGTGGCCCAGTTCATGCAGGCCAGGGATGTGTGTGGGGCCCTCCCCACACATGGATTTGCCTGTCTCCACACGGAGCAACCCAGCTTTTTCTCCACTGCTTTGTGAGTGGCCATGGGTGGTGGTTGCGTGGATCATGGGAGCGCCCCCCCCACACACATACATACCACCTTCAGACGGGCATTTGGATGCATGTGGGATGGGTGCATCTGTGTGGCAACGTCACGTCTAAAAATGCCCAAGGTTATTCAAGATAGTTGAGACTGGGACAGACAGAAGGATCTTGCAAGACTTGTAGTCTGGGCAACTAAAGGGCAGATGAAATTGAATGTTGACAAGTGCAATGTGATACACATAGGGGAAAATAATTCAAACTATACCTAAACAATGTTGGGTTCTAAATTAGGGGTTACCACTGAGGAAAAGGATCTCAGAGTCATTGTGGACAATTCATCGTAAACTTCAGCTCTACTTGCAGCAGCTGTCAAAAAGGCAAATAGTGTTAGGAATTATTCACACAGGAATAGAGGTTAAAACAAAAACATTCATAATGCTTCTACATAAATCTATGGTGCAACCCCACCTTGAATATTGTGTGTAGTTCTTGATTTCCTTATCTAAAAATATATATAGTAGAACTGGAAAAGGTACAGAGAAAAGCAACAAAAATAACCAAGGGTACAGAACAACTTCTATACGAGGAGAGGCTTGATAGGTTAGGGCTCTTCAGCTTGAAGAAAATATGACTTAGAAGGGATATGATAGAAGTTTATAAAATGAGTGGTATGAAATAAATAAATAAATAAATAAATAACTAGAGAGTTATTTACCCTCTCAAATACTACTAGAACTAGGGACAGTCCACGAAACTAACTGGTAGCAGATTTAAAACAAATAAAAGAAAGTATTTTTTCACACAATGCACAATTAACTTGTGGAAATTTTTGCCAGAGGATATGGTCACAGACAGTAGCATAGCTAGGTGAAAGAAAGAGAAAGAAAGAAAGAAAAGTTTGGATAAGTTCTCAGAGAATAGGTCAATTAATGGCTATTAGCCAAGTAGGTTGGGGGAATGTAACCTCTGACTGTTGGGAGCTGGACGTGAACAACAGGGAATGGATCACTCCTGCATGTGCTCTCCACTCTTCCTCTATCTCCTCCCTCACTCTCCCTTGTTTCTCCTGCTCACCTAACCGCCTTCGACCCTTCTCCCTCGCTGCCCCCCATGCCTGGAACTCCCTCCCTACCCACATCCGCCTTGCCCCCTCCCTCTGCTCCTTCAAATTCCTCCTCAAGACCCACTTTTTCCTCGCCATCTTTCCCAGTGCCTGCTAGTCGTCCCCATATACCTACTGTCTGCCCTCCTCTGCAGACTGCTGCAACCAACCTGATTGTAACCAAGTCAAGCACACGCACCTGAGACTTCGCATCCGCCTGAATGTTTCTTGTTTGTTGGTTTCCTCCCCTGTCTGTCCCACTGTCCCCTCTCCCTGTCTCCCCCTCCTTGTCTTTTAGATTGTAAGCCACAGGCAGGGACCTGTCTATTTCTATGTTCTGTACAGCACCAGGTCACATTACTGGCACTATATAAATGTTTATAATAATAATAATAACAACAACAACAACAACAACAACAACAACAATAATAATAATAATAATAATAATAATAATAATAATAATAATAATAATATGACTTGTTGGGTACTTCTCCAGTGCAACCGAGAATGGTTAACGGGAGACAAGATGCTGGGCTCAGTGCGCCATTAGTCTGGCCCAGTATGGCACTTATTATGATAAGCTAAGGCGCATTGGAATTCCAGTGCAAAGTCTCCCATTGCTTTGCATTGGAATTTTCAGTTCTTTTACAACTAGTGGTGACTATTATTTTTGTTGTTGTTGACCCTTTTGTTGCTGGAGGGTGTCTATAAGGCTGACCATGCGGAAAAATTCAGACTGGCTACTTCCCACTGGTGGATTTTGGGGTTCTTGCTGTGGTTTTAAAACAACATTTTGGGGGCTAGAAGATGCCTCTTTTGTCTATGGCATGGCACATAATGCCACAAGTGTGCTGCAGTGTGGATCAAATCAACATTCTAGGGCTGAGATTCCCATCCCCCATGGCTTGGGTGACTGGTGGGGGGGAGGAACTTATGCCATTCCCTCCACCTGCCCACCTGCCTACTTGCCTGCTGCTGGAGCCCACCACCGCCACTGAAGAAGAAGAAGGAGGTATAGCACAAACATGAAGGCTATTAATAAATGTGTTCGAAATGTTAACAAGTCTGTTGGTGCTTTTATTAAAGATATTGACATGGTTTCGGTCTGGCATAGGAACATTGTAGCCACTGATAGCAATATGTTTTTGGACGATGATGTACATCTTTCACGCTATGGCATGTCTATGTTCTATAGTAACATTAGGTCTGCAATTTTACAAAATGTATTGTGATGTGTGTTTTTAGGAATGCATATTGATGTAAGACCATGTTTTAATTTACATTTATTTCTCAATATTTTGTACATTTAAAAGCCCTAGAAACTTTTTTAAATACACTCATTTTTTCTCAATTTCTTTCTGTAGATTATCAAAAGAAAAGAAGAAATGGCACATGATTCTGCAAAGTGGAAACATAATGATTCCTCTTCTAAGCTGCGCAATAGAAGTCACTGTCCGAACCCTACATTGTCACTTCGCAATGGGGAAAAAAGGGTACAGGAAACAGAGAACCATCAGAAGAAGCAGCACTCCGAGTCTCGCCCACCACAATTACCACAATCTTTTCTGGATGATCCAGCTGTTGCTTCATGCGCCACACACTCACAGCCTCCTCTTGTGACCAGAGTCCCCACAGCAGTCTGATGTTGCGGAATTGTCTCAGCCGCTGCTATCAATGCATATTTTGCCAGCAAAAATATCATTGACGCAGCCTGGCAGTTCTAAATGGCGCCATTACTTTCGTTCTTTGCATGAGGCACTGGTGGAATATCTTGTGAAATGCACACTGTCCAATGTAGAACAATCATCTTTAGAATCAGACAACGCTAGAGAAAGCCAATTGTCACAGCACGATGATGATGAAATGCTTCCACTCGAAATCGAATGCACAACCAACAAATCTCAAAAATGAATGCAGGAGGCAGTAATGCACCGATGCGACAACACCCAGTGCCTATTGTCTACTTCAGCGAGAGATGCAGAAGAAATAGAAAATGCTCTGGAAAGTGAGATGGTACTACTGGGTGTGTCTGACAACACCACTGTGAGTGCTGCGCATCGTGATGCCGACTCAGACAGTGATGTCACTGCAGATGATGTTGACATTATCGATGATGCCGAAGTCTATGACTATGAAAATCCAACATACCCCCGAGTTACGCAGCATTGAAATTGGCAAGCCAGCCATGCAAAAGAGCCAGGATTGATGACAACCCGAGAAATGTGGAACAGCAAGGCCAAGGAAATTATTTGACCTTGAAATCTAGAATAAGGAAAAATATAGCGCTAATGTTCAACAGATGTTTGTCTAAAAGTCAATCAACCAGCTCCAACCGCACCACCACAACAACAGAAACCGACGCCAGCAGTCCATCACCAGTGGCTCATAGCAGAACCATTACTAGAAATTCTACGCCTGCGTGTTCACCGGCTCCGTCAACATCAACAAATGATGACAGTGTTTCATTGTCACAGCAAGGAACAATCACCCAAACCACCAACAGCCATGCAGATGCAAGAAAAGTGCAAAGGTCAGACATCTGGAAACATTTCACTGCCTGTGACGAAAATAAATTTGTAGTCCAGTGCAAATACTGCTGCAGGAAAATAACACGAGCGAAAGAAGGATGTAAGAGTCGCCCTGGTACTAGTGGCATGCATAGCCACATGAAGCACCATGACAAGTCTGTTCTCAATGCCTCTAGAAGAACACACTGAAGAATGACAAGCACCTCCAATCCATCTAGAAGCACTGCTAATGCTATGACTGAACTCAATTCAATTTATTTCTAGACGTGACCTTTGGTCATTGTCAACATACATACAAAAACGTTGAAAAACAACAACACCACCACATAGGGCCATGGCCCTAAGTACCCCAATTTAATTTAAGCATATCATAATTTAATTATTACTGTTCTTGGGCCTAGTCCTAGTTAAAAAACATTTAATACTACTAATATCTACTCCGTCATTCCACTGGTGAAAATATCAACTTAACTCTACAGATCGTACCTATTTAAATTTTGGTACTCATTAGTCCCTTGAATGACTTTGTTTTACTATAAAATTAAAATTAAAATGTAAAATACTGAAATCTATTACACTCATACTACTAAAGCTTTGAACTCGAGAAATTTCTTCCTCAAATGCATCACTTGTTCTAAGAACCGCATCACACTGTGCATTATCTCCGGGTTTATATCTAATAAAGCCATCTGCATCAAATGGCTTTATTAGATATAATAATTTGTGTGGCTGCCTGATATTTCCCCAGGGGAGACAGCATCAACTCTCCCCGAATTGAATCATAGAGATGACATTCAAACAAAACATGTTGGACAGATTCCCCCGATATAACATCGAAGGGGCATAAGCGATCCTGGTACAGAATCTGTGCAAAATCCCTCCAAAACCCTTGTGGGGAGCACATTTACCCTAGCCAGTAGAAATAGATATTTTCTCTTAAAGGATACCTTCAATCCCAGATAATTTGCCTCAGATCCCATCTGGGGGGCCCATGACAGGTAATCCATCATATGGCGGGGTTTGACCACCAATGCTATATCCTCTTGCCTATCCATATCCCTCAATCTCTTAATCACCTCCTTTCTAGCTGCCTCATACCCCCTAGTTTTCAAATATATTTCCGATGTGCCAGCTCGAGTAAGGTAATTGACAATAGATCACCTCCATGGGCTAATGAAGACATCAGATATTAGATCACACAATAGGTTATCATCAGGGGCTCTATTGGCTTTCAGGAAGAAAAGAGAAACCTGCTCCCAGGCTACCTCTTTCCACCCCCGCATGCCCAACTCAAGGTGAGTCACTGCTGTTGGGGTCCCCTTTGGGAGTTTTGTAAGTGAACTCAAAAATCTAGACTGCACTAAATTTAATTTTTTTCCACACAGAGGAGCCCGCACTGTAAAGATAGGATGGTTTAACCTTAGTCTCAGAGACCTTGGCTCCCATCTTTAGGTTTGTCCTCCCTGTTCCGACAAAAACCCTCAAAATAGCCATGGCCTGGCTTCTGGCGTAAACTTCTGCTCTCTCCATATGGGCTGCCCATCTCCCTGAAGCCTCAAAATGCAGCCCCAAGTATTTATACTCTTTTGCTTGTTGTAGATGACAGCCCTCAACCGCCCATCTATAAACCTTTCTACTACATGTGCCACATTTCTACCACATTTGATTTGGCGTTATTTATTACCAAGTGATTTTCCTGACAGTACTCCACAGAGGCCGATAGCTGTCTTAATAACCCCACCCTACTTTGGGATAGGAGTACTAGGTCATCTGCAAAAAGGAGGGCCCCCACATATTTTGTTGCTAGTTTTGGTGGGAAGTATTTTCCTTGTCTGGCAGTCGGAATAAAGTCATTTACAAATAGACGGAAAAGAGTAGGCACAAGCACACACCCCTGTTTAACTCCCCATTTAATCTGGACATTGTGAGTGAGATGGCCCTCTTGGTCCACCTTAATAGCCACAGACATATCTTCATACAAGATCTTAATGAGTGTTAATAATCTCGGTTCAACACTCAACGCTAGAGAAAGCCAATTGTCACAGCACGATGATGATGAAATGCTTCCACTAGAAATCGAATGCACAACCGACAAATCTCAAAAATGAATGCAGGAGGCAGTAATGCACCGATGCGACAACACCCAGTGCCTATTGTCTATTTCAGCGAGAGATGCGGAAGAAATAGAAAATGCTATGGAAAGTGAGACGGTACTACTGGGTGTGTCTGACAACGCCTCTGTGAGTGCTGCACATTGTGATGCTGACTCAGACGGTGATGTCACCGCAGATGATATTGACATCTTGGATGACGCCGACGGCTATGAGTATGACAATCCAAGATACATCCCGAGTTATGCAGCATTGAAATTGGCAAGCCAACCGTGCAAAAGAGCCAGTATTGATGACAACCCAAGAAATGTGGAACGGCAAGGCCAAGGAAATGATTTGACCTTGCAGCACCCTACAATAATGAAAAATATAGCTCTGATGTTCAGCAGACGTTTGTCTAAATGTCAATCAACCAGCTCCAACCGCACCACCACGGCAACAGCAACCAACATCAGCAGTCCATCACCAGTGGCCCGTAGCACAACCATTAATAGAAATTCTATGCCCGCGTGTTCGCCGGCTCCCACAACATCCACAAATGACGACAGTGTTTCATTGTTGTCACAGCAAGGAACAATCACCCAAACCACCGACAGCCATGCAGATGCAAGAAAAGCGCAAAGGTCAGATGTCTGGAAACATTTCACTGCCCATGATGAAAATAAACTTGTAGTCCAGTGCAAATACTGCTGCAGGAAAATAACACGAGCGAAAGAAGGAAGTAAGAGCCACCCCAGTACTAGTGGCATGCATAGCCACATGAAGTACCATCACAAGTTTGTTCTCAATGCCTCTAGTGGAACACACTGCAGCAGAACGACAAGCACCGATCCATCTAGAAGCACTGCTAGTGCTACTACAACTGTGCAGACAACATTGCCAGAATCTGTGCAAAATCAAATGAAATGGCCAGCATCTCACCCTACTGCACAGTACTACCTCACACTGGTGTCCAAGATGCTTGCAGTCGACATGCTTCCCTTCTCATTTGTTGAGAACTAGGGATTCCGCGAAGTAATGGAGGGAATGGCACCACGATGAAAGGTACCATCACGATTTTATTTAGCTACAAACACTATTCCCAGACTCTACGAGGCATCATGCAAAGCAGTATCAGATGCTATGCGTGACTGCGAGGGCAATGTTGTGCACCTTACAACAGACATGTGGACCAGTGTGAAGCACATGGAGTACCTGTTCGTTACTGGTGGCTGGATTCATCATGACCCCCAGAATAGACTAGTGAGGCAGCAAGCCATACTTGCTTTGGAGCACTTTCCCGAGACACACACTGCTGAAAACATCCGGGAAAAGTTGTTACAACTGACAGAGCAGTGGTTGCAGCCCCTTGGTCTCTCCGTTGCGTGCGTTGTTTCAGACAACAGGGCAAATGTACTGAAAGGCATTTCAGATGCCGGTTTCCAAAATGTATCCTGCATGCCCCATTCGCTGCATCTCGTGGCAAAGAAATTTCTCGAAGCAAATCCATCGATTAAGGACACAGTAGAGTGTGCAAAGAAATTGGTGGCACACTTTTGTAGATCGGCAACATCGTGCCGCGAGCTACAGAGGATAGAGCTGGAGAGAAAGCTTCCACTTAATTTCTTCCCTATCGATGTCTGCACTTGGTGGAACTCCACATATCATATGCTGAAGAGACTGCATTCCCAAAGACTTGCAATCAAGACTTTCTTTGCTGTGGCCGCAAAATCTGTAAAAGAAGCCTCAGATATGCAGATAAATCTCAGACAGTGGAATGCAATAGAAAATCTCATTATTCTGCTGGAGCCCTTTCAGGCCATGATGAAGTTCATGAGCAAGGCCGATGCGACAGTCCGCCAGAGCTTGGCCTCGCTTGTATTATTAACGAGACAAGTCAAAGACATCTCTGCCTCCTTTGATCGTCAGCAGGAGGATGGTAAACGTCTTGCCATTATCTTGGGTAACATTATCCACCAGAGCACCCAGTTTGAGAAGAGTGGTGAAGATTCATTGTACTGGATGGCAACAGCTCTGGACCCATGTTTCAAGAAGGTAAAGAAGGTCTTGGAGGGGGAAGAATCCGCTACCACTGCACACGAAGAAATTGCCGCACAGATGGTAGGAGAGCATGTCAACAACATGCATGACGAATCTGAAGAGGATGAAGCAGAGAGTGTTTCCGAAGATAACACTCAACAGCTTCAGGCTTCTTCGATGTGGTCACATTTTGAAAAGTATGGCCTCCTTGCACAGAATTGCACTCGACGGCCAAGAAGAGTTGATCCGCTTCACCATCGTCACCGACCAATAACACTCGCTGCAGCCAAAGACATGTACGACCAGTACCTGTCGTCGGATGGTGTGGTTGGCATGAATCCAATCCACTCATTTACTGGGCAGAAAAAAGAGAGACTTGGCCAGCACTCTACAGTTTGGCAATCACACTCCTTGGTTGTCCTGCCAGCAGTGTCCCATCAGAACGTTTATTCAGCTGTGCAGGCGCAATTGTAGGTAATAAAAGAACTAGACTTTCCAGTTTAAATCTCAAGTGCCTCATTCCTACCTAAAGTTACTAAGGATATCCTGCAAGCCACAGATGAGGAAATAATTAGGTGCACCTCAGAGGCAACTGATCACCAGAAAAAAGGTTATGACCCCCCAGACGAAATCTCGGAAGGTATACAAGAGCACTGAGTGAGGAGCTAAGCTTGGCCAGTGTCCGC
Source organism: Sphenodon punctatus (assembly GCA_003113815.1). Taxonomy (NCBI): domain Eukaryota; kingdom Metazoa; phylum Chordata; class Lepidosauria; order Sphenodontia; family Sphenodontidae; genus Sphenodon; species Sphenodon punctatus. Next base: position 128,426 of record QEPC01015356.1, on the reverse strand, counting down.
TTGTGAGCATCAAAGGTTGTGTTGCTGTAATGAAGTGTCAGCAATTCTGCTGTCTTTGATTGTGTAGTCAGCGATTCATTTGTGCTGTTTCACACACACAGTTTGCAGAACTTGCAGGAACAGATTGCAGAGGCAGAATTCTTCAGCATGGATCTATTTTTCAGGATAGCAGCACCCACCAATGATTCCAAAAGTCATGTATGCTGTGTGGTCATGTCCTCAACGGAATGACACATAGGCAAACTGGACTTGGGAATCGCATGGCTTGGTCCATTTGGAAATAGCATAGGAATGCATTTGCATAGTGATTGTGTAGTCAGTGATTAATTTGTGCTGTCTTTTTCTGTTTCACAAACACAGTTTGCAGAACTCATGGGAACAGATCGCAGAGGCAGAACTCTGCAGCATGGATCTATTTTTCAGTATAGCAGCACCCACCACTGATTCCAAAGGCCATAGATGCTGTGCGGTCATGGCCTCAACGGAATGACACATAGGCAAACTGGACTTGGGAATTGCATGGTTTGGTCCATTTGGAAATAGCATAGGAATGCATGCACTCAGTGTGTTGTGTGCATCAGGGAAATAGTGTGTTTTTTAAAATAAATTAATGATTTAATCTTCATCTTGGCTATTTAGGGAAAGTGATGGTCTGTACGACTGAAAGAACAGCAGGCAAGGGAAGTGATCAATCCAAAGTTGAAGCTAAGTATAATTATTTTTTTTAAAACTGATACATATGGCCTATGTACACGTACAAGTATATGTACACGTACAATGTGTACACGTACTTGTACATGTACAGTACAAGTACAGATCCATGTACAAGTACAGATCCGTGTACAGATCCATACTGTACACATACTTGTACAGTACAGTATGTGTACACGTACTTTTACACGTACAAGTAGCATACATGTACACGCACAAGTATGCTACTTATCTTTGATACATATGCAAGTAGCATACATGTACACGCACAAGTATGCTACTTATCTTTGATACATATGTAAACATTTATATAATATGTGATAGCTAGGATTTTTATAAAAAGTGTTCCTTCAAATTCTCTTAAAAATAAAAAATGCGAACTGAACAACGATCAGCGTGACTAATAAGTGTGCTTTTTTTAAAAAAAAATAATTCCAGGAAAATGGATCAAATCATGACAGGAACACGCAACAGCTGCACACAGTCGATTTGTAGGCACTGCCAGTATTCTTCAGGGATCGAGTACTGATCCGATTGTCATTTTCATATGGAGTCATGAAGGAATTTTCCAACCACAATCAATTATTTCCTGCAAGCCAGTAGTGTGTTTTCTATAAGATATGAAAAGTTGGTTTTGCCTTCATCTGGAGAATAAAACAATTAACTTGCTTAAAAACGGGAAGGCCCCTGGGGAGGATTTTCTACCAGGGAAGTTATTCAAGCAAAACTCTGGCTGGTGGCGATTGGCTTTGGCAAACTTATTTACCCTTATTAACAACTCCGGCAAAATTCCTGATTATTGGAGGTCTAGCATAATTGTCCCAATTCATAAAAAGGGGGACCGGATAGATCCGCAAAATTATAGGCCCATAAGTCTTTTACCGATAATCTCTAAACTATATACCAGGTTACTATTTGATCGTTTAAAGAATTGGGTCATAACAGAAGGGATTCTGGCAGAAGAACAGGCTGGTTTTCAGGCTGAGAGGGGTACTGTCGATCACTGTTTTATCTTAGATCACCTGATTAATCAATGTAAGTAGAAGAAGGTAGACCTTTATGTGACTTTTATCGATTTTTCATCTGCTTTCGATCTTATTGATAGAAATACTCTTTGGGCTAAGCTGAATCACCTTGCATTAGAGGGCCGTTTGTTGGGTTTGATTAAATCTCTTTATTCTGACACCAAACTCCAGGTTCATTTAAATAGCAAGGGTGCTTTGTCTTCTCTGATCCCTACTTCCAGAGGTATCAGGCAGGGTTGCATTTTGGCACCCCTGCTTTTTAACTTATATGTAAATCAGCTAATTTTGGACCATAGGGACAGTGGATTCTATATGGCCCCTAGGGTTAAGGATCGGCGCATGACAATATTGATGTATGCAGATGACACCCTGATGTTATCTACTTCCAGACTGGGCATTAAAAGATTACTGCAGAATTTTGGAACAAGTTGTCAGCTACAGGGTTTAAAGATTAATTATAAAAATACAAAAGTTATGGTTTTTGCAAAGCGGTTTAAAGCTGTATCGTGGTCTCTAAATGGCCATCAAATCGAGCAAGTTCGTACCTTTAAATATCTGGGGATTGACTTTTCATATAACAATTCATGGCTCCCGCATATAAACTCCATAAAACAGGATGCAAAAGCCAGTTCTGCTGTCATACATACATTTTATATTACCCAAGGGGGTCACTGGATTGATCCAGCCCTCAAAATATTTGAGTCTAAGATTGTGGCCAAGCTTACATATGGCACCCAGATTTGGGGCTATGCTCCAACAGTTGCATCCTTTCTGGATCCAATCCAGAACAATTTTCTGAGGAAATTATTGGGGGTCCCAGCAAGCACCTCTTCTGCTCTGGTAAATCTGGAAACGGGGGTCAGTTTCTTTGAGCACAAAACTTGAAAAGGTTTTTCTATCTACAGCCTTAAAGTTGTCACAGAGTCCCCCAGAAACTATTTTAAGATGCTGCTTTGATTTGGAAATTCAAGACAATTCATATTCATGGTCGAGAGCTGTTTTAAAGAAACTGATGAATTTAGGTCTCCCCTTTCATTTTCTGGTACAATTTCCAGTTAAACAGGGGCTCAAAATATTGAAGGATAGGCTCTGGAATCAGGATATTCAAACACTAAGGAGTCATGCTAGTTTGGTGCGTACGGCTCTGTGTTATGGCAGTATTTTGCCTCCTAGATATGGCTCCCTGTATTTAAAGGAAATCCTAGATCCCGGGCTTAGGAGAGCTTTTACTGTTATTCGGATGCATACTTTTCTATCTGCACTGTCCCTCGGTAGATATGCTGGAGTTCCCTATGAGGACAGGAAATGTCCCTGTGGGGAGAATGTTGAGGATCTGGCTCATTCATTACTTATTGTTCTGCCCATTATATGCTAAAATAAGAGCTGATTTATGGAGAAAACCCCCCCTTGGGACTGTCAACTTTGGGCCTGTTAGTTTTCTGTTTATCTGATAAAAAATTATTAATCTCCGAGTCTGTGGCAAGGTTTGCTTTGCGGGTGAGCTTTATGCTAAAGAAACTCCCTCCAACTTCCGAGTGATATCTTTGTTACTCTAGTATTAATTATATACTAGCGAATCCTAAATTAAGGTAATCTACAATATATAATGGGTTTTTTTACTTTGATGGTTTTATGGCTTATTTGGTTTTAGAAAAGTTAACTCTATTTGATTTCTGTACTTATTTTTAAATTATTGTTATATCTTGTATGTATGCCATTTTCATTATCTTGTCAAGGCCAAGGGCCAGTACAAGGAATAAACTGAATTGAATTGAACTGATAAAACAAATTGGATTTGCAACCAAATTGATTGCCACAGCTACCAACCTGTATTATATCTATATTATTATTATTATTATTAACAAACATTTATATAGCGCCAGCAGTGTACCTGGCACTTTACAAAGTAATAAAATAGACACGGTCCCTGCCCCTAGGGCTTACAATCTGAGAGACAGGAGCTGGGGGAGAGACTTAGGAAGGGGAACAGAGGGAGAGACAAGGGGTCTAACATTCATGAAGATGCGAGGTCTCAAGTGCACGTACTTGGCTTGGTTACGATGAGAATGACAGCAGGCAGGTCCATGTTGCAAGGATAAGGGTAAACCGATCGTAGGTATAGGAATAGTGGCTCAGCAGGATAAAGAGTCAGACAGAGCAGAGCGAAAGAGGTGAGTTTTAAGGAGAGATTTGAAGGTATGAAGGGAGGGGGCAAGGCGGATGTGGACAGGGAGGGAGTTCCAGGCATGGGGGGCAGCAAGTGAGAAGGGACGAAGGCGCTTAGGGGAGCAGGGAAGGCGTGGAAGGGTGAGAGAAGGGACAGAGGAGGAGCGAAGTGCACGGGCTGGAGTATGGAGGGCGATAAGTGCAGAGAGGTAGGGGGGAGCAAGGTTGTGAAGAGCTTTATAGGTGAAGACTAGGAGCTTGTGCAGGATTCGTTCAGGAAGGGGAAGCCAGTGAAGCAAAGAGAGGAGGGGCTGCACATGGTCGAAGCGACTGGCGAGGTAGATGACCCTGGCAGCAGAGTTTTGGACAGAGATGAGGGGAGAAAGGTGAGACCGGGGAAGGCCAGTGAGAAGGAGGTTACAGTAATCGAGGCGAGAGATGACCAGAGCATGAACAAGAGTTTTGGCAGACGAGACAGAGAGAAGAGGGCGAATCTTAGCAATGTTATGGAGGGAGAAGCGACAGGATTTAGCAACAGAGTCAATGTAGGGTTTAAAAGAAAGGGCTGAGTCAAAGATGATATACATCTATATACCTATACCTACATTGAATAAAAATAACTTGGTATTCATTCCTGTATGTGCTTTATCATCTTTCAATCACTGATCATACACTGGACACATGGTATATTTTCTAGTTAATAAAAGAAATCAGAACACAGATGGGGGTGGGGGTGGTGTGACATGAGTGAAAGGAGTCACTCATAATATGGCATGGCAAAGGCCTATGGCAAAGGTTTACAATTATACTGTAGCAGCTGCGATAACAGTATATTCTGTAGCTCCTAGTTTTTAGCTTTAAAAAGTAGCCCATTTTGTTAGTATTGGCTGCTGGGAGGGATTTGAAAATAAAGCATATAAATTAACTATTAAAAATCGGCCATGAACCTGCTGCCAGTAAATCCGCACGGGAACGGGCTGCTCTACGCGGGCTTCAACCAGGACCACGACTCTGCCTAGCTCCTCACTGGCCCAGACGGCTACCTCTCCCCTGCTGACCTGCCATCCAGGGTGCTCCTTCCTTTCTTCCTCCTGTCAGACTAACCTAAGGTTGTGGGTGGTGAGTGAGCTCCTTATCCCTGAGACCTGTGAGCAGGGCTTTCCTGGCAGCTGTAATTGACTGGAGGGGCGGAGCTACGAGCCAGAGCCAGGCTTAAAAGAACTTGGACGCTGAAGGCTGAGCGTGGTGAGCGGGCTCCTTATCCCTGAGACCTGTGAGCGGGGCTTTCCTGGCAGCTGTAATTGACTGGAGGGGCGGAGCTATGAGCCGGAGCCGGGGCTTAAAAGAACTTGGACGCTGAAGGCTGAGCATGGTGAGCGGGTTCTTTATCCGTGAGACCTGTGAGCAGGGCTTTCCTGGCAGCTGTAATTGACTGGAGGGGCGGAGCTACAAGCTGGAGCTGGGACTTAAAAGAACTTGGACGCCGAAGGCTGAGCGTGGTGAGCGGGCTCCTTATCCCTGAGACCTGTGAGCGGGGCTTTCCTGACAGCTGTAATTGACTGGAGGGGCAGAGCTACGAGCCGGAGCCGGGGTTTAAAAGAACTTGGACACCGAAGGTGGCACCGGAGGCATGCACCGGGGCAGCACACCTAAGGGCTGCACGTGCAAGGGTGCACCTAAGGGCTGCACGCGCAAGGGCGCGCCCTTGTGCGCATGGCCTTAGGCGAGTCAGGGGTTTGCGGTTAACTTTTTAACCTTCCCTGATTAATATTCTTGGATCCCTGCGGTCACCCTTTTGACGAAGGGATATCAGAAGATAACCCCTGGGGTGAGTGACACCGCTTTGGTTTGTTAGATGGCGACAAGGAAACGGGAGAGAGGTGAGGGTGACAGGGCTGTGGTCACCCAGCTGAAAAACTCTAAGCAGCGGAAAATTGAAATGTTTATCACTCGGTCAGAGTCTAATTCTATGTTGCCGGCGAGAAGGGCACAGTAGGTGGTGAATGATTGCCCCCCTCTGCCAATTAATTGTACTTTGTCTTTGAACAACATGGAGGCGGACTTTCAGCGCTCCTCTACGCCAAGTAATATACAGGGCAATGTAGAAGACTTTTCCTTCTCTGAGAATCACTGCAACGGGTTAACACTAACTCTGTAATGTCCTGTTTGGCAGATCATGTATTTCTAACTGCATCCTCTATGCGCTATGTTTTTCAGCATTTGAATAGGGTATTGACGGAGCTGGGAACTCTGTCATCCTTGGTCCGTGCAACTATGCAGGATCAAGGAGTAGATTTGATTGAGGGGCAAGGTGAGCTGTCTGATATTTTACAAAAGGGCAAGTCTGAGAGAATAATGACCATAACCTCCATGCCTAATCCCTCCCTCTTACAGGTGCAAAGTAAGGAGGTTGTAAGTGGCCCAGTTGCCAGGTCGGCAGTGAGGCCTGCGACTGGGAGGGCAGAGATTAGTTCTACCCCTGTTAATTTAGCTGACTTTGACAGTCTGCCATTGAATGTAATCTTTTCAATTCTCCCTTTGTCAACGGGTCAACTACCTTTTTGGAACTCTCCCCTAGATATCGCTGAGCACCTTAGAGTGCTATTAAGGATTACCCCACGATACCAGACCCCAACTAGGCATGATATTATTTCTATTGAACATTTAAGTTCTAGGAGGGACCAATGGGTCCTTAATGTTCTATTTAATAGGCAGGAACTCGTGGATTTAATATTCCAGCAAGCTAAGAATTTGGAATCTAGGAATGTTTTTGTGGCTAGGGCTATGTGCCCAAAATTTTCGTTAGGGGAACCAAGAGTCTCTGGGGGGAGAATTATTCCTGGAGATGGGGTGGTAGTTCTACCCAGGGGACAGGCTCGGCTAAGGATATAAAAGGAACTATGGGAGTGAGGATGCAAAGGAGTGCTAGCAGGCGAGTGGGGACTTTCAAACCCGTAACTTATAAAGTTCGGGTGGCCGTCTCCCCTGAAGAAGTACAAATGGATTAGGATAACCCAATAGGGGGCAAAGAAAGTGTTGCTCACCCAGAGTGTTTGAGTACCTCTAGAGGTTTAAACGGAGGAGGGAAATTTATAACCCCCACTCTGCAAGATGCCCATACTTTGTCTATCATGAATATGGATATGCCCCAGATTGACAGGGAACAGGCGTTATTTATAGAACAAATTGAGGGTATTTTTCACCCGCTGGGGAGGGTTACGAAGCATCCGAAGCATCCACATGGTCAGCCTGTAGTTGTTCAGGATTTAAGAAGTGCGAGAGTGGTATCCCGTTCTCAATCTATAGTAACATTGAATAATACATTGGTATGTGGTGCCCCCTCCCGGGGCAGGGAGGTGGGTTTATTAGATGAAAGGGTTGCGCTGCCTGAGGATGGGGGAAATCTAATGCCTCCTTCTACTCATAAGCACCCCCACCCTCGCTACCAGGAGGCTTTTCCTCCTTTACCCTGGGAGGGGGAGGGAATGGGCTATTCGCCTCAGAGTTTATTAATTTTAACTAACCCAGGGAATGAGAAAGGGGTGGGGGGAGGGGTTGAGGCTGTTGGGCAAGATGATATATGGGTGCAGGATCTGCCCGGTTTAGAACAGGAGAACGAGGGAGGGGTTTGTCCGCCTACAGCCGGGGCCCCCCAGTTAGGGGAAAATAACTCTATCCAAGCACTACTGATGAGGCCATGGAACCAGGTGCATAGTGAGGATTTAGGTGATTGTAGGGAAAGGGTGGTAGAGGATGGTATTTCCCTATGTCAGGCTAAGTGACTGAGGGAGACTGATGCTTCCACCCTGAGAATCCTTAGTTGGAATATCTCGGGTTGGAAGGAGCATCAGTCAGGCCCAGATTTTAAGGCATTGTCTGAAAATTGTGACATTCTCCTTCTGCAGGAAACTTGGGTAAATTATCAGGTAAGATGGCAAAGCTTCTTAGTATATTATTCTCCAGCAAGATCTTATAAGAAAAAGGGGAGGCTTAGTGGAGGAATAGCTCTTTTCCTCCGAGCCTCAGTATTTATTAAAGCAGAACTGTTGGCGGTAGATGATGCACAGTTTGGCCTATGGCACTGTGTATCTAAGGAAGGGAAAGAGCTACTTGTGGCCAATGCATATATACCCCCAGTGGTCTCTGCATATTATGTGCCTGATATTTGGGAACAAATGAGGGATGCTATTCAGGGTGCCTATATTAGATTCCCGGGTGTGATGTTGATCCTGGGTGGGAATCTGAATACCCGGATGGGTAACCCAGATATTTGGGGATCCACAGGATGTCTTGACTCAACAGTAATCCCACCTTTTAATAATATTCGGTCATCTAGGGATATGTTTGTGTGCCCCAGGGCGCCGATACTCCGTCAGTTCCTAGGGGAACTTGATTTGGAAATTTTAAATGGCAGAGTCCCTGGAGATCTTCCTGGAAATTACATTTTTCACTCTAGTTTGGGTGTGAGTGTGATAGATTATTTTCTAACCCAATACCACTTTGTAAATGATGCTGTTGAGCTGAGGGTCCTGGCCTCGCTTCAAACCGAACACTCACCTCTGGCTCTTAAGATTGATGATTTTTGGGGGGACCATGAGGGCCCTAAGGCAGGATAATAGTGAACAAGAAGGTGCTAAAAATCCACAAATGAGGATACGAAGGAAATGGTCTCCAGATGTTCTTGCTAACTATCGGTCATGGTTGGAGTGGGAACAGGGCCAAGGATGTAGTGAGTCAATTGAATGTCGATCCACAGGGGATGTGTTAGCTTTCGAACGCTTGATAGAGTCTCTTGGGAGGATCCTTTCCTTCACCCCTTCGGGTCGGGTTACCCAAAATTCTTGTGAGATCTGGTTTGATGCCACCTGTCGTAGAGCTAGGAGGGCTTTATGGCAACTGGTTGGGAGGATGAAAGGGAATCCATCAAAAATTGCCAGAGAGAGGGTTGGAACAGAAAGGAAATGTTATAACAACTTTTGGCTAAGAAGAAGGCTGAGTTCCATGAGTTTCAGTGGTCTCTGTTACTTCAGGCGGTGCAATCCAAAAATTCTAAGAAGTTTTGGGGACTGATAGCAGGTACTCTTGGCAACAAAAGTTCAACTTGGGAAATGTTGCCCTCAGCTGCTAAATGGGAGGCACACTTCTCTGCGCTTTTTGCACGTATCCACCCAAGGGGTATAGAACTTGATATTCATCCTATTGATAGGTTTCCAGAGTGGCCACCGGTTTCATTAGATGAGGTTAAGATGCTGATTCTCTCATTAAAAGAGGGAAAGGCTCCTGGTAGTGATTTTATTCCCCTGGAATTGTTAAAACATAGCCCAGACTGGTGGGTGGAGCTTTTGGCCCCCTTATTTACATCCATAAATGCAACAGGTACGATCCCGAGGCACTGGCTCCAGAGCATAGTAGTACCCATCTATAAAAAAGGCGACGCTCTGGATCCAGCTAACTATAGGTGTATCAGCCTGATCTCAATAGTTGGGAAACTTTATACTAAGTTCCTATTAGGTAAGCTGGGGGGGTGGTTGGATGGAGAGGAAGTCATCCACCCAGAGCAAGCGGGATTTAGAGCAGGTCAGTCAACTATCGATCAAGCTTTCATGCTAAGGATGCTGTTTACCAAATATGATGGGGTGCAAGCAAATACCCCTTCTCTTTTCTGCTGTTTCATCAACTTGCAGGCTGCCTTTGACTCCATTGACAGAGATCGGTTATGGAGTAAGTTAGGACAGACCTCAATTGATGGCCGTTTGCTCTTCCTTATGATTAAGCTGCATGATAACAATTCCTTGCAGGTTAGAGCTGGCAAAAGTTGTCCTCTAACCAAGTCTATAAAAGTAGAAAGGGGTGTTAGGCAGGGATGCCTTCTGGCACCAGCACTATTTAAATTGTATATAAATGACGTGGTTCCTTATATGGAAGGAGCGGAGCTACATGCACCTAAGTTGGCTAATAAGAGGTTGGCTTTGCTCTTATACGCCGATGACACGGTGCTGCTTTCGTTGACACAGGTTGGCTTGAGACGGGGGATGCAAAGGTTCACAGAGTATTGTCAGAGAGAGAACCTGACTATTAACTACAGGAAAACAAAGGTCCTGGTGGTGAGCCGATCTAGAAAGCAACACCGTTGGTTCATAAAGGATGAGGTGATTGAACAGGTTAGGGTATTTAAGTACCTGGGAGTCATCTTTGAGGCTTCAGGGTGTTGGAGACATCATTATGAGGCTGCTCTGCAACAGGCACGTAATACAGCTAAAGCCTTAGTAAAATTCTATTTCTCCAATGGAGGGACGCTAATTGAGCCAGCAATTCATCTCTTCAAGGCCAAAGTAATCACACAGCTCTTGTATGCAGTGCCAGTTTGGGGCGGTGAGTTTCTAGATAGGCTCGAAGCCCCCCAGAATAAGTACATTCATACTATCCTGGGCTTGCCTAAATGTACTCGGAGAGTCATTCTGAGGACAGAGACTGCCTTAAGATCTATTAGGCTCCAGGTGATATTAGCACTACTTAAATACTGGCTCAAAGTAGCGGTGTTTCCGCCGAACCCCCTGTCACTTCTATCTTGTATTCGAGAGGAAAGTTCTGTGTCTTCCTGGTCACAGCCTATTGAAAGTATATTTGTTAGGTTAGGCTTGGACAAAGAGCGCCTGAGAGTATTACCTTGCCCAAGTAACAGCGGAGATAAAGCAGAGGCTTGTGGATCAGGAGATCCAACAAGATGAAGCGGCTCTCCAAGCCCAAAGGATTGCACCAGATTACTTGTTCCTCGCCCAATCTGGGCTGCGGCCAGCCTATTTAGACTGGCCCCAGATGAGGGTGCGGCGGGTAGTGACACTCTTTAGATGCAATCTTTTTCCATCTGTATGGGTGGAGGGGAGATATCTCAAAATCCCCAAGAACCTCAGATTATGCCGGAGGTGTGAGGATGCGTCAGTGGATTCCGTGAAGCACATCTTGCTCTATTGCTCTGGTCTCAGTAACCTGAGAAAGGAACTATTGTCATCTCATATACAGGTATTACCTACTTTCGTGGAAGATGCGGAGAGGGTTCGAATGCTATTGAGGGGGGACGATTCAAGTAGATCCAGAGCAGTGGCATCTTTGGGCTCAGAATTTTGGCTGAGACAGCCCACCTAAAGTAAGCTTGGATGTAAGGGCCAAGCCGCCTCAATGTATATTTTATATAAGAACAAGGTGTGTGATTAGCCAGATCGGCTTGTCCAGTCCTGGCAGAGTGCCTGAGGCTGTCGTCCTAGTAATTTTTGTGGAGGGTGGATCCCCTCCCAAAGGGCAGAGTGTATGACTCAAGCTGGTACGGTGGGGTAGAACTATCCCATAATGAGAACCCTTTTCTCTCTCTCTCCCTTTTTCTGCTTTGGGAGAAAGGAGGGGGTTATATTTTATTTGCGTGTATATCCTCGTTTTGTCTTGTCTAGTTTTTGATTTAAAAAATTTTGGAGACCCCAAATTTTATTTTATTTTGTTCACTTGTAGTGGCCCCGAGAGGTACCGGGCCAGTTAAAGTATGTTAAAGCACACTTAAGTATGTTAAAGTATGACAATGTCTGCCTGTTTGTTTGTACTTTTATTGACCTCAGCTATGACGAAAGCTAATGCTGAAAATAAATAAATATTATTATTATTGCCTACAAAAACTATTAAAAATCAATGCCACTGTGCTATTTTTGCATTGAGATACATTGTAAATTAAAACTAGCACAACAGCTCATTGTGCAGCGTGCAATAAAGCCTGTATAGCCAGTTGGTGGGAAATGGAATGGGGAATTTGATAACAAAAAAAAAATAGGGAGATGACTGTTAAGTTCACAGTCAGACATTCCCTAGCTACCTAGTAACATAAGAAAGAGGGTGTAAGTATGCTGGTGTGTGTGTGTGTGTGTGTGTGTGTTTTGATGCATGAGTCATTTTTTCAGCTGACCTGTGATGTGAGTGCCTCCACATTTGAAGAGACACTCAATTGGTTTGGACTCATTACATATGAGAAGAGAGTGAGGCACACATCTGAGAGGGGAGGGGGATATGATAGAAGTTTATACAATCATGAGTGTTGTGGACCAAAAAAAATAAGGGAACAGTTATTTACTCTCAATAATGTCTCTTGAGAGTAAATGTCATGTAGTGGACACCAAATTAAATTAACTGGCACAGGGTAGTACTTTTTTTTTTAAAAAAATGATGAACATACTAAACTTCGTAGCAAGGGATCAGCTGCTGCAGATAGGATTGTGTCACTTGTGTGTTTGGTCACTTCACTGGTGGTGAGTGTGGTGTGAGCGACAGGGCAGGAGTACGTCAGGGAGGAATTGGAAATGGGAACATTTTCAAGTGAGTAGGATACTACATGTACAGGTCAGACAGAAAGCTGAATAATGAGCAAAAATGCACATATGTGAAAAACAAACTATTTAATAGAAAAAATAATTTAAAACCAACTATGTAAACAAATATAACTTTGTGAATATAACATTATTTAACTTAAAACTTAACTTAAAACTTTGGTTCTAAAAACATACAACTTTGTAAAAATAAAAAATCAGCTGTCAGCTGCTCTCAAAAGTCCCTGCATAACACACACCTCCTGTAGCACATCACCGAGTGAGACATGAAGGGCTTGATTGTCCTCCCTTAAAGTTTGGACCAATTCAGTCTGTGCCTCTAGTTGTTGTTCTGTAAAAATGGAATACAATTAGTGTATGCATTCTTGAACAGCAGCCAAGTTTTTTTTTTTTTTAGGGCAACACTATTCACAAGGGTACTAGTAAATATGGAACTTAGAGAAATCCTTACCAATTTTCTCCTGTCTGGAGATTATGTTTTGCACTGCATCCGCAGTGTCCCATACTATGGACCAAATAGCCAAAGCTATGTCCACCAGAATTTCCCCTGTAATGGGATTGAAAAATAAAACATATCAATGCTCTATTAATGACAAAAGTCTTACTAATGTAAAGCATGCAATACAGTGAGAGATCACATTAAAAAAAATGTATTTAACTTACCAATTCAAATAAGTCCATCAAGCAATTAAACAAAGCCTGCCAAAGCCATTCTGTGCATTAGTGCTCTCCTGGCTGATTAATAGGTATGTCTCCCGACAAGGGAAGCTCTTTATTTGTTTCATAGACCTTGAAAAGGCCTTTGATTCAATATGCAGAGAGCGTCTTTGGACAAAACTTAGTGGATTATCGATTAACCCCAGACTTTTGTTTCTGATAGTCAAACTCCACTCTGGAAACACACTCCAACTGAGGCCTAACCGAAACCAAGCCCCTACCAGACAGATCCAAGTAATGCATGGGGTGAGACAGGGGTGTCTGCTGGCCCCAGCTCTCTTTAATATTTATCTTAATGATGCGGTTGCTTTCATGAAATTGTTAGACACTCATGCACCCTTAATTGGAGACCAGAGAGTCCCGCTGCTTTTGTACGCAGACGACACTGTACTTGTTTCACAATCTCAAATCGGCCTGCGGTGTTCTATGTGTCATTTTGGGGAATACTGTTGCAATGAACTATTATCTATTAACCACGGCAAAACAAAGGTATTAGTTGCTGGTAGGAGTGGCCACCAGAAAGTGCACCACTGGACCATTGATGGGAAAATAATCGAGCAAGTGCGCTCATTCAAATACTTAGGAGTGATCTTCTCCTTTACCCCCAGATGGAATGCCCATTTCAAGGCAGCCCAAAATCAAGCGAGGAAATCCTCACTGGCTATTATAAAATATTTCTATGGCAAGGGGGTAAATTAATTCCACCTGCCCTCCGTCTTTTCAAGGCTAAATCAGTTGCCCAGTTTTTCTATGTCTATCCTGTATGGGGCATGGGTTTCTTTGACAAACTGTAAAGCATCCAAAATACCTTTCTGTGGGCTATTTTAGGAGTTCCACCTGTTATCCCCCAGGTGATCCTACGATTGGAAGCCTGCTGCCTTCTATTAAAATACTTAGCGCTTTCCTCCTTTCTTAAATTTTGGGCCAAGTCAGTGCTATTTCCATTGCAGGATGATTCCCTCTTGAGCCTGGCACTAAAAGTCAGGCTGGAAGACTTTTGGACCACTCTAGCAGAACTAGAGGCCCTAAAGTTGGGATTCTCTATCTCTGCTCTTAAATACGCAGGTTACAAGGCATCTCTGGCACTTATAAAATAAAGACTGTCAGACCAGCTCTCGCAAACTGAGAGGGCATTGCTGTCCGCCCAGAAGGCTGTCTCTGAATATAAGCCATACAATCTGATGGGCGCTAGGACATGCTATTTATTTAAATGAACCGATTTTTCTAAAAGGACCATTTACACGAGATTAAGATGCGAAGCCCTCTCGCCGTTATTTTTAGAAGGCCGTTATTAGGGAATCCCTCGAGAAAACCATCTTTGTGTTTTCTGTGAACTCAGGGAAATTGATACTTCTGCCCATATACTTCTCGACTACCCTTTTCTTGCTGGTCTCCGATCTAAATATCTTGGAAGAGCCCTTTTAGATTCTGGTACTCTCCCTCGTGATAATTTAGTATTGCGATTGTCAAGCCCAATAGATTCTGATTCATCAAGGATAGTAGCAATGTTCTGCCAGGCAGCTCTATGCCAGAGGCAAAACTTTCTTGCCCAGGCTGCCCCCCTGAATGATTGTTAAAAGTGACATGGGTCAAATTGGATTTTTCAGGGGTCAAGAGTTTCCCGCACTTAAGCTCCGTAAAAGAGCTAGGGTTTAGCTTAGAGTAAAGTTTTCTTTTGGGATAACTATGCTATGATTAACAACACATTAGTGTACAAGGATCTTCGTCCAACTTATAGGGGGACTCCCATTCAAGGACCATAATTAGATAGTAGATAGTATGTCACGCTGTGATTATTTTTAGGGTCGAATCTAATTTCAAAGAGATTGTATTGTTTTGTTTGGTGTATTAACTAAAAGGGGATTCAACTAGAATAACGCAAAATTATATCACTATATTATGCTATATTATGTCCAAATGCTATTGAAGTCTGGCCAATGGACAAATGTTTATTGTTGTGAATGTCCCTTTCGACTTGACAGTGCTGGATTCTGTGTTCTGTGTCTTGTTGTTTTATTGTATATATTTTGTTATATTTTGTTATAACCTATGGTTGAAGCAATAAACTTTTAATAATAATAAAAGTCATTCTGTCAGTTTTGAATTGAGATAGATTTGACATGAAAACACGCACCACATGGCCAACATGAAATAAAGTCTGCCTCCCTGTGTTAAATGACTGTGGCTGTCAATCACAGGGAAGGACTGTTCTTATTGGTGTGCGTCCGTTGCTAATTAAATGACCCCTGTGGTCGAGGTGGGGAGGGTCCATCCGGCTAATAGTGACAGCTTTAAGCTGTCTCTGTCTATCTGGTGGGAGTGCGAACATAGGATGGTCTCGGGTGGTGCAGCGCACCTCAGTAAAAGCACTAGAGACGTGGAGGATGACTATATTCAATAAATAAATTTCAATAAATTTCTTAAAACAATTAACAGGTGGGTTGTGTGGATGGGTCAGTCAGTGAGTGAAAAAATAAAGTGTCCCCCGACCCTAAGCCAGGAGGAGCAGACAGCCACTGCCAGCAAGACCGGGCAGGCACCACACCCACCTCTCCCATGTCCCCCCCCTCAGGCATGTTGGAAGTGAAACACTCTCAGCCATGTGGGGAGGAGACGGGAAGTGGGGGATTTATAGTTTCCTAATTCCTAACTCTTTGAGGGGGGGGGAGTTCACATTCACTCCACCCTAGTTACTGCAGATGCAGTTGGCTGTTTAGTGTTAACTGGTAAGTTAACATAACAAAGAGGTAGGCATGGTGGCACGTGTGTGATGCAATCAATACATTGTGAATATGGTAGTGGTGGGTCAGTCAGGTCATGTGCAGAGCCGGGCAGGACAGGAGGGGGGGAAGGAAGTGAGTGTGGGGGCAGGTAAGGTGGAGTTAATTCTGGGGTCAGGGAAGGTGGGCACGTAAGGACTAGGGCTGTAGCGGTATACTGCTGTGGCAGCTGTTACCGAAGGAAACCCCTATTCTGTGCATCACAGCACGGTTCGGCAGAGACAGCTTTCCGATGACTGCGGTTTGCCACAAATGGTGCCGCGGCATTGCAACTGGTCAATGGAAGCGGAACGTTTGCGGATTTCAATAAGAAGCGGGACCAACTCCCCTTTCTGTCGATCGTGGAATTTTTGTGGTTATCTGATCATTGTATCATGTTTCCGCCGCCGCATGATACCTTCCGATACAAGGTATCATGAAAACCGGTGGCATGATCAACCCTCGGACCCTGTCGATGACACCAGGATGCCCAATTTAATTGGCTAGGGCTTTCCCAGAGAAACATGTCCCGCCTTCACCATTAAGTATAAATAGGTGTGTTTGTAGCTTTCTTCTCCCTCTTGATCCCCAATCACAGTGAGAGTGAGTGACTGAGAGAGTGAGTGTTTGTTAACACACACATTCTGATTTTCTGCGCTCCGCGAAAAAGCACCACATCGCGACTCGAGGAGAGAGAGTCCTATCCCTTCCTAATCCATAGAATACCATCGATTTTGGATAACATAAAGAAGGTTTTGTGTAAGTGCTTGAACTTTTCTGCTAATTCTTCTAAACTGTGCTTTATTTAACTGCTAATTTAGTGCTAAAGCAGCTAAAGTAATTCTGCTACAGCTACACTTTACATTTTCAATTATCCTTTTTTAAATAAATGTACACATATGTTGTTTGCTGCTAGCCTTTTATGTTTATTGCTCAGTTTGTGCTTGATATTGTTTGTGCTTGATATTGTGCTTGATATTGTTTTATTGTTCATTTGGTTCATGATAATGGCTGTTGGTTGGATGGATGGTGGGATCATTGGTTTATTTGTGAAAACTGTGCTGTAGGGTTGATAACTGTGACTGTCCCAATTCTTTTGATGTGAACGGTGGGCAAATGGTGACTGCAGCTATTGCCTCCCCCTCCCCTCCATGCTCTCCCTTGACTGACCACCCCTAGCAGTCCCACCCCTGGCTATTCCCACATGTTCTCCTGGCCCTGCTCCAGGCTCACAGCTGGTTTCCGTGACTTCTGGCTACAGCCCCCTCTCCTTCTGGCTCTCTATGGGGTGACTCTTCCCCATGTGCTCCCCCGACCCGAGTCCCTGCTCCAGGCTCACCACCAACTTCTGCGTCTACCGGCTATGCCGCCCCTCCTCTTGGCTCTCTATGGGGTGACTCTTCCCCATGTGCTCCCCCGACCCAAGTCCTGACCCCAGTCCCTGCTCCAGGCTTGCCAGCAGCTTCCGCGGCTACCAGCTATGCCCCCCGCCCAGTTCTCTATGGAGTGACTCTCCCAGCAGTCCCCCCCCAGCCATGTCTATTTCCCCATGTGCTTCCCCGAGTACCTGCTCCAGGCTCGCCGTGGCTTCCGCGGCTACCAGCTATGGCCCCCCTCCTCCTAGCTCTCAATGGGGTGAATCTTGCCCATGTGCTCCGCTGAACCGAGTCCCTGCTCCAGGCTCACTGGCGGCTTCCACAACTTCCACAGCTTCTGGCTACGTCCTCCCTCCTCCTGGCTCTTTATTGGGTGAATCTTCCCCATGTGCTCACCCGACCCGAGTCCCGACCCGAGTCCCTGCTCCAGACTCACCGGTGGCTTCCACAGCTACCGGTTATGCCCCCCATCCTCCTGGCTCTCTATGGAGTGACTCTCCCGGCAGCCCCCTGGGCCATGCCTATCTCCCCATGTGCTTCCCCCAGTCCCTCCTCCAGGCTCGCCGTCGGCTTCCATGACTTCTACGCCCCCCCTCCTCCTGGCTCTCTATGGGGTGACTCTTCCCCATGTGCTCCCCCAACCCGAGTCCCTGCCCCAGGGTCACCGGCGGCTTCCGGGGCTTCTGCGGCTACCAGCTACACCCCCCTGATACATTTGGCAGACAATCACTTCAACAGCGTTCTCTCCATTACAGAATTTAAGTAAGTGTAATAAGGACATTTATTTAATATATTTTTTACAAAACATCCTACTAATTTGCTTGCCTTATTCCATTGGGTAATGATGAAGAATATTTGGTTCATTGGTGATTCCTACATCACCAGACTAGAGCAAATCTGTTGCACAGAACACACTGAGGTCGATTTGAATTTGGAAAATGTTACAGTGTGCTGGATCAGAAGGGGGGGGAATGTGATGGTCTAATGTTTTGCCTGCTTTAAAGAACTAAAGGCAGTTCATTGCCTCCATTTCTTTTCTTCCTTCATGGATTGTAATCCACTCTGGTGGTAACGATATTGGAATGCTCAAAGGCATTGAGCTAATAGAGTACATGAGAAATGATGTAATGGCAATCTGTCGGATTTTTCCTGGTTGCAAGATCATTTTCTCTGATCTCATTATTCGCCAGTGCAACAGATATAGCACAAACATGAAGGCCATTAATAAATGTGTTAGAAAAGTTAACAAGTCTGTTGGTGCTTTCATTAAAGATATTGACATGGTTTTGGTCTGGCATAGAAACATTGTAGCCTCTGATAGCAATATGTTTTTGGACAATGGTGTACATCTTTCACAATCTGGCATGTCTATGTTATATAGTACCATTAGGTCTGCGATATTACAAAATGTATTGTGATGTGTGTTTTTAGGAATGCAGATTGATGTAAGACCATGTTTAAACTTACAAAATATATCGAGAAATAAATGTACATATAAAAGCCCAGGAAACTTTTTTAAATACACTCATTTTTTCTCAATTTCTTTCTGTAGATTATCAAAAAAAAAGAAGAAATGGCACACGATTCTGCAAAGTGAAAACGTGATGATTCCTCTACTAAGCTGTGCAATAGAAGTCAGTGTCCGAGCCCTAGATTGTTACTTTGGAATGGGAAAAAAAAGGGTACAGGAGCCAGAGAACCATCAGAAGAAGCAGCACTCAGAGTCTCACCCACCACAATTACCACAATCTTTTCTGGATGCTACAGCTGTTGCTTCATGCGCCGCACACTCACACCCTCCTCTTGTGTTGCGACCAGAGTCCCCTCAGCAGTCTGATGTTGAGGTATTGCATATTTTGCCAGCAAAAATATCATTGCCGCAGCCTGGCAGTTCTAAACGCCGTTACTTTCTTTCTTTGCAGGACGCACTGTGGGAATACCTTGCAGAATGCACACTGTTCAATGTAGAACAATCATCATTAGACTCAGACAACGCTATAGAAAGCCAATTGTTGTCACAGCAAGACGATGAAATGCTTCAGCTTGAAATTGAATGCACAACCGACGTATCTCAAAAAAGCATGCAGGAGGCAGTAACGCACCGACGTGACAACACCCAGTGTCTATTTTCTACTTCAGAGAGAGATGCGGAAGACATAGAAAACACTCAGGAAAGTGAGGCGGTACTACTGGGTGTGTCTGACAACACCACTGTGAGTGCTGTGCATTGTGATGCTGACTCAGACAGTGATGTCACCGCAGATGATATTGACATCTTCGATGATGCCGACAACTATGAGTATGACAATCCAACATACATCCCGAGTTATGCAGCATTGAAATTGGCAAGCCAACCGTGCAAAAGAGCCAGGATTGATGACAACCCAAGAAATGTGGAACGGCAAGGCCAAGGAAATGATTTGACCTTGCAACACTCTACAATAATGAAAAATATAGCTCTGATGTTCAGCAGATGTTTGTCTAAATGTCAATCAACCAGCTCCAACCGCACCACCACGGCAACGGCAACCAACACCAGCAGTCCATCACCAGTGGCCCATAGCACAACCATTAATAGAAATTCTATGCCTACGTGTTCTATGCCTCCCTCAACATCCACAAATGACGACAGTGTTTCATTGTTGTCACAGCAAGGAACAATCACCCAAACCACTGACAGTCATGCAGATGCAAGAAAAGCACAAAGGTCAGATGTCTGGAAACATTTCACTGCCCATGATGAAAATAAACTTGTAGTCCAGTGCAAATACTGCTGCAGGAAAATAACACAAGTGAAAGAAGGAGGTAAGAGCCACCCCAGTACTATTGACATGCATAGCCACATGAAGTACCATCACAAGTTTGTTCTCAGTGCCTCTAGCGGAACACACTGCAGCAGAACGACAAGCACCGATCCATCTAGAAGCACTGCTAGTGCTACTACAACTGTGCAGACAACATTGCCAGAATCTGTGCAAAATCAAATGAAATGGCCAGCATCTCACCCTACTGCACAGTACTACCTCGCACTGGTGTCAAAGATGATTGCAGTCGACATGTTTCCCTTTTCATTTGTTGAGAACGAGGGATTCCACGAAGTAATGGAGGGAATTGCACGACAATGGAAAGTACCGTCACGATTTTATTTTGCTACAAACACTATTCCCAAACTCTACGAGGCATCATGCAAAGCAGTATCAGATGCTATGCGTGACTGTGAGGGCAATGTTGTGCATCTTACAACAGACATGTGGACCAGTGCGCAGCACGTGGAGTACCTGTCCGTTACTGGTGGTTGGATTCATCGTGACCCCAAAAATAGACTGGTGAGGCAGCAAGCCATACTTCCTTTGGAGCACTTTCCTGAGTCACACACTGCTGAAAACATCTGGCAAAAATTATTACAGCTGACGCAGCAGTGGTTGCAGCCCCTTGGTCTCTCCGTTGGGTGCATTGTTTAAGACAACGGGGCAAATGTAGTGAAAGGCATTTCAGAGGCCGGTTTCCAAAATGCATCATGCATGGCCCATTTGCTGCATCTTGTGACAAAGAAATTTCTCAAAGTTGATCCATTGATTAGGGACACAGTAGAGCGTGCAAAGAAATTGGTGGCACACTTTCGAAGATTGTCCACATTGTGCCGCGATCTACTGAAGATACAGCAGGAGACAAATCTTCCACTTCATTTCTTCCCCATCGATGTCTGCACATGGTGGAACTCCACCTATCATATGCTGAAGAGACTCCATTCGCAAAAACTTGCAATCGAGACTTTCTTTGCTGTGGTCGCAAGGTCTTTAAAAGAAGCCTCAGATATGCAGTTAAATCTCAGACAGTGGAATGTCATAGAAAATCTCATTATTCTGCTGGAGCCCTTTCAGATCATGACTGAGTTCATGAGCAAGGCCGATGCGACAGTCAGCCAGAGCTTGGCCTCGCTTGTATTATTAAGAAGCCAAGTTGAAGACATCGCTGCCTCCTTTGATTGTCATCAGGTGGATGGTAAACGTCTTGCCATTATCTTGGGTGAAATTATTGACCATAGCACCCAGTTTGAGAAGATTGGTGCAGATTCCTTGTACCGGATGACAACAGCTCTGGACCCACGTTGCAAGAAGGTTAAGAAGGTTTTTGGGGGGGGACTAATCCACTACCGCTGCACGCAAAGAAATCACCACACAGATGGGAGGAGAGCGTGGCAGCAACACACAAGATGCATCTGAAGAGGATGAAGCAGAGACTGAGAGCATTTCTGAAGATACCACTCAACAGCCTGAGGTTTCATTGATCTGGTTAAATTTTGAAAAGTATGGCCTATTTGCACAGAATTGCACTCGACGTCCAAGAAGAGTAGATCTGCTTCACCATCGTCACCATCCACTAACACTTGCTGCAGCCGAAGACATGTACGCCCAGTACCTTTTGTCAGATGGTGTGGTTGGCATGAATAACGATCCACTCATTTACTGGGCAGAAAAAGAGAGACTTGGCCAGCACTCTACAGTTTGGCAATCACACTCCTTGGTTGTCCTGCCAGCAGTGTCCCATCAGAACGTTTATTCAGCTGTCCGGGAGCAATTTTAGATAATAAAAGAAATAGTCTTTCCAGTTTAAATCTCGAGCACCTAGCATTAATTAAAATTAACAGGTCATTCCTACCTAAAATTTCTAAGGATTTCCTGCAAGCCACAGATGAGGAAATAATGAGGTGCACTGCAGAGGCAATGGATCACCAGAAAAAAGGTTATGACCACACAGACGAAATCTCAGAAGGTATACAAGAGCAGTGAGTGAAGCGGTAAGGTTGGGCAGTATCCGCTTGTGAGCAGCAAAGTTTGTGTTGGTGTAATGACGTGTCGGTGATTCTGCTGTCTTTGATTGTGTAGTGCTTGTGTAGTCAGACAGTGATTAATGTGTGCTGTCTTTTTCTGTTTCTCACACACAGTTTGCATGCTGTGTGGAATGACACATAGGCAAACTAGACTTGGGAATCGCATTGGAGGGGAGGGTCCATGTGGAAGTAGCATAGGAATGCATTGGCTTACTGATTTGTGCTGTCTTTTTGAGTTTCTCACATACACTTTGCAGAAGTCGCATGAACAGATTGCAGAAGTATGCAACATCCATCTATTTTTCAGGATAGCAGCACACCCATCAATGATTCCAAAAGCCATGGATGCTGTGTACACAAAGCTGTACACATACAAGTAGCATACATTTATATAATATGTGACTAATAATTGTGGTTTTTTAATGTTGTTTTTCAGGAACATGGATAAATTCATGACAGGAACACAGAGCCCCAACCCCCCCACAACGCAAACAACGTGCACTGCCAGACGCCCACCCTGCCCATGGGGGCTGGCACGCTGGATGCAGCCCCACCCCCTGAGACCCAAGCTCCACCCAGGGCGGCGATGCAACAGTCTGCGTTGGGCAGCTCAGCACGCTTGCAGGTGCAAGAGGGGTGGGGATCTGAGGATAAAAGCCGGCACCTTTGACAACACGGCACCGGTGAACGGAGATTCCTAAGAGACTGGCCCTCAAACGTTGGGTATACTTTTGCTTGTTCTTGTGACTTCTTAAGTTGGTTGTTGTATTTGCTTGCTCCCGTTCCCATCCTACCTGCGTGTGAGTGACTGAGTGTGTGGGTGCATGAAGAGTGGTGTATATACCCCCCCCTTACAGCCCCTGCCCTGCTCTGGGTATCCTCACTCTTCTCCCTTTTCCCTCGTGAGAATTCCCCCTCGCCTTCTCCAGTTTGGGAAACCCTTGCCCTGACACGGAGGACTTCCCCCTGGATTGTGCCCTGTCCCCCCTGTGGTGTGGTAGTGCGGTGCATGGTTGGGCCACAGAGTATCTTGGAGTCATCCCTGTGCCCTATGATGAATTAGGTCTGACCCCTTGTGGGTCTATAGGCCAAAACGGCATTTTTATACCTCTGGTATTGACAGGGCGGCGCCCCAAGATTGGCCCTGAGTGTGTGAGGGTAAGGAGACTCATTCCCTTTCCCAGTTCTCCCTTCCATTCCTTCCCTACCCCATGACAGATTCACCGGCCTTCCTGTCCTCCTGGGAAACCTTGGAGGGTTATGGATATCTCCAAGGAGGTAGGGGATTTGGTGCAGACTGTTAAAACTCTAGCCCTTAAAATGAAGGACCTGGATGACAAACATACTGCCTTTGCAGCTACAGTCTATGCCAACCAACCCCCAGCCAGGGCAGGGCCCACACCACCAGGAGTTGCTGCTGCGGACCCAACACCCCCTACCCCCGCAACAGTCTCGCCTTAGCTCCGCGAGCCGAAGGGTCCCAAGATTGCACCATTTGTGGGGGACCGACAACTGTTTCAGTCCTTTCTGTCCTTGGAGGACAGCAAATACACAGAGGACTTCCCCCTGGATTGTGCCCTGTCCCCCCTGTGATGTGGTAGTGCGGTGCATGGTTGGGCCACAGAGTATCTTGGAGTCAGCCCTGTGCCCTATGATGAAGTAGGTCTGACCCCTTGTGGGTCTATAGGCCAAAATACTACCCTGAAAGGCATTTTTATACCTCTGGTATTGACAGGGCGGGGCACCAAGATTGGACCTGAGTGTGTGAGGATGAGGAGACTCATTCCCTTTCCCGGTTCTCCCTTCCATTACTTCCCTACCCCCGTGACACAGGGATCGAGTACTGATCCGATTGCCATTTTCATATGGAGTCATGAAGGAATTTTCCAAGCACAATCAATTTTTTCCCCACAAACCAGTAGTGGTTTTTTTATAAGATGTGCATCGTTGGTTTCGCCTTCATCTGGAGAATAAAAAAATTGGATTTACAACCAAATTGATTGCCACAGCTTCCAACCTGTATTACATTAATTCCTACACTGAATAAAAATAATTTGGTCTTCATTCCTATATGTGCTTTATCATCTTTCAATCACTGAACATACACTGGACACATGGTATATATTAATAAAATAAATCTGAACGCAGATGTGGGTGGTGGGTGCTAGTGGTGGGTGGGGTGGACTGGCAAAGGTCTATGGCAAAGGTAATACAATCATAATGCAGCTGTGATAACAGTGCATTCTGTAGCTTCTAGTTCTTTGCTTAAAAAAGTAGTCCATCTTTACTGTTGGCTGACTGCTGGGAGGGATTTGAAACTCATTAAATTTGAGAAGAGATTGAGGCACACATCTGAGAGGGGAGGGGGACATGATAGAAGTTTATAAAATCATGAGTGTTGTTGAAAAAAATAAATAAGGGAACAGTTATTCACTCTCACAAAAATGTCTCTTGAGAGTAAACATCATGTATGGGAGGGGACACTAAATTAAACTAATTTGCATGGGGCACTAACTTTTTTTT
Source organism: Sphenodon punctatus (assembly GCA_003113815.1). Lineage (NCBI taxonomy): Eukaryota > Metazoa > Chordata > Lepidosauria > Sphenodontia > Sphenodontidae > Sphenodon > Sphenodon punctatus. The sequence goes on along the minus strand of QEPC01015356.1, from coordinate 103,955 downwards.
TTTTAAAGGGTAGTTCAATCACACAATTAATTGGTTGTGTCACTTGTGAGTTTGGACACTTCACTGGTGTGTGTTGTGAACGACAGGACAGGCGCCAAAATAATGAGCAAAAAGGAACATATGTAATAATCAAACTTTAATAGAAACAATATTTTAAAAAAACATATTTATAAAAGTATCATCTGGAGGAATATTAACAGTATTTACATTAAAAGTCTGAGTTGTTTTTAAAACTATGGGGAAGTAACTCAAAGTCAGCGCTGAATGTGCACCTCTTGTAATACTTCCACTATGGAAGTATTGTGGCTTCCACTATGGAAGCCTTCATTGTCATCCCTCAATTTTGCAATCAATTCTAGCTGGACATCCAGTTGTTGTTCTGTAAAAATGGAATACAGTTAGTGTATGCATTCTTGAACAGCAGCAAAGTTATTTTTTTAATGGGAACACTATTCACAGGGTAATAGTAACTAACAATGGAGCTTAGTGAAATACTTACCAATTTTCTCCTGTCTGGAGATCATGGTGTGGACTGCATCTGCAGTGTCCCACACAGTTACCCAAATAGCCAAAGCTATGTCCACCACTATTTCCCCTGTAATGTGATTGTAAAATAAAACATATCAATGCAATATTAATGACAGTAGCCCTACTAATGTAAAGCATGGAATAGAGTGAGTGTTCCCATAAAACATTTTTTAATTTTAACTACCAATTCTAATAAGTCCATCCAGGAGTGAAGCAAACCCCTGCAAAGCCATTTTGACAGTTTTGAATTGAGATAGTTTTGACATGAAAACATGCAGTGTCAATATTTAGGGAATTAGCTCTCTTTGGATCGGGGGACCCACACACCCTGGTTTGCACATACGAGAGATTCAAATAGATGGGAACTTAATCATAGTTATAGATTTATTTAGTTGTTCACACATTTATAAAACCCAGTCTGTAATGATCCAGCAGCAGTTACAATACAATAACCCACACCCAAAGTCAGTCTTACATGTCTTGAAAGTTCAAAACGGTGGATGTCATTTTTCAGGAGCAGGAGATAGGTGATGGCCTGGTCTGGTCCCCCTATGGAGGGGTCCCGGAAAGGGTCAAGAGCCCACAGACACCAAGTTAGATGCCAAGCGCTGAGACAATGTTCTGGTCTCTGCTTCAGTCTTTTATAGTGTTTTGGGGAGAAGATGTTCTTTAGTATGCATATTCCAGGGTGCTTGATTGTGCAATGTGCTTGTTGGTATTCATCTTACGGGGTCTGGCTGTCATCTCCCTTTCCCATCCATCTGGAGC
>QEPC01015356.1:75248-91104 GCA_003113815.1 Sphenodon punctatus | reverse complement strand
GAGGAGTGCTGCTGCTGGGCTGTGTACTGTTTTTGAGTAAAATATTAAAAGTTAGCTACTGCAGAGAAGTCTGATAAATTAAACTATAAATGAAACTTGTAGCAGACTTCACTGAAAATAGGATGCAAACAGCCTCGCTTCGGGTATGTGTTGGCTAATGAAAGCATATTTGTTTTGATTACAAAGTATGTTACATGAGCAACACAACAGGAATGATTTTAAGATTAATAGAGAATTAATAGACAATGACTGTGTAATATAAAAGTCTGAAAAAAATTATAAACGTAAAATGCAACACTGCAGATTAGAACCACCGGAATGAAAACTACAGAATGTAAGTGGGGAACCTAAACCACTATGGTACCATGGTTTCATATGCATGCCTGGATGGGATCCCAAGAGTGTTTTAGCTTTTAAAACTTATTCAAAAGTTTTTGAATAAGTTTTAAAACTTTAAAGTTTTTAGAACTTATTCAAAAAAAATTCATAATAACCGGAGTGATGATGTAATAATTAGTTCATGGTTAGGAAAGGGGTTGAAAATACTACTCATAACTGTAGTAAGACTTTTGCTATGCATCCACTGTATGAAAATGTTCTAGTTTTCAAGCAAGTGGTGTAGTAGGAACCTTAAACGATTGCTTTAAATACAGAACATAATGGAAGGAAGGGAGCTACTGCTTGACAACAGCTGTGTGAATGGTCCCTTTAAATTCACCGCTTGCTGCTTTTGTGTTGGTGTGAGATTTGCCAACAGTGACAATGGCTTTCCTGGAGTCAACTTTGGCTTTTTCAATGGCTTCTGCAAGGTAAACAAAGGGCAATGTGTGCCGCTGTCAGTACGGCAAGAAACCACGCCCCCTGTCATTCATGCAGCAGCGATGGAGCGCCTACAAATGATTGGTACGTTGGCTCTAATTGAGTTTAAAGTTCAAGTCTGTTCACGTTGACTGCAGCAGACTTTCTAATTGTTTATTGGATAATGGAAATTCAATTCTTCAACAGGGGAAATGTTTTGGAGATGTGCCGCGTATGCCATCAAATGGCTGGGCACTATAACGATGGTGCTACGAGGACTGGCAGTTCTCCAGGATTGGCTGGGTGAGTATGACAGGCGTGCTTTGTGGACGTGGACCTTAATAGGCGATAGTATAATGTTTGTTCTGTTTGATAATGTGCGTTACAGGGGGTGGGGGGGTTGGCTCCTAGTTGAAAGATTTGAGCAAGACCGTGAGGCCCGGAGGGAGGAGATGGAACACCTACGAACCCTGATGGTGTGCATTCTCCAGAGGCTCGAGCCTACAGAAGGCAGGATGCCGTGGTCGAGGAGGAGCTCGAGGGGGTTAATGATGACAAGCCCTTCATAATTTTGATCCCTGATTAATCAGAGAAGCGGGAGAAATCATTTTTAAAAGTTTTTAAATAGTTTTTAAAAGTTGAGAGTTTATTATATTTATTTTGTTACAATGTTATATTTTTGTACGGGTCTTAATTTTTTTCTATTATTGTATATGTTTTGTATAGTTTTATACCTGGTTCTGAATATTTTATTCAGTAATAAAAAATCACTTGTGAATGAATAACAATATTTTTCACTTTTCTTTTTCCAGAACATCCAACAATGCAGCTTTGTGTATATATATATATATATATATAATTATTATTATTAGCAACGAGGTCCCAGGTGCACGTGCTTGGCTTGGTTACATCAAGAATGATGGATAGTTGGTCCATGTAGTGGGGATATGAGTACACAGACCTTAGGTAATGGATTGTACTGGATGGAGGGTATCAGCAGGAGTTAGGTGAGGAGACCGAGGAGTCAGGGAGGACAGAGTGGAAGAGGTGGGTCTTGAGTAGGGATTTGAAGGTACAAAGGGAGGGGGTGAGGCAGATGTGGGCAGAAAGAGAGTTCCAGGCATGGGGGGCAGCTAGGGAGAAGGGACGAAGGTGGTTAGGGGAGCAGGGGAGGCGTGGGAGGGCGATATCTATAAATATAGATATATGTATATACATATTGTGTATATACACATCTATACATGCATATATATACACATTGCCCTTACACAAGTGCCCTTGTCGTGGACGGACCATTACCTCCTTCAGGCCGGTCTTTTAGCGCGCCCCCTCCAGAAGGGGAAGGGACCAGTTAGGATGGTCCGCCCTCGGAGGCTGATGGAACCCCAGCGGTTCCAGGAGGTCCTGAGGGAGCTTACCCTGGATGTGGACGGTCACTCTGTGGATGAGCTGGTCCGGCATTGGAACATCTTGCTGGAGGAGGCCATTGACAGGGTGGCTCCGAGGCGCCTTCTGCCTCGGTCTCGTCACCGCAGGACCCCTTGGTTTACTGAGGGGCTGCGGTGTATGAAGCGTGTGGGCAGGAGGCTAGAGCGACGCTGGCGTCGGACTCGGTCTGTCTCCGATCGTCTTCTCCATAGGGCCCATTTGCGGTCCTATGTGGAGGCTGTGAGGACGGCGAGGAAGGAATTCCTCGCCGTCCTCATAGCGTCTGCGAAGTCGCGTCCAGCGGAGCTGTTTCGGGTGGTGCGGGGGCTGGTTAGTCCGGCCTCCCTCCGCCTGGATGGGGACTTGTCCCGGGCCCGCTGTGAGGAGTTTGTCATCTACTTCGCAGACAAGATCGCTCGGATTCAGGCCGATTTCGACGCTGGGTTGATAGCAGTAGGGGAAGAGCGCGGGGGGGCGGAGGGTCCGTCTGGTCCATCTTTATGGGGTGAGTTTCAGGAAGTGACGCCGGCCGATGTGGTGGATGTCCTGGGGTCTGTGAGGGCCACGTGTTGTCAACTAGATCCGTGCCCGTCCTGGTTAATAAAAGCTTCCGGGGAGACGTTGGGGACGGTGCTGGCGAGGGTGGTGAATGCGTCCCTTCGGCAGGGGAGGTTGTCGCCTTGCTTAAAAGAGGCTGTGGTGCGCCCCCTGCTGAAAAAACCATCGTTGGACGTGGACGCGCTCGCCAGCTACCGACCTGTCTCTAACCTTCCCTTTTTAGGGAAGGTTATTGAGCGGGCAGTGGCGCTCCAGCTCCAGGGTCATCTAGATAATATCGGGCTCCTTGACCCGTTTCAATCTGGGTTCCGCCCCGGCTATGGCACCGAGACGGCGTTGGTGGCCTTGGTGGACGACCTCCGCCGGGAGATGGATGCGGGATGTTCGACATTTCTCATCCTGCTCGATCTCTCGGCCGCTTTTGACACCGTGGACCATGGGCTGCTGTTGAGACGACTGCGTGACCGGGGGGGTCTGGACGGAACTGTTCTTGAATGGTTCCGTTCATTCCTCTCGGGGAGGAGCCAACGGGTGGTGTTGGGGGAAGAAACATCGAGCCCCCGCGCCTTACCGTGTGGCGTTCCGCAGGGATCGATCTTGTCTCCATTATTATTTAACATCTATATGCAGCCCTTGGGGGAGGTCGTGAGAGGGTTCGGGGTGCGATGTCACCAGTATGCTGATGATACTCAGCTGTACCTCTCGTTTTCTACCGACCCAGACCCTGCTGTCTCGGTGCTATCCCAATGTTTGGAGGCCGTGGCGGATTGGATGCGACAGAGCAGACTGAAACTCAACCCAGATAAGACGGAGGTAATGGTGGTGGGGAGGGCGAAGGGGGTGGTGGCCCCCCTGATTGGGGGGGTTTGCCCCCCTGTAGCTCAGCAGGTCCGGAGTCTGGGGGTCATATTGGACGCAGGCCTGCGGCTGGAGCAGCAGGTGGAGGCAGTCGCGAAGGCTGCCTTCCGCCAGCTTTATCTGGTACGTAGGCTGCGTCCGTATGTCTCTGGCCCGGACCTGGCCTCCCTCATCCATGCCTTCGTCACCTCGCGACTCGACTACTGTAACGCGCTCTACGTGGGGCTTCCCTTGTTCCTGGCCCGGAGGCTGCAGCTGGTGCAGAATGCGGCGGCCCGTCTTCTTACGGGGACGGGTCGCCGGGAGCACATTACACCGGTGCTCCGAGCGCTGCACTGGCTGCCGATAGTGTGCCGGGCCAGGTTCAAGGTCCTAGTAATGATCTATAAAGCCCTATACGGCCTTGGCCCCTCTTACCTTAGGGACCGCCTCGCCCTTCGCGCCCCGGAACGACTCCTGCGGTCTGCCGGGGGTGCCCTCCTGGAGGTCCCCCGTGTTAAGCGGGGGGCCACGATGGAGCGGGCATTCTCGGTGGTAGGGCCGCGGCTGTGGAACTCCCTTCCGGAGGAAGCTCGCCTGGCCCCAAGCCTTTTGACATTTCGGCGGAACTGTAAGACCTGGCTGTTTGCCCAGGCCTTTGGGAGGGAGGGTGGGGGGGGTGATTTTTAATCCCCCACCGATGTATTTATTTATTATTGGACTCTGCCCTGTTTTATTGGTATATTTTATATTTGTATTTTAAATTGTTTTAACGGTTTTATTGTTGTTAGCCGCCCCGAGCTGCATTGCAGGATGGGGCGGGATAAAAATCCATAAAATAAATAAAATAAATAAATAAATAAATATTTGTATATATACCCATCTATACTCGCAAATCAAGGAATCATGGAGGGGTCATGGCGGATGCATGGCCTGGCAGGGTGCAGAGGGATCAGGGTGGGTGTATGGCCTTGAGGGGTGCAGAGGGATCATGGTGGATGTGTGGCCTGGAGGGGTGCAGAGGGAAACTATGCATCCATACTTGGGAATGGATGGGATTGGGAACTATGCATTTGAATAAATAAATGGGGATATCCATCAAAACATGCATTATTCAACATACCATTTGTGGATTAGCCAACGGGCACTACTCATTTAGTATCCCACGAGTACCCATTTTGACTTTAAAATGGGGAAGTGTGTGTGTGTGTGTGTGTGTATGCCTACTTACTTTATAAGGCTAGAGGCTCTCTAGTTCCACTACTAGAGGTTAGTAACTCTAGTAGTTGGAAACATTCTCAGCCGGGGGAGTGGAGTTTCCAAATGCTTTGAAGGTGGGAGTTCACGTTCACTCCCAACCCTACTTACTGCAGTTAGCTGTTTAGTGTTAACTGTTAACATAACAAAGAGGTAGGTGTGGCGGCGGGTGGGTGATGCAGATGAATGTCATTCACTCAGCTCATCTTGTGACTGTGACTCTGAGGGCTTGGGGGGGCATGCTTTCACATGGCCAACGTGAAATAAAGCCCACCTCCCTGTGTTAAATGCCTGTGGCTGTCAGCTGTCAGTCACAGGGAAGGACTGTGATTATTGGTGTGCATCTGTTGTTAATTAAATGACCCCTGTGGGCGAGGTGGTGTTGGTCCATCTGGCTACAGCTTTAAGCTGTCTCTGTCTATCTGATGGGAGCATGGGAGGGGACAGTCTCGGGCGGCACAGCGCGCCTCAGTAAAAGCAGTAGAGGCACAGAGTGATCATTCTTGTTTTAAGTTAACAAGTAAACAAGAAATAGTAATTGTAGACTGACTCAGCATACAAAGCACTGTATGGACTTTATCATTCATGTCTTTATCATTCAGGTCTCTGAGTGTGATCACATACACAGGTTTACTGCTATAAAAAAAACAGTCATGGCACACTAAAGAAGGCAAACTTTTAATGATGCAGATGAATGTCATTCACTCAGCTCATCTCTCAGCTGTGCCTGTGACTCTGAGTGCCTAGAGGGGGAAGGAGGGGACACTGCTCATTGTGTCCCAATAACACAACACAGCAATAATTTTATGATTAACATACAATAACAATAATGTAAAAGTAAAAAAAATAATTAAAGTGACATGGAACAGTGGGGACTTGAACCTGTGAAAGGACAGCTTCAAACTGTACAGTAAGCAGGAACCTTAACAGCTATACCACGATGCCGTATTGATTTTGCAGCAGTTGTGAAGCACAGAGTTCTGACTTCTTCTAGACTGAGGCAGTGCACAGAATACGGATTGTAACACAAACTCTTCTGCATGGACTTCATTCCTTCAACTTTCTGTACCAGTCTGATGATGTAAAAAATGACTCAGCCAGTCAATACACAGGTCACCTTAAACTCCCACCAGGAGTTTTGCTCAAAAAACTTTAGTTTGGAGGTCAATTTACGTTTACATAAAAGATCAATTTACCATTAAATAAAAACACCGTTCCTTGAACTCTCACCCAGAACATGTGCATGTATGTATTTGAGAAGAATGGGCAGTGATTGTGGCACAGAGAACACCAGCAGTCAGCACAGCACACACATGTGCAGCAGCGCACCAGCCCAGCATACTCCCTTCGCGGAACCGCGATAAATGCTCATAACTGTCTTTCGTATATTAAATTAGTGGAAGGCGGAAAAAGGCTGCTGATTGTATGTGACAACAGTGATGATCGGAAAAAGCAATAAAGCACACAAATGCTGCATCTGCGGATTCTTGTAGCGGCAAATGCAGAATCGCGGCGGTTCTGAGCGGAATTCCGCGGGGCGCAACGTCGGATGCTGAGTTTTAGGAATGGAATCATGGCACGGTAAATGCTCCTGCTGCATCACCTCTACACGCCACAGAAAATGGTGGTTTCTGCACTACCGCACAAGCACAATGATGCTCCGACGCCAACCCAGTGCATGTGATTTCATAAATCACATGCATGTCTTTTTACACAATCTAAAGCCTGTAAACACTCATCAGTTCTGAAACCATCCGTGAACCCAAATGGCACATGGACGGTTTGAAAATTACAACACCTGCATTTGAACCAGTTTGCGGTTTTAAATGAGCAGAGGAAAAATGCACTTGTTTCACATATCAGACGCATTTACTGTCTCGTCTAAAAGCGCCCTCAGTGTGAGCTTATCCCCTACTGCCCCTTCTGTAAGTTTGTTTGTGACATGAGAAAGCAGCAGCTCAGGATTGTCCTTCCATTGTCTATGCGGTTAGGTGGGTGCTCTTATTTTGGGATAGTTGCTTAAAATCAGAACAATCCCAGGTAAAGTGGGACAGGTGGCAACCCTACCCTAAGTTTAGAGCTGGTGTTTGGGTGGCAGGGAAAGACCGTCATAGATCAAGGCTGGCAGTGGGCCTCTGGGACATGGAACATGGATGCAGGAGGCATTTTTGTCCTCAATTAATAGACTTAAAAACCCCATGCCAGTGTTTCCCCAGCAGGTGGATCCATCCTGCTAGCTTATGTGTGGATATTATAGAGCTTTTCAGGAAACATCCTGCAGGTTCTCCTCAGCACTGCTATAGCAGCCTCTTGCAATGGCTAATCACAGAACCCCTATGATAACACTTGTGCCTTGCTTCTAACTGGGATTGCCCAGGCTTGCTCAGCAGTGCCATGATACACCCAGGGCACTAGTGACTCTCATCTAGGACTGAGCCATGGAGGCAGTGGCTGGCATTGTGAAGACTTCAGTCACAGTGGCCTAGCTCTCCTGTCAGGCCAGGGTCTGGCTAGAGACAAGAAGTAATGACTTGAAAGGGTGGTGGCTGTAGCTGGCATAGGAGGAGACAAGTCATCCAGGGTGATGCCTGATGATGGGCACATGGAGAATGTCCCTGTAGCAAACTAACATGACAGATGACTAGGTTCCCTAAAGTATTAAAAGAGTCAGAGATAGCCCTAGATCAGGGTATAAGTTAGTTTGAACACAAAGAATTTATATATATATACAGGATCAAACAGGAAGGGGAAACAAAAATGTAATGAGCCATAAGTCTTTAAATAAACAAAACTCTTACTCATGTATAATTAGATGGAGACAAAGCATAATTACATACTTCTAAAGTGAGCAAAAGTATGCAACTTAAGATACATTCCACTGATTTATTGTAATTGCCCATTGGAAATGCCTTGTTTCTTGAATATGACCTCTTATCATTTGAGATGGGCTATTACAAGGTTGAGATTTGCACAACTGATCTCTAAGGTCCAGGAGAGGAGATGGGCTGGAATTCCCCTGAATCAAAGACTGTGTCCATGTACTGAGAGTAAAGTTGAGGATATTCCACATATGTTGTGGGACTGTCCCCTATATGTTGAGGAAAGGAGAAAGTGGCTGGTTACAAGGGATCTATTCAATCAAAAAGAGGGCATCCAAGAGAAAACAGAAAAGTTGCTTCAAGAAATGTCATTAAAAATATTGACTAAGTTGGGCAATTTTGTTTTAGCGGTGCAGGCAAAAAGAAGGAGAATGACCTCAGATCTGAATTCTATAAAATCTTGAAGAGCTTTTGATTGTTTAAGTCTGGAAATAGGAAATTAAGATGTCTTTGGTAACCTATTGTAAGTCTATAATATAGGGAAATGTCCCTTAAAACTCAAATCAACTTTTGATTTATTATATTAACTTAATTGGTATGGATACTGTAGGGATGTTCGAAGGGATTAAAATAACATTTGCTATATAAATGTGTGATGTGAGGGTACAGTTGTGGCAACTGGGTTGGGCTCTGTACCTATATCTGTTTTTGTTTTCTCTTAGTGTAAAAATGTGTGGAAATTTTGTTTGTATTTGTCCTGGGTTTTGTAAAGGACTGGGGTGTACTCCACCGCATTGTATTTTATCTTACTGATATGATTTGGCTGAATGGCCGTAAATAAAAATCTAATTTAATCTACTTCTAAAGATAGTGCACTGTCCTTTATCTCTCCTACACTGAATGTAACTATATATTTGATGTTTTAAAAATCCTCTGTTTATAATAATAGGTAAGGCTCTTGAAAATTCAATCATGCACTAAAAAGTATGGAAATTGCAAGTTAAGACTCCTGCCTTAACTTGCGAGTCATGTAAACAGTAAAGACATTGTACAGTCTTGCATATTGTGCTTGATTCCAACCTAGGCTCTGTGGGGGAATTTGTATAAGGGACCCTATGGAATTAAGCTACACATAGCCAAAGGAAGGTAGCACAAAATGGAAGACAGATGAATGCTGGGTAATACTCATTCTTAACAGAATTGAGCTTTAGCTGGTTAGATAGAAATAATCATGAGACTGGTTTGAGTTCTGTTTCAAACAGCAAGGCCTGGGAAACAGCTTCATGCATGATAAGCATTGGACAGAGGGATGCCACTCTGTTCTTCCTTACAGCAGATAGTAGAAAATGACCTTGCAGCTGTGCTAGTTAATTAGCTTTGTTTAGGCACCTTACTTTATAAACAGTCTATCTTATATTGTTTTGAGAATAATTTGCTTAGTAGATAAACAATTGCAGCAACCTCCCATTATTGTATGACGTTGTCTTTGACTGACATCTCTGTATCTGATGTATCTTTGTAATCTATAAAATACCTATGCATTCTGGCAGGAGCAGACCAGTCTGTTTCCCTGTGTGGATTCAGTTCTGCTCTCTCTCTCTGTGCTTTGAGATCAATAAAGAACTCTGACAGATTTTACCAACAATGTGAGTATGAAATTTTCCTTGACAGTTTGGTGCACTGGCTGGGAAGGCTTTTTGCTCGGCTGGTTCCAGGGGGGCTATAAACCGTCTCTATCCCACCTTCGGGCACCAGATAAAGGTTAGGGGCTTTTGAAATCCCTATGGAGGTGAGGGTGAGGGGCTGCCCGTGGTCAGTGGGCAGACGCCTTCCGAATCTGAGTGGTCAGATCTGTCAGACATTCTTAGTAGTGTAGATAATAAGTAGAGTAGGTAGAAAAGACTAGTCAGTGAAGAAGTTTAGTGGATCCACAGAATCCTGCCAAGGGGGGGCAGATTCTAAATACATATGTAAAATCCATGGGGGTTGGAAATCCTGCCAGGCGAGGGGGTTTCTCGATACATGTGTAAAAAAAATCCTGCCTGAAGAGGGGGATTTCTTTTTGTGCTGTGCATGTGCTGTGCATGTGTTTTCCTGTATGTGACCACTGACGGAATCTGGGACTAAGCTGAGTGTTGCATAGCAAGGCTGCCTTGAATTGGGATAGCTGCCCTGAATTGGGCTAATTGCCTACCTGAAGGGGTGTATAATTTTGTGGATGTGCGCCTCTGTGGAATCCTGCGATTTAGCAGTGTGAGTGTGATTATTTCCCTTTCCTAGTTTTAGAAGTGACTAACTGAGGGTCTGACTGAAATTGATGTTTGTGGGAGTGACTGAGCTAGAGTTTGTGTGAAGAAATAAATGTTAATGAGCTCAGAGTGCAGCGGATTGTGCTGTAAAACTTTGCTCTTTATAGTTGAAAAGACTTCCTTAATAATAATCTGTCCTTGTGTGAAAACCCTGTATGTGTGAGAGAAATGGGGGTCGGGGGATCTAAGCAGCTCTCCGCCGAGCCAAAAGAAAGCCCGGCTTGATATATGTATACACATTATGGCCAAAATGTTTGTAGATTTTTGGATGTGTGGTATAGGTATACCCAAGACCATCAGGAACTGCAGTTTCCTTTAATTGGCTCTTATGATCTGGAGAAAATTGATCATCTCCACGGAGCCTTAAAGTCAAAAGGCTGTAAAGTGTCTCTGACTCAGTGGGAGACATTTTATGATTGGCATACTGAAGCTTCTAAAAGGAAGCAAGAATAAAAGATTAAATCTTTTCTCGATACTCAGGAGAAATTAAAAATTCAATTTGCAAAATTTAAAGAAAAACATAACACTGAGTCTGGGTGCATACCTAGTGCTCCAGTTAGTGAGTCTGTGTGTTCACCTAGTGCTCTGCCTTGTGAATCTGTAGTTTCTTTGTATCCTCAACTTAAATCACCTGAGGGCAAGGATGAGGAAACTACTGAAGATTTATTAGATTTTTGTACCCCTACATCTTTACCACCAGATCCAAACAATGCTGGGGTACCCCAACCGCAGCAGTCCCAGGGAGCTCCTGGAGCTCAGTTGCTGCCTTTGCCAGCTTCTATACAGGCAGCTCCCCTCCCTGATAGCACTGGTTGAGCCGGTGCATCTGGGTCTGCACACAGATCATTTTCAATGGTGTCAGCCCCCTTGCAGGCACAGGCTGGTACGTCACTGAGTTCTAATGCTGTTAGTAGTTCTACCATGGGCTCTGCTGCTTTTAGTCCTCTCTCAGGCTGTACTAGATCTGCCCAGGACAGAGAGGTTTTTCTGGCCCTGCTCTGGCAGGTGCCAGGCAGAGCAAATGGAGAGTAACAGTTCATGTTCCTTGGTCACCCACGGACCTAAAAAATTTAGTTAAAGAATTTTCTAACATCAGAGAAGAACTTCAAAAGTTCAAGGATGAATTTCAAACTATCATAGATTGTTATGAACCTAATTAGGCTGACAAATCATTTACTGAGAGCTGCTCTCCCACCTGAGCTGCGCCAAAGATTATTCACAGCAAGTAATTGGCTAGCAGCAGCGCCAACAGCTCAGGAACTGACAGCAGCTTGTACATCACTGGTAGATTCTATCCTAAAGGTTTGCCCCCCAAAAAACAGACTGGATCCAAATTCATAATTGCAAACAACTGAAGGATGAGCGGCCGGCAGATTATATGGACAGGCTGCGAGTGGTGGTTGACAGGCATTCAGGGATAACAGGCTGCTCAGAGTGCACTCCAGGATATTGCTGCTGCTTTTGTCCAGGGACTCCTTCCAAAAATTCGAAAGCAGCTTTGTTCTATTGCTATTGGCTGGCAACTTAAGTCTTTAGGGGAATTAGTGACAATTGCAGATCATTGTGTTGCTAGTCAGGAAAAGAAAAAGGACCTTTCTGATACAAAATTGATGGCTCTTCAGTCTCAGCAAAATAACTCGGGAGGAGCTCAGGGAAGGGGACCCAGGGGAGCAAATAAGGGTGGTTGTTGTGGTTGTGGGGGACGTGGGAGAGGTCAGGGAATGGGCTGTGGATATTTCCCAAGCCCTAACACATCCGCCTGCCACATTTGTGGACAGTTAGGTCATTGGAAGGCAAATTGTCCATACCAATCTGGCCAGTTGGGGGGGACATTTGTTGATACGCCTCCACCTCTCCCTCCTGCCCAGATGCCCAATCCTATGCATGTACCCTTTCCTTCCTCTCATTAGGACAGCTTGAGGGATTGTGACTTCATGAATTTTCCCCTTTTTCCAGTGGATCAATCTGGTCCTTATGTCTCATGTGTGATAAATGGTGTAACAACTACCTGTCTTGTTGATACTGGAGCTAGTAGATCAACCTTAAGATCGCGAGAATTTCCTTGTGTGCCTTTGTCTGCTGAAATTGTTAACGCTGTGGGAATTGCTAATCAGATAGTTCCCCATCCAGTGTCTCAGCCAGTGTCTGTCTGTCTGGGACCCATTGCAGACCAGCATGCATTTTTGCTAAGTGTTTCCTCTCCAGTTAATTTGCTTGGTAAGGATTTGCTTTGTAAGCTTGGATGTACTATCTAATGTCCTCCCGATGGGGTTTATTTAAATATTCCTAGTGGCAATGAATTAGCTGTGCTTGCCACATTGTTAGAAGCCCCTGAACAACCAGAAAATTTGGAATTAACTGAGATCCAAAATAGGGTTATGCTTGCTGTTCCCCCATCTTTGTGGTCACAACATGACAATGAAGTGGGGAAAATCAAAACAGTTGAACCAGTAGTAATCAAGTTAAAACCTGACAGACCCTTGCCCAGAATTTCTCAGTATCCTCTTCGACTGGAGGCAAAAGAGGGCATTTATCCTGTGATTGTGTCTTTGCTAGACCAGGGAATTCTTGTCCCTACTCAGAGCCCTTGCAATACACCTATTTTGCCAGTTAAGAAACCTGGGGAAAATGTTTATTGTTTTGTCCAGGATTTAAGATCTATAAACTCTGTGGTTTTTCCTACCTTTCCTGTGGTTCCTAATCCAGCCACTATTTTGTCTTGTATTCCATGTACTGCAAAGTGCTTCACTGTTGTGGATCTTTGTTCTGCCTTTTTTTCTATCCCTATTCATTGTGATAGTCAGTATCATTTTGCTTTTACTTTTCGGGGTTGCCAGTACACTTGGACTAGGCTGCCACAGGGCTATGTTGAATCTCCTTCTTTATTTTCACAAATTCTTAAAAAGGATTTGGATGATGTGAAATTCCAGGAGGGGTCAGTGTTGATTCAGTATGTGGATGACCTCCTCCTGGCATCTCCTTCTCTAGATGCTTGTGCTAAGGATTCTTTGATTTTGTTAACTGCTTTGGATCAAAAAGGGCACAAAGCCTCTAAAGAGAAATTGCAACTCTGCTTGCCAAGGGTTCGTTATTTGGGCCATGAGATTTCTGCTGGTGAGCACAATCTCTCTGATGACCAAGTTCAGGCTATATTGCAGATGCCTAAACCTGTCACAGAGGCACAGATAAGAACCCTGCTGGGAATGTCAGGATTTTGCCATCAGTGGATCCTTGGCTATGCCTCCATTGTTATGCCCTTGCAGGAGCTTGTAAACACTGAAACCACAGAGCCACTGCAATGGTCCGCTGAGGCTGAACAAGCTTTTGTTTAATTGAAACAGGTTCTCTCCAGTGCTCCTGCACTGGTTTTGCCTGATTACTCCAAGCCATTTACTTTGTTTTGACATGAAAAGGGTGGGTTTGCATTGGGGGTTCTCACCCAAAAACATGGGGACAAGCTGTCACGGAGGAACATAGGGTCACACACATGTAACACGGGCCTACATGCAGACTACAAGTCTGGTAAATATGTAAAGCAAAAGGTTCCACATGTATGTAATGTTTAGGGGTGGGAATACCGGTTCTACCGGTAACAGGTATTGCCGGTATTATGCGTACTTGATTTAAATCCGGTAATCCGGTAAACCATACCAAATCTTTTTAATGGTAGTGGTTACCAGATCTTTTAAATTGGTGAAGGTGGCAGTTGGCAGGCTTTTGTCATGCAAGAGTTTGTTTTTAAGTACTGAGTCCCTCCCTGCCCCCACCCAGAGGTGCAAATGGATACATTTTGTTCCTTTTTTACCCTGCCTTGGATTGGTTGAATTTTTTGAAATCAAAAAAGTCATCCAATCCTGAAGGTTTCTTTAGGATATGGGCACTTTAACTGGCTGCTGGTGCTGGCCAATAATCTTGGGTTTCTTTCCTTTTCTTCTGGGGGCTTCTGGAGCTTGTGCTTGGCCAGCCATTTTACAGCAGGCTTGGAGACTGAAAGAATTCACAGAGCTGCTGGAGGCATGCATGCGTGTGACTGTTGGTAAGTTTGGGGTTCCCTGATTCCCTCTAGTACAGGATCCCCTTGGTGCCCTTAGCAAGCGGGATGGGGAGGTACTTGGCAGGCACTAGTGGACTGACCTGAGTAGGGTAAGGGTACCCCTAGACTTAGGGATAGGATGTGGGTGGGGGGTGATTTTAGCCAGCAGGACATGTGCTGTGTGGGGGGAGCTGGGCAGCATGGTGGGCACATTGGGCAGGGCACTGGGCAAACAGTGGGCAAGGGCATGCCATGATGAGAGTTTTTTCCACTGGCAAAGGGGGTGGGGAATGGTGGCCTTGCCACCATGGTGTGTGATGTGTGTGTTTGTCTCTAGCCCTGTCTTGTTTTGGGGTGTGGGGGGGTGCCCCCATGCCCACTGCCCATTGTGGCAATGCTGGCTTTGGCTTGGCTTGTGGTGTAGTACAGCACTATGGCTGTCTGTCTGAGGCTTTTTGGAAGGTGACCCAGTGGGGGATGGGATGTGGGAAAGCTGGCTGCTTGTTTTGGGGGGGGTGGGGGTGCCCATGCCCACTTCCCTGCTTGTGGTGGGGCATCAGTGCTGGCTTTGGCTTGGCTTGTGGTGTAGTACAGCACTATGGCTGGCTGTCTGAGGTTTTTTGGAAGCTGAGCCAGTGGGGGATGGGATGTGGGAAAGCTGACTGCTTGTTTTGGGGTGTGTGGGGGTGCCCACTGTGGTGCCCACTGCCCAGTGCCCACTGCCCACTGTGTTAACTTGGCTTGTGTGTTGTGTTGAAGTTTGGGGATGGGGGGGTTCCCCGGTTGCCAGACCAATGGTGGGGCCTGTGCATATGACTGTCTTGTCTGAGGGGGGATGGGATGTGGGAAAGCTGCCTGCCTGGCTGTGCCCGCTTGTTTTGGGGTGTGTGGGGGTGCCCACTGCAAACTATTTTAGTTGATGTCTGGGTGAGGGTTCTCCTACACCAGATTTTAGTTGGTGTCTGGGAGAGGGTTCTATGAGACTGCAGTGCAAAAAAAAAGGCAATTGCCATCAATCTTCCCTTTGCTCAACTAAACACTGGCTGTCTTGGCTGAGGCTTTTTGGAAGCTGAGCCAGTGGGGGATGGGATGTGGGAAAGCTGGCTGCTTGTTTTGGGGTG
This sequence comes from Sphenodon punctatus, assembly GCA_003113815.1. Classification (NCBI taxonomy): domain Eukaryota; kingdom Metazoa; phylum Chordata; class Lepidosauria; order Sphenodontia; family Sphenodontidae; genus Sphenodon; species Sphenodon punctatus. The sequence continues at coordinate 75,944 of QEPC01015356.1, read as the reverse complement.
TGTGGGGGTGCCCGTGCCCACTGTCTTGCTTGTAGTGGGGCAGCAGTACTGGCTTTGGCTTGGCTTGTGGTGTAGTACAGCACTATGGCTGTCTGTCTGAGGCTTTTTGGAAGCTGAGCCAGTGGGGGATGGGATGTGGGAAAGCTGGCTGGCTGCCTGGCTGGCTGTGCCCACTTGTTTTGGGGTGTGGGGTGCCCCACTGCTGTACACGGTGGCTCACTGGCGTGGGTCGCGTGTTCTTTGGTGGGTGGCACTGGTGCCATGCTGCTTGGCAGTCTGGCAGGGCCTGGCTGACAATGCCTGGCTGAAAATGCAGGAGGGTTCCCCAGTTTTAACCTGGTGTTCTCTTTAGGTTTGGGGGGGGGTCCCCGGTTACACAACACATCTTTTTCATCCTCCAGCCACTGGACTGTGTTGAACTGTGGCAACGTTGGACGTCACGTGCGAACAAGTAGCACAAGCCAGCTGCGGGTAAGCGAGCGTCGTCTCAAGCACGCACACTTACACTGTAGCACCACACCTAGTACCACCTACACCTCTACCCCACTTTACTCTCTGTATTCTCTTCTCTACCCCACTCTAGCTTTACCCCTCCTCTATCCCACCCCCTTGCCCTACCCCTCCTCTACCACACCCCCTAGTTCTACCCCACCTACTCTACCCCCACCCTCGTTCTTCTACCCCACCTACACCTCT
>QEPC01015356.1:61454-72210 GCA_003113815.1 Sphenodon punctatus | reverse complement strand
CTTTACTCACTCTATTCTCTTCTCTACCCCACTCTAGCTCTACCCCTCCTCTACCCCACCCCCTTGCCAAACCCCTCCTCTCCCACCCCTTAGCTGTACCCCAACCCCCTTAGAGTTAGTTAAGTAGAGTTAGTTAGTTAGTTACTCCACCCTAGTTCTACACCCTCTAGTTCTACCCCTAGTTCTAGACCCTACCTGTAGCCAAGCCCACACCCTAGCCCCCCATTAGTTGACCCCAGTTAGTTTTTTAAAAAAAGTTAGTTAACAACCCCAGTTAGTTTTTTTAAAACACACACCCACACACACCTGTTGCCGGTGGTTCTTTCTTGGTGACACAGACAGCGACAGCTTAATGATGAGCGGCCAACATGGAACTAAGAAACTAACCATGAGTGGCAGTGCCGGAAGAGGCAAGAAGCCTATTCCTCTTAGGCAGCTTACTCTGACTGGCACAGGGACACCGGAGGTAAGGCCACCTGTGGCCTCTTCTTTAGCACACCAGCTTCAAGTGTGCCCAAGATTATGGTCTCTGGACATACCTTGAAGCCACAGCAGAGGCTGGGATGGGAGGAGGGTGCTTTTTCCTCCCGGTCGCTGCCTAGCAGTAAGAAGAAGGGGGCTCCTTCTTTGTCTGGTAGTGCAGTTGACCTTTCACTGGCTACCTCCTCTGCTTCTGCTCCTGCTCCTGGTGTGCTGCTGTCCTCTGCGCATGCACTCACACTCATTCAGTCACCTTCTTCCCCGGCCACATCCTCCACTGACACACACTCTAGCGCACCTGCAACCCCGCCCTCTGCCCTTGCCAACATGCACCGTAGCACGCCTGTGTCTCCTATGACCCCACTCTCTACACCCGTACATGCTGTGCCTGCTGTCACTGCCCCTTCTGAAAGTCTTGCACCGAGCACTGCCTTTGCACGGTCTACTCCCAGTCATGCTGCTCATGCCCTTCCAGGAACAAACACGAAGAGGATCACATCCTGGGTGTGGTCTCATTTTGATATCTGGGAGAAAGATAACTCAAAGGCAGTGTGAGCACACTGCTATGACAAGGTCAGTCACGGTGGCTCTGATCCCATGAAATGGGGCACCTCTGGCCTTAGGAGTAACATGGAACGTCGCCACGGGCACCTCTGTGATCCCAAGGGGTCACGTTCCAAGCGACCACATGAGGAGGTGGCAGTTGTAGAGGTTGTGGGTGATAGTTCCTCAGAGGAGGAGGAGCCTTCTTCCACTCCCACTGCAACTGCTACCACTGGACCATCTCGTGATGGCGCTGAAACCACCCCCATCCCCAGAAGAGGCAGAGGAAGAGCACTAGCTGCTCATCCCAGCCCAGTAGTTCCCTGTCATCGTCCTCCCAGCAGACTGTAACTGCGCTCTGGGAAAAGAGGCAGCCTTTTGCACCAAGACACCCCCAGGCTGTGGTCATCACCAAGGTAATCGCGGAAGTGATTGCCCTGGATGAACGGCCATTCAGCCTTGTTGAGGGTGTTGGGTTCAAGCAGATGTTGAATTTCTAGAGTCCAGGTACAGTGTCCTTTGCTGCAAAACCTTCCACTCGAAGGTTGTCCCGTCTCTGTATGGGAGGGTGAAGTCCCAGCTCCTTGCAGAGTTCTCACGTGTGGAGGGGGCCATGGTACATTTTACCATGGACCTGTGGACTAGCCAGAGTGCAGTCCATGCCTATCTGGAATTGACCGCACACTGGTGACAGATGTCACCAGTAGCTGTCACCAGCGCAGTGAGGAGCAGCAGCAGCAGCACTGGAGGAGCGGTAACATCTGGCAAGCCACGCTGGGCATTGCTTGATGCCCGTGTGTTTGACAGTGAGCACACAGCGAAGCAAATCCTCGGGGCGATAAGATCCATCCTGGGTAGGTGGACCCACGCTGAGGGCTCTAGCTTCGAGGTCGGTTACTTTGTAACCGATAATGCCTCGAATATGGTTGCAGCCATGAGTCAGGGTGGCTATACCCATATTCGCTGCCATGCGCACATTCTGAATCTCGTGGTTCAGAATGCCATCTCTGGGACTGAGGCCATGGAAGGGATCCTTAGAACTGCCAGGAAGATTGCCGGTTTCAATTCAATTTATTAAATAAATAATTGCCCCAACTTAAAAAGGTATTGGCAATAACTTCAAAACAACCACCTTGCACGAAATACAGAGTACAAGGTAAAAATAAAATAAATAAAATTACAAAGTTCGGAATAACATTGTATCGCCCACTTTCAAAGTCCTTACAATATACACAACAACACTCCTATAGTTTCAGTTGCTCACAGTTAACCACCTATAAATGCGGAGCGGTGTTGAGTAATATCACTTCCTCAAACACTCGGCACCTCCTCCAACATCCTATTGATTGGACAACCTCTGCAGCAATCATTCATTACTACATTCCCAAAAGCGGCCACAGCTTGAGTTAAATCTGAATCTCTGCTATGCAAGGAAAATCTTACCATTTTGGTTAGTGAGGCTCTCAACTGATATTGGTCGAGAGTCTGCATCATCTTAACTCTCGCCTTCTCATATTTCGGACAGATAAAAAGAATATGCTCCACTGTATCCGGCACCTGCATAGTACAAGTTGCACAACCCCGGTCCTGTATTGGTATCCCTCTATATCTTCCCTCTAAAACTGAAGAGGGGAAAACACTGCAATGTAATCGGGTAAAAGCATGCCTAAATGAAAATTTAGACCAGGCTACAAGATAGCTTGAATCCTGTAAGGGGCTAAGTGGAGTTTTGTAGGAGGGATTAACCCTCTGCTTCTGAATCATAGCTTCATCCATTTGAAGCTGTTGGTCCCTAAGTCGCTGTTTTACAATAAACATTACCTGCTTAGGATTTACTGACAATAACCAATTCCGAGAGAAGCCCAACTTCCCTATAATCTCCTTCAATCGGTCAAACCACGGGCTCAGCAGACCTTCATCTCGCGCTCTTCTCAAAAGGGAGTCCTCCTCAGCCGGTAGCAGTTCCACTCTAAGCCAATAGCGAACCAAGGCTTGAATGGCAAAAACTTTTAATGGGGAGCAACCAGCCTCCGCTCTCAACAGTACCTGAGGTGTCCCTAATGGGACCCCCAGAATGGCCCTCAGTAAGCCGTTTTGAATTGGTTCTAACAACTCCAAAAAATCCAGGCCCCAGGCCGGGAATGCATACAACATTTGAGTTATTACTTTGGCGCTAAATAAACGCAAAGCTGGAAGGATTAAACAGCCCCCTTTTGTGAAGTAAAACCCATGTATAGCATTCACTGATTGTCAAGCTTGATTCTTAATAATGGACCACTGATCATGCCAGCGAGGGGAGCATTGGGCACGTGGGGGCGTGGCCGCAGGACGTGCCGCCGTGTGGGGCGAGGCCGGTCCTGTCTCAGCGGGAGCGAGGCGTTGCGGCGAGGCCGGGGGCGTGGCCACAGGTGCTGGCGTTGCTCCTTCCGGGTTGGCGTGGTGGGGCCCTATTGCTGCTGCGGGGCGGGGTTTGAGGGGTTCGGCCATTGCCGAGGATCGCGGGGGCAGAAGGGGGTGCGTCAGTGCGGAGGCTGGGGGCGAGCCCTCCGACGCTGCCTGGGGTCTCGGGGCCGGTCTCCTCCACGTGTACCTGCCCCTCCATCTCCTCAGGCCCCAGGGCCTGACAGCACCCCCCGGTCCAGGCCGCGGCCAGGGGACGGGCCCCGGCTTGCCCGGATGGCGAGCATGGAATTGACGGATGAGAAGGGGTGCATGGACGTTCGGGGCAGATTCCCAGGTGTTCTCGGAGGCCCCGTATCCCTTCCATTTAATCAGGTATTGCAGCCGTCCCCGGTGGCGGTGGGCATCGAGGATGGCCTGAACTTCATACTCCGGGGCTTCGGCGTCTGGAAGTAGGACGGGTCCAGGTGCCGGTGGGGCCACGTGCCCATCCATGGCCTTAAGCAGGGAGACATGAAAGGTTGGGTGAATATGGTAATGGGCCGGCAAGGTCACGGTGTACGCTACCTTGTTCACCTGCCGACGAATGGGGAAGGGCCCCATATACCTATAGTCCAGTTTAGGTGACGGACGGATAGTGTCGTCGATCGACCCAGACGAGGTCCCCCACTTTGAAGTGGGGGGCTGGATGCCTGTGCCGGTCGACGAAGGTCTTGTAGCGGTGCCGTGCTTGTTGGAGGAGGATTTGGGCCGCCGCTTGGGCTTGCCGGAATTGGGCCACCAATGCCCCTGCGGCTGGAACCTGGAGAACATCGAGCTCCGGCGTACAGATGCGAGGGTGGAACCCATAGGTGATAAAAAAGGGGGAGGATCCGAGCGAAGCGTTCATGGTATTATTATATATGAACTCCGCCAGGGGGAGCAAGTCGTACCAGTCGTCCTGGAGATGGTCAACGTAACAGCGCAGATACTGTTCCAGCATTTGGTTGGTACGCTCCACTTGACCGTTGGCCTGGGGGTGATATGCTGAGGTGAGGTTCAACTTGATCTGTAGGGCGGCCAGTAGGGCTTTCCAGAGGCGGGAGGTAAATTAGGTACCTCGATCCGATACAATGTCTGTAGGCACACCATGGAGTTTGATAATATTCCGCAACAACAGCACGGCAGTTTGTTTGGCCGTGGGCAGGCCCCGACATGCGACAAAGTGGGCCAGCTTGGTGAAGTGGTCGATAACCACTAGCACGGTAGTGTGCTGCTGGGAGGAAGGGAGATCTACGATGAAGTCCATGCCGATGCGTTGCCATGGCCCCTGGGGCGAGGGGGCTAAATGGAGTCATTCGAGGGGTTTCCTTCGGGGGACTTTAGTCTTGGCGCAAAGGTCACAGGCCTTAACATATCGTGCAGTGTTGGTTTTCATGGCGGGCCACCAGAACTGGCGGCTTAGCAATTCGTAGGTCCGTTTTACCCCAGGGTGCCCTGCTAAGGGGGCATCATGGTGGCTCCATAAGGCACGGTGGCGTGCCTTCTGGGGGACCACTATCTTGCCTTGGTACCGGTACAGCCCCCCTTGCAGTGGGATGGCTCGGGTCTGTACCAGTTGTCGGTCCGGTATTGCCAGGCGTCGTAAGTCCGTGGGGGCCAAACATGCCGTCCCCATCGCATAGGGTTTCAGAATAGGTTCCCCTCGGTTCTCTAGGAGACTTTCCTCTTTCGTGGATTGGGAGAGGGCATTGGCGAGAAGGTTTTGTTTTCCTGGATGGTAGTGTATCTGGAAGTTAAAACGTGAGACGAACAATGCCCAACACCCATGTCTTGCATTGACGATTTTCACCGTCTGTAAGTATACGAGGTTTCGGTGGTCCGTAATTACCTTTACTGGGTGTTGGGCTCCCTCCAAATAGTGCCGCCATGTAGCAAACGCCGCCCTGATGGCCAAAAGTTCCCGATCCAGGATCGTATAGTTGCTCTCGGCACTGGTCAGTTGTCGGGAGTAGTAGGCACAGGGCAATAATGTCCCCTGCTGGGATCCCTCTTGGAGCAGGACGGCTCCACAAAGGCCTTGTCGAAGTCGGGGTATTGTAACAAAAGGGCTTGCGTGAATGCTTGTTTGAGAACCTCAAACGCCTCTTGGTGTTTGGGTGTCCAACTGTAGGGTAGCCCCTTGTGTAACAGCATCGTCAAGGGTTTAGTGACGGCGGCATAGCACGGGATGTATTGCCGATAGTAATTTGTGGTGCCTAAGAAGCGTTGCAACGCCTTGACGGAGGGGGGAGGTATCCAGTTTAGGATAGCTTGTACCTTTGATCCATCCATCTGCAGTCCTTCGGGTGATATGATAAACCCCAAGAAGGTGACCGAGGTGGTGTGGAAGACACATTCGGACAATTTTCAAAAAAGGTGGTGTTGCTGCAGCTTGGTTAATATGGTCCTAACGTGGGCGATGTGTTCCTGCTCGGTCCGAGAGTAGATTAAGATGTCATCCAGGTAAGCGATGACGTAGACGTCCAACACTTCTCGCAGAACATCATTGATGAAGTGCTGGAACGTAGTCGGGGCGTTGGCAAGACCGAACGGCATCACCCGATATTCGAAGTGCCCATACCTCGTACGAAATGCGGTTTTCCATTCGTCGCCGGCACGAACCCGGACGAGGTTGTACGCCCCACGAAGATCCAATTTAGAGAAGATGCAGGCCCCCTGCAGTTGATTGAGCAATTCGGGGATTAAGTGAAGGGGGTATCGGTTCTTTACGGTGATCGCATTTAGTTCCCTATAATCAATACAGGGACGTAACCCCCCATCCTTTTTAGGCACAAAAAGGAGCGGTGCCCCCGCTGGGGATGTGGAAGGACGGATGAACCCTTTCTGTAAGTTTTCGTCAATGTATGTTTTCAACGTTTGCAGCTCGGGCCCGGAGAGGGCATAGATCCGCCCATAGGGGGGTTGCGTCCCTGGAAGCAGCTCAATGGGGCAGTCATAAGGGCGTGATGGGGGCAATACTGTGGCTTCTTGTTCATCAAATAGGGGGGCATATGCCTGGTACTCCTGGGGCAACCCCGGGTGTCGGGGACCTGGCTGGGTAGCGCACACTGAGAGGGGCGTCGGGCTCTGGCTCTCCGGCGGCGAGCGAACTTGAAGAATGTGGTTCTTCCAATCGATCACCGGGTTCCATTGTTCGAGCCAGGGGATTCCCAGCACGATGGGAAAAATAGGGGTGCAGACCATGTCAAACCGTGATGGTCGGGTCTGCCCTTGTAACATCAGCGACAATAATGGGGTTTGCCGGGTGATCGGTCCCGACACCAGAGGGGACCCATCAATGGAATGTATGATCTCTGCCGGTACCCGGCGTTGATGTGGAATGCGATGGTGGCGCAGGTACCCTTCGTCCACGAAGTTACCCGAAGCTCCGGAATCCACCAACCCCCAGGCCACTAGCGTTCGATTGGAGCCAAGGCTTAGCATCACCGGTACACGGAGGGGGGGCCTCCGCAACTTCAGGGGTGCAGAGAGGTGGCTCGAGTGACCCCCTACATCTCTCGAGCCGGTACTTTTCCCGCCCCTCAGCGGTCTTTGGGGGACAGGGGACAATTCCGGGCAAAATGCAAGGGGTCCCCACAGTAGTAGCATAGTCGAGAGACGCGTTGACGATCCCTCTCGGCGGCAGTCAGGGGCCCTCGGGATGCTCCAATTTGCATCGGCTCTACTTCGTCGTTGTGAGCTGGTTCCCCTCGCCCGGCTCCCACGGGTAGGGGTCGGAGCGGCGGCCCCCGAGAGGGTTCGTTTCGACGTTCGCGCGACCTGTTGTTCCTTGAGGTCTTTCACCTCCATGGCTAGGGATTTCATGGCGTGAGCCAACTCCCGCACCTCCTCGAGGAGTTGCTCCATGAAAATATGTGCTGGTGAAACTGTGAGGGTTGGGACGGAACCCTCACGGGGAAGGGGAATCTGGTGCGGGGGAACAGGTAGCCCACACGGGGTAGGGGAGTACAGATGTCACCACACCCGTAACCTTGCCCTAGGGCGATCCCCACGAGGGAGCAGCAGTGCCTGAAAAGGTGCCCCTCAGGATCTTATAGGGTGGTTGCAGAAGGACTAGCCGTTCCCCACCTAAGTCATCATAGGGGTATAGGACCGTAGGGGCTATCAGGTTCAAGCACGTAGGGTCCAGGGCTAGAGGTACGGAGTGGAGGGTGAGCGGCGGCCGTGGGGGCGTGGCCGCAGGACGTGCCGCCGTGTGGGGCAAGGCCGGTCCTGTCTCAGCGGGAGCGAGGCGTTGCGGCGAGGCCGGGGGCGTGGCCACAGGTGCTGGCGTTGCTCCTTCTGGCTTGGTGTGGTGGGGCCCTATTGCTGCCGCGGGGCGGGGTTTGAGGGGTTCGGCCGTTGCCGAGGATCGCGGGGGCAGAAGGGGGTGCGTTGGTGCGGAGGCTGGGGGCGAGCCCTCCGACGCTGCCCGGGATCTCGGGGCCGGTCTCCTCCACGTGTACCTGCCCCTCCATCTCCTCAGGCCCCAGGGCCTGACAGTGGGGAGGCTCCCTCTCAGCGGCAGGCGTTCTTTTAAAGTTTGCAGAGTACAGGCAAGCCCCAGCCCCTGTGACTCACTCACAGCTGTCAGGTCCTCAAGGAAAATGCAGGTGGGGGGGCCCTTCCACCAGTCAGTTTCAGCCAGCTGGGCACTGTGAGAGAAGCAGGAGGGGTTGGACTCCCCTCTTCACCAGCTGATACAGGATGTTGTCACGAGGCGGAACGCCACCTTTTTTATGCTGCAACAACTCCTGGAGCAGAAGGAGGTGCTGCATGCCCTATGCTTGTTGTGGAGCACTGGGGCAACACCACTGTCCGGGGAGGACTGGACAGTGGTGGAGCAGCTGATGCAGGTTCTGGAGCCGTTTCACATTGGCACGGTGGAGCTCAGCTCAGAGGTTTCCAGTCTGTGCCAAGTGTTACCGCTTTTCATGATCCTGCAGCGACGAATGCAGGCATTTATTTCTCACGGTGACCTTTGTGAGTCTGTGAGGGCGCTGTCAGTGGCATTGGGTGATAATTTGGAAAGACATTTTGACATCTTTCTGAAAAGTCAGCCACATTTCCTGGCAGTGCTACTCAACCCACGGGTTAAGCGGAAGATGGCTGCGCTCATCATTACCTTCACGACCTACAGGGGCGACCTCGTCAATGAGGTGCGGCAGTATTGCCAAGCGCAGCGGCCCCCGCAGCATGAGGCAAGTGCTACTGCTCCTACAGGGGTTGCAAGTGGGAGCCAGTCCACCATGAATCTTTCATGGCTGGAGGAATTCGTGGAGGAGGATGCAGGACCTACATGTGAGCTGGAGAACCAAGATATTGCAAACACTTATGTTTTGCAATATCTTGACAAACCCCCATGCCCTGTATCCACCAAACCCATGGACTACTGGTCATTGAAGATCCATGTGTGGCCCCCACTTGCAAAGGTAGCCATGTGATACATCTTGTGTCCTCCTACAAGTGTATCCTCAGAGCGAGTGTTCAGTGTGGCAGGAGACACTGTGATCCCACATCACTCAAAATTGGACCCAAAGGCAGTGGAAGAGTTGGTCTTTCTCAAGACTAACCTTCCCCTTCTTGGGTTCATGGAGGGCAAGACCTTTGACTGGGGGACATGATGTGCTTGCCCAGCCCCAGGGGATACCCTCTCCGGCTACCTTCACTCCCCTGCACCGGTGCACATCCTGACAAGACTCAGGCAAATTACATCAGCCTGCAGTCTGGTCAGCGGTGTCATTGATGAGCTCACAGCAGCAGGTGGTCTTGGTTTGCACAGCCAGCATGGCACCCACAGCAGGGCAATATTCCTAGTCCAAGCACTCCACCAGGGAAAAGTAGGAGGAGGAAAGCTACTACTTTTATCCCATTCCATCCAGGAGGAAGGGCAAGGAGTGGACTCGTCTGTGTCTCATCTATCATCTTTACACTCATCTCTCTCTCACACACACACACACTGGAGTGTGCTAATACATTGCACTCCATCTTCAGAGTCTGGAATGGAACACCCCAGCAGGGCCCTTCACCAAGTCACACACCACACCAGCACACTACAGAAACACACATTGGCCTGACATGCGTGGGGTGGCCACCCCTGCCCCCTGGAAGATTTGCAGAGGGATTTGGGAGGGTAGAATGTCTTCCGGGGGGTGGGAGCCACTCCCCAACAACATGGCCCATTCCCCAGACCAGCCCCCCTCCTGCAGCACCCTCCCCATCCACCCACCACTCTCTCTTACACACACACACACACTGGAGTGGAGTGCCCCAGCAGTGCTAATCCATTGCACTTTGTCCTCGGAGTCTGGAATGGAACACCCCAGCAGGGCCCTTCACCCAGTCACACGCTGCACCAGCACACCACAGAAACACACATCAGCCCGACATGCATGGGGTGGCCCCCCCTGCCCCCCCCTGGAAGACGTGCAGAGGGCTTTGGGAGGGCAGAACATCTTTTGGGGCAGGGGCTGCTCCCCAATGACACGTCCCGTTCCCCAGACCAGCCCCCCTCCTACAGCACCCTCCCCATCCACCCACCGCTCTCTCACCCAAGCTCCAGCCCAGCCCAACATGCGTGGGGTGGCCACCCCTACCCCCTGTAAGACGTGCAGAGGGCTTTGGGAGGGCGGAATGTCTTCTGGGGGGTGGGGGGCCGCTCCCGCTCCCCAATGACACGGCCCGTTCCCCAGACCAGCCCCCCCTGCCTGCAGCACCCTCCCCATCCACCCACTGCTCTCTCACCCAAGCTCCAGCCTGGCCCCCCTCAGCCATCTAATGTGTCCCCAACTCCCCACCACCATCACTGCTCCTCCAGATGCGGTAGGACTACATTCCCCATGGATTAAAATACAAATAATTCCTGAGGGTGTAGTTCTTCTGTGTCAGAGGCTCCAGCATCACAGCTATGGCACCTCATCTGGAACAGACTGGACCACAAAGGCAGAAGATGAATGCCAGCCACACCCAATGAGTGCACTGCATGATGCAATAAGGGCCCATTTTCCTCAGCGGCTGTTTCTGATGATCCTCTGAAGAGAACAGGTCCCTGTGTGTCTCTGTAGCCTAGCCTCAGCCTGTGGATTTGAAATAAAAAGCATTCCACACCCTGGAGTCTGACTTGACTGTGTCTGTCTAGAAGAGGACTCTTGCAATGACACTCACTGAGGAAAGGACACAGCAATGGCAGAAGAATAATTGATTATGTAACACTGCCAGCCCAGCAGTGCACTGCATGACGCATTGCTGCCTTTTAGCACCAGTGTGTGTTCTGCAGATCCTCTGGTGCTAATAGGCATCTCTGTGTCTGTAG
>QEPC01015356.1:26511-56775 GCA_003113815.1 Sphenodon punctatus | reverse complement strand
GACTGTCCCCTCCCCCTGCAGTCCTATCTTTGCAGAGTGCAGTCCAGGGTGATGAAGAGGGCCCTGAAGAGTTCAGAACAAAGGCTAATATTAAGAGCCTAGAAGAAAAGTTACAGGTGAAAGGGAAAGAGAACCTGACGCTGAAGCGTGAGAACGGCCTCCTAGAGCAAGAAGCAGTGCAGCTCACAGCTGAAATCGCCAGGCTCCACTCTTTGTACAATGAAGAAAGACGCCTTTGGCAGGCTGCAGTAGAATAATGCACCCAGATGCAAGCCATTCTCCAGCAAAAAGAACGTGAAAATCAAAAAGTTCAAGAGAAACTAGTCACGCTAGCGACTTCCCTGCAGGACTTACAAGAGAAGATAAGAGAATGAGAAGACGGGTTGCCACCAACCTCTAACTTTGTAAGAGAAGCTCTGTTCCCCCACCTTATGATGCTTACCTCACCAGAAACAAGTGCACAAGTGCCAAGACCGGCCCAGGAGCCGGATTTACCAGTCCATTTTGAATGAACTGAGTTGACTGTACAACAGGATCTTTAGGCCGCTGCCTGGCTTCTGCTGGCAGCCGCCCAACCAACCCCTGACTTGATTGCCAGGCCATTGCTGGCAGCCCCTCAGTTGGGACCTAAAGGTGCAGCTAAGCTGGCACAGGCCGAGCCCCAGTCAGCGCCTGAACTCTGAACCTGTCCATTGCTGGCAGCTCCACAGCTGACACTGGAAGCCCCTATGCAACCGTTGCTGGAGATTCTCCAGCAAATACCTGAGTCCACTGCTTGGTTGCTACCAACAACACCCCAGCCAGAACTTGAGGATGTTACCAAGTCATCGGCAGGCCCTTGCCTGGAACATGACACCGTGACCAGACAGGCACTGGCATACTTCCAACCTGTGCCTACATCTGTTACCTGGCCATCACAGACAACCTCACAGCTGGAGCCTGAGTCCGCTAAGCAGCCATCACTGGAGGCTTTCCACTGGGCAGCTGCAGCTGCTACCTGGCTGCCACCGGTAGCCTCCCAGCCAGGACCAGCTAACCCATTGCTGACAGTCTCCCATTCAGAACGTGGGGCTCGGCTGCAACTTGAGACTCCCCAGTCAGAGCCTGGGGCTGCTGTTCAGCGGAGGCCAGCATCCCCACAGTTGGAGCATGGAGCCACTAGCCAGCCATTACCAACAGTCCTTCAACCTACTGTGCCATGGCAGTGAACTGCTCCCCAATTAAACCCCTACTTCCAAAGGACAATGGCTGAGGGTACCGCCCAAGTGCCTCTTGGAGGGACTGAGAACCAGCATTGGTGAAATGCTCTTGACATTATGTGTGGGCTCCCATCGCAAGGTTGGTCCCATTCCCTTGGCCAGCACCGACCCTGCCCTTTTCCTTGTTTTACCTCCTCACCGCCTGCCCTAGAGAGATTGGTCCTGGGGTCCCACATCTCATGTCTGTGGTACCTTCTGTTCCCTGCAATATGTTTAGCCCAGAGTACCTGGAATCACGTACAGGCTGTCTCCACATTTCTTCATGCCCTTTTACACCCTCCCCAACATGTTCCCCCTTTCTACTTATAAATTGGGGTGTTTGTAGATCCCTATTCCAGGTTGTCATATGCAGGGAGGTTCCCTTTGTTCATTTTCCAGGGTCTGTTGTGGTTCTAGATCCCAGGGTTATCGCCCTGGTAGGCGGTACCCCTTCCTGTGTCTGAAATGCATGTCCCATCTGGCCAAAAATGTTGCCCCCCTCCCTGTGAGGGGGGACATTGTCAGGGCTGGGTCTTGAACCCATGGCCCTTGAGGTGCTAGACAGGCTCTCCAGCACCCTGTGCCACCTGGTGGACTGGTGGTGATGTGGGGTTTTCCCCCTTCTGTCCCCTTTGTATGCTTGCTCCTTGTGTGTCATGCCCCTTCCCAGTTGTAGCCATTTACCTTAGTCCTGCCTCCCAGCTTCCTGATTGGCCACAGGAAGTATTTAAGCCTTGGTGTGGCCACAGGAAGCTTGTGTGTGTGTGTGTGTGTGTATATATATATGTACACGCACCCCTTGCTTGCTTGTTCCCTTTGCCCCATGTGGGCTTGTGCTCAGCCCCTTTCCCTTGCCCCATGTGGGCTTGTGCCTTAGTTCCTCCCCTGCTCTAGGCAGGCTCCTGCCCAGTTTCCCCTCACTTTCAGGTGAGCCCCTGCCCAGTTTCCCCTTTGCTTCCAGGGTACTGGCTGACCCATCAGCTTCCCTGACTTGAGCATCGTGGCTTGTACCCTTGTGGCTGGGCTCCTCCGAACTCCCCTTCCCCTAGGTACCCCTGCAAGTTTCCCATTCATGGGAGCTTTCCATCCCGGTGGTGGTTTCTCCCTCTGGCTTTGGACCCTGGCCTCAATGATGAGTCGCATGCCTTCTTAGACCAGTGTTTCTGGTAGAGATGCTGAGTGCATAATCTCTTGGGTCCAAGAGAGCGACTGAGGGGTTTCAGAGGGTCACCTTGAGGACACGCATTCCCCCCCCCGCCCCCGGTGCCTGGGCCTTGGTTCCTCCTACCGTGTCTCCCTCTCCCCAGTTCTGTCCCTTGGAGCCTGATAGCCCTGGCCTTCCTTCTCCCTCTTTGTTCCCCCTCACAGCTCCGTACCCCGGAGCCTGACAACTGGTTGTACTCGTTGTACTGGTGGTACTGATTGGTTATTTAGAAGTTAGATTCACTTGTGTTTTACTCTTTTTTGTAATTGAATTGCATTTGCAGGCAATTTCAGTTTTACTTTTCTCTCCCATTGATTTCAATGGGAAAAGTTGCCCATTGATTTCAATGGGAAAAGATCCAGTACAGGTATACTGGTTCTAATCTGGTATTCAGAGATCTGGTATCCGGTAAATCCAGTAACTGGTATTTCCACCCAAGTCCCACCCTTAGTAATGTTACAATTGAGAACTGTAAAACCCAGATCAGGACTCTGAGATGTGACCAAACTCCAGGAAATTGAAGTCTTAAGAACATGCCGCTCCAAAGCCTCGTGTCACCAGCCACCGCTGGCAATGGGGAGAACATCACTTCCAGCAGCTTTGCTTTAACACGGCGTTCAGGAGGCGCTTCAGCGCCCCTCGTTTAAAAGCACCCTTAGAAGATTGTGTATTGGCAAAAGCCTTGCCGGACGGAACCCCATGGAGATGCAAATGGATTGTCATGTTCGTCTGGGTTGCCTACATGACAAGCCTCACATTTCTCCAAGGCAGGAAACCCGAGCCAAAGGGACCATGACAGATACTTAAGCAAGGGCCATTAAGCCAGCTTTTCTATCACTTGCCCAGAGCCACCTTGAGCACTCTCATCTGCATCTTGCCAGCAAACAAGGCTGGAAGACGTGAACTGAGAGAGGGGACTTTGCTTTCTAGCAAAACTGTCATGGATTGGAGGTCCACATCCCCCACTTTACCACGTTTGAGTGACTCAGTTTCCCTTGCGTACAGTCCACTTGGATCAGTTTTCTCTCTCTGGCTGATTCAAGCCTGCTGCAGGGACAACCCCTTTGTCACTCAAGGGCCCAATCCTTCCCATTTACAGACTCTTTAATCTCTGGGTTCGCAAGAGCTTGAGAACCCTTGTTGCTCNCTTGAGAACTCTTGTTGCTCACTTGTGTTCCAATGTTAGACACAGACACTTCTTCATAAAGATAAGAAGTAAGTTTATTGATTACATAAGCAAGATTGTTGATACAGAGTGGTTACTAGAAATCAAAGGTAAATATAACACATTCCTGATCTATACTGGTTGAGTTCCTAAATAAGCATCTTGCCCTACAAAGGTCCATAAGTTCTTCTCAGCCCTTGATGTAAGTGACTGGGTCTCCAGACTTAGAGCTGCTAGAAAGCAAAGTCCCTTTCTCTCAGTTAATGTCTTCCAGCCTTGTTTGCTGGCAAGATGCAGATGAGAGTTCTCAAGGTGGCTCTGGGCAAGCGATAGCAAAGCTGGCTTAATGGCCCTTGCTTAAGTATCTGTCATGGGCCCTTTGTCTTGGGTTTCCCGCCTTGGAGAAATGTGAGGCCTGTCACATAGGCAACCCAGGCAAACATGACTATCCATTTGAATCTCCATGGGGTTCCGTCCAGCAAGGGTTTTAACTGTTAACACAATCTTTTAACTGTTCCTACTTCCTGGAGTTTGGTCACATGTCACAGTCCTGATCTGGGTTTTACAGTTCTCAACTGTAACATTGCATACATGTGGAACCTTTTGTTTTACATATTTACCAGACTTGTAGTCTACATGTATGCCCGTGTTACACGTGTGTGACCCTATGTTCCTCTGTGACACAAGCACAAACCTATCGCTTATTATAGGTATGCTTTAGATTTTGTGGCTTGTGGGTTCCTGCCATGTTTGCAAGCGGTTGCTGCTACAGCTGTTTTAGTTGAACATTCAGACACTTTGGTTCTGGGATCTCCTCTTGTGGTATCTGTCCCTTATGCTGTAGCTGCATTGTTGTTGAAATCTAAGACACAGCATTTGTTTAATGCTCGCCTGACTAAATATGAGGTACTTTTATTATCAGCTGGGCATATCACTCTTGCTCCATGTCCAGTTCTCAATCCTGCCTCATTACTGCCTACTCCTTTTGATGGGGAACCCCATGATTGCTTGAGTGTCACCTCACATCTTACTATGCCCTGAGCTGATCTTAAAGACACTCCTTTGCAGAACCCTGATTTGATTTTCTATGTTGATGGCTCCTGCGTAAGAAATAATAGTGGGAATCTTGTTGCTGGCTATGCTGTTTGCTCACAATATGAGGTAATTGAAAGCAGTTCACTTCCAGCTGTTCACTCTACTCAGGTTGCTGAGTTGATAGCTCTGACCAGAGCTTGCTTTCTTGCCAAGGGATAATCTGTTAATATTTTTACCAGTTCCTGCTATGCATTTGGGGTGGTACAGGACTTTGGTCAACTTTGGAAATAGAGGGGTTTTTTGACAGCTGTGGGACACCCATAAAGAATGGATCTTATGTTGCAGCTTTGTTAGATGCTGTTAACTTGCCTTCTGCTATAGCGGTTGTTAAGTGTTTAGCTCACCTTGTCTCACATGGTGATGTCACTCGTGGAAATGCCCTGGCAGATGCTTCTGCCAGAGCCGTGGCCCTTTCCACTCCTCAGGCTACTTCTTTGTTTTTATCTACTCCTGTCAATTTTCCTTTGGTAACTCTTGAAGAGGTTGCCCGTCTCCAAAATTAGGTCTCTGAAAGTGAACAGGGTAATTGGAGAATGACAGGATGCCATCTTCACTCAGACTATTTGTGGCGGTCACTGGATGGTCACTTGGTGGTGCCAATGGTCCTTTTGCTCTATTTGGCTAGCTGTCACCGGGATAGGGGGATCTGGGAACATTCACACAACCCCACGTGTCACCGAGGTTTGTCCTGAGGAAGGGCACGCACCCTGCAAGGAGGAAGCCCATTAGGATAGTGATTGGGTCATTACCTCTAATTAAAGAGAACAGACCCCTATCATCATAAGATACGGGACTACAGGAAAACCAAGATCTGCCCCTACAATCCCTACTCCAAGCTCTCGAGGGTAGGAGGGCAGGCAGAAGGTAGTTTGAGGGCTAGTGGAGGGAACTGGGGGAGCAAAGGGTTCCACAGCTGAGTGAGGGAAG
Source organism: Sphenodon punctatus (assembly GCA_003113815.1). Classification (NCBI taxonomy): domain Eukaryota; kingdom Metazoa; phylum Chordata; class Lepidosauria; order Sphenodontia; family Sphenodontidae; genus Sphenodon; species Sphenodon punctatus. The sequence continues at coordinate 51,146 of QEPC01015356.1, read as the reverse complement.
GAGGGTACTTGCACAGGCTGAGGTGGGGATTGCCCAGGAAGGGTGGAGGAAGGAGAACTAGGGAACACACACACTCACCACACACTCGTCAACACACTCACGCACAGGTAGCATCGGGGATGAAGGGACGGAAGGTCCAAACGTCCAACTCTAAATCTCACAAGTTCAAGCATGAAATCACAGCACGCTGTCCAAGCAGGAGGTCAGTCTATCTGCAATCACCAGCACCGCTGCTTCTGCGGTGCTGGCTTTTACACCTAAAGCCTTACCCGTGTGCATGCCCTCAGGCATTCTGAGCAATGGGGCAGGGGAGTTCCTACATCATGCCCCAATATTGGGGGCATGGCCACAGATCGGAGCCTGGGCTCAGTGTGTGGTGCTCCTGCCAAGCCTGCTGGAGCCAGTGCCCCCAAGGGAAGTGGGGTAGGAATGAGTTGGTGTCACCCTGGCTGCTGCTGGGAGGTGCCCCAGTGGGGAAGAGAGCCCCTCCGGCCGGCGGGGCTGACAATGCCCCCCCCCCCCGAAGCCGCTGGCAAGGGGTCCAGGAGGGGCTAGGTCGGGAGGGATGGTGTATATGAAAGGAACAGGCAAGCTGCAGGGCGTGAAGATGAGAATCCAGTTCCCACGAATGATCCTCTGGGCCGTAGCCCACCCAATCCACTAGATAGTGAAGTTTGCCGTGGAGGATGCATGAATGCAAAATAGCTCGCACCTCAAACTCTGGGCCGGCGGCTGACTGACCCACGGGACCTGGCTGAGAAGGGGAATCTGAATCATGGACGGGATTAGCTCTTTTCAGGAGGGAGGTGTGAAAGGTAGGGTGAATGCGAACATGAGGGAAGCTGCACAGTATAGGCAACTTCATTAACCTGCCGAAGAATGGGGTATGGTCCAATGTACCTGGCATCCAACTTGGAGGATGGGTGGGTGGAGGGGTAGTGCCAACGATCAATCCACACTAGGTCCCTGGGGCAGAGAGGGGATACATCATGATGGTGTCGGTCGGCTTGGGTTTTATAACGTTGCCGTTAGGGGTGGGACATCCGGTAAATCCAGTACCCGGTATTTGCCTGGTTCCCAGATTTCAAAATACCGGCATACTGGATTAATACCAGTATACTGGTACCGTTTTTTTCCCATTGATTTCAATGGGGAACTGTCCCCATTGAAATCAATGGAGGAAAGAAAAAAAAAACCTCCCCCTCCCAGACTGTGTGGGTGGAAAGGGGACACCCCCCACCCACCCTACCCAGCCTGGATTTTTTTATTTTTTATTTTAAATTCCCCTAAGGCTCTGGGCTGGGGCTGCCACCGGCGACCCAGAACTCGCACCAGCAGCAGGTAAGTATACCGGTACTGTTGATCCCTGGGGCGGGGGGTGGTTTAACACACACACACACATACACCAGGGATCACCCTACCTCGCCCACCATGGGATCACCCTTCCTTGCCTTCAGCTCCGGGCGGCGGTGGCCTGGCGTCTGGCTTCAGGTCTGCTGTGGCTTCCGGCTTCAGCACGCTAGTGATGCTTTAGGCCTTCAGGGGAAGCCGTAAATTCCCCAGAAGGCCTAGTACGCGTCACTAGCATGCTGAAACCAGCAGCCACAGCAGAGCTAAAGCCGACCGCTGCTGCTGCCGCCACCGCCCGGAGCTGAAGGCAAGGTAGGGTGATCCCTGGGTGGGCAAGGTAGGGTGCTCCCTGGGGGGGTGGTGTGTGTTAAACCACCCCCCACCCCAGGGATCAACAGTACCAGTCAGGTACACTTACCTGCTGCTGGTGCGGGCTCTGGGTCGCCAGGGGCGGCCTGGAGCCCAGGGACTTAGGGAAAAAAATTTTTAAAAAAATCCAGGGTGTGTGGGGGGTGTCCCCCCTTCCACCTGCACAGCCTGGATGGGGGAGGGAAAGTGTTTGCTTTTTTTCTGTGTTTTTTTTTACATTGCGGCCATTCATTTGAATGGCCGCAATGTAAACAAAATCCGGCACAGGGGGAATCCGGTAAATTCCCCCGATTACCGGGGTAATCCAATACTGCTGGTACACCCAAAAACTGGCAGTATCAGATACCGGATCATCCGGTAGTCCCACCCCTAGTTGCTGTGCTTGGTGGAATACTTGTCAGGCTAGTGTCAGTGATTCCTGGACTTGTTGAGCAAGGGCTCCAGCTTCTGTGACCAATGGTGATGGGGTTTCCACTGTTCCAATTTGCAGATGAAATCCATAGGTTATGAAAAAGGGCAATGTTCCTAGGGAGGCATTTGGGGCATTGTTGTACGTGAATTCAGCTAGTGTGAGCCACTTCTATGAATCATCTTGCAAGTAGTTTATATAGCAGTGGAGATATTGCTCCATATTTTGATTCACTCATTCTACTTGCCCATTCGCTTGAGGGTGATACACCATGGTAGGTTTTAGTGTGACACCAAGTGCCTGAAAGAAAGCCTTCCAGAAGCATGAGGTGAACTGTGGGCCCCGATCGCTTACTATCTCTCGCGGGTAGCCATGCAATTTTAGGATGTTCTGGATAAACAGGAGCGCCATGCGCTTAGCGGTAGGCAACCCTTTACATGCAATGAAGTGGGCTAGTTTTGTAAAATGATCGACAACGACTAGGACTGTCGTATATTGTCATGATGGTGGGAGTTCCACAACAAAGTCAAGCCCCACATGATGCCATGGGCCCGGAGGCACTGGTGTCAGCTGCAATAGTCCAGCCCGAGTGCGGCAGGAGTTTTTTGTTTGGGTGCAAGTGGCACAACTGGTGACATGTTGTTGCACATTGTGGATCAGTTTAGGCCACCAAAAGGTTCTTTGAATGAGTTGTAATGTTCGTTCGGCCCCAGGGTGTCTTGCTGTAGGGGTTTCGTGATGTGCCCACAAAATGTGGCTTGGCCCGAGGGGGGTGCCACTATACGCCCTTGCCGGATGTGGATCCCATCTTGTGTGGTAATTCCAGGGTCATTGGTCATGGGTAGTGTCAGAGAAACATGGGGTCACACACGTGTAACACAGGACTACATGTTTGGTAAATGTGTGGTGCCAAGGCTTTCACATGTATGTAATGTTACTATACATGTACACTATGTAATGTCAAAGGTTCCACATGTTTGTAAGGTTGAAAATGAGAACTGTAGAACTCAAATTAGGCCTCTCGCACAACACCAGTCTACAGGAAATACAAGAGATAACAAGATGTGTTTTGGAGGAACACTTGATAGACGGCCTCTTGATATGTAGATTGACTTCCATGTTTACCTGGGTTGACTACGTGCCCTGAACCATGATTCCCCAAGGCAGGAAATCCAAGACAAAGAAGAGTAAATGCTATATAAATGGGAGTAAGATAAAAAGAGAAATCTTCTTCTTCTTCTTCTTCTTCTTGCAAAGCTGCTGCGAGAGACATCTGCATACGGAAAGGACCAGTCTACAGCAGGCTGGGGACAGCATGAACTGAGAGACAGATTCCGCTGTCTAAGCCAAGTGCCCAGCCAGTCACCTTATGGCTGAGAAACCAGAACGTTTGGACTCGCTAGGGTAAGATGAATAACTTAGGAACTCAACCAGTATAAGTTAGGAATGCGTTATATTTACCTTTGATTTCTAGTTACCACTCTGTTTAACTATCTTGTTTATGTAATCAATAAACTTACTTCTTAGTTTATGAAGAAGTGGTCAGTGTCTAATATTGGAACACAAGTGAGCTACAAGAGCCCTCAAGCTCTTGAGAACCCAGAGAGTAAAGAGTCTGTAAACGGGAAGGATTGGGTCCTTGTGTGACAAAGGAGTTTCATTGTGGCACACTTGAATTAGCCAGTGAGAGAAATTGATTCAAGACAGAGAACTGTGCACAAGGGAAACTGAGTCACTCAAACCCGGTAAAGTGGGGTTGCGGACTCCCAAACCCGTGACAGGTAGCTCACGGGATGAAGCTTCCCGGAGGTCTGCAAGGGAAAGGTAGGTGGCAGAAAAAGTTCTTCCTTCCAGGATCCTTGCGGGTGTGGTAGGAGAGATGGGGCGCTCCTCACTGTAACGCGACAGAGCATCTGCAAGGACATGCAATCGCCCTGGCTGGAATTGTATACAAAAATTAAAACGAGCGAAAAACAACGCCCAACATGCGTGATGAACATTGGCTATCTAGGCGGTTTGCAAGAACGTAAGGTTTTTGTGGTCAGTTATGACTGTAACCGGGTGGTGGGCCCCTTCCAAGTAGTGTCTCCAGACTTCAAAGACTACTTTGATAGCGAGGAGTTCTTGATCAAGAATATTGTAATTGAGTTCGGCTGGTGTTAATTGTCTAGAGTAATATGTGCAAGGCAACAAGATGTCTGCAACTCTTGTGGGTTGGAGGAGTACAGCCCCGATCGCTCTTCCGGATGCATCCGCTTCCACATGAACCAGTTCGGCAAAATAGGGTGTTGCAATAAGGGGGCCTTAGCGAAGGCCTTTTTCAAGAATTTGAAACTGAACTGTTGATCTGGCCCCCATTGATAGGGGCGATTCTTCTTTAGTAGTAGCGTGAGCTAGTAATTTCAGCGTAGTTAGGGATGTACTGCCAGTAATACTTAGTACTTCCCAAGAATCGCTGGAGAGGTTTTATGGCCTTGGATGGAGGCCAACTCTGTAAGGCTTCAACCTTCTGGGGGTCCATTATTACCCCTGTGGGGCTGATAATAAATCCCAGGAAGCTAACAGACATGATATGGAAAAAGCATTTTTCCCTCTTGCAATATAGTTTATGCACCCGGAGGCATTGCAGCACCTCCTGTATGTGCCGCACGTGCTGCTCTACAGTGGAGGAATAGATGAGGATGTCGTCCAGGTAGGCTATCACATAAACGTCTAGAATGTCCTGAAAGATACCGTTGATGAGATGCTGGAAGGAGGCTGGCGCATTGGCAAGGCCAAACGGCATCACTCGGTACTCGAATAGTCCATATTGTGTACGAAATGTGGTCTTCCACTCATCCCCTCAACAGACATGAAGCAAGTTGTAGGCTCCTGACAAGTCAATCTTGGTGAAGATCTGTGCCCCTTGGAGCCACTTTAGTAGTTCAGGTATGAGTGGGAGTGGGTATCTATTCTTGATGGTGATGCTGTTAAGGTCTCTGAAATCCATGCAGGGCTGGAGGCCACTGTCTTTTTTTGCTACAAAAAAGATGGGTGCTCCTGTGGGGGAACTGGAATGATGGATGAATCCATGTTGTAAGCTTTCATCCAAATACTGTTGCAAGGCCTGGAGCTCTGGCTCCCCTAGTGCATATATATGGCCAAATGGGGGTTCCTTCCCTGGGAGGAGGTCGATGGGGCAATCGTAAGCACGATAAGGTGGAAGTTCTGAGGCACGCACCTTGCTAAAGACATCCTGGTAGTCTTGGTAGACCTCAGGAAGCACTGTAGTATCAGGAAGTGCGGAGACGGCCTCGGTGGCACAGCTAGTCCTTCAGGGTCCTGGTTGAAGACATTTGCATTTACAGCGCAAAGCAGTGCAGTGGAGAAGTTTCTTGGACCAGATAATATGTGGGTTGTGATCTCGTAGCCATGGGGTACTGAGAATCACTTGCAATAGGGGGGTATAGACTACATCGAAGGCTATGAGTTCAGAGTGATTTCCTATAGTACATTGTAAGGGGTGCGTGAAAGTAGTTACTGGACCCAACACTAAGGGCGAGACATTGATGGAATGGACAGGCTCTGGAATGCCTTTGGGGCGAGTGGGAAAATGCCGGGCTTAAACTAGCTCTATATCCATAAAGTTCCCCAATGCCCCCGAATCAATAAGGGCCCAGGTGACCATGGAATTGTAGGGGGATAGGGAGGAAGTAACAGGAACTCACAAGTGGGGGTCCAGAACGGGGGAATGCAAAGGGATTTTAGAGAGACTTAGAACCGAGATGGCCCCTGCCCGTCTCCACTCTGAGCATTTCCCAGGTCCCGACGCTGAGGGGGCAGGGCGCAACACTGTCTATAAAATGGGAGGACTCCCCACAATAGAAACAGGAGCAAGATGCTCTACGTTGCTCGTGTTCCTCTTTAGTCAAAGGGCCCTGGGAAGCCCCTAATTGCATGGGTTTGGTTCTGTGGGCTTAGAAGTCCCCGGAAGGGGAAAGGGTCTCGCTGGGAGTGGTCAGACCTCCTGATGCCGCTCCCGTTTTCGTTCTGACAATCGTCCCTCAATTTGCAAGAACAAGGTGGCCAGGGTCTCCCAGGTGTCGGGTAAGGCTATGAACACGAGTTGGTTCTTTATTTCCTCGCATAATCCTTTGCAGAACATCACCCTAAGGACATTGTTGGGCCATTGGAGTTCTAAGGCAAGCTGCTGAAAATGCGTAATATAATCCAGCATGTTGCCTTTGGCCTGCCGGAGAGACATTATCAGCATCTCAGCATCCTGCGTGCGGTGGGGGTGGTCAAATAGAAAAGCAAATTATTTTAGGAATTCATCATAGTTAGTCTGCAGGGGACTATTTCCCTTCAGCAGGGTAGTGGCCCATTCCAAGGCAGTACCCCCCAGATTCCCAATTATAAAGGCTACTTTTAACTTATCTGAGGCATACATACTAGGTTGAAGCATAAATGTGAGACGGCATAGGGCCAAAAAGCTTTGGAAGGCCCTTCTTTCCCCTGCAAATTTTTCTATCTGAGGGGCCTTGGGCTCCCGCAGGGTAGCGGGAGATGGGGGAACCCCTGGGGCAGGGAAAGGGAATGGAGCCTCAGCCACAGGGGGAGGGGTCATGGGGGCAGGGGCACCTTGGATTTGGGTAACCGCGGTAGCTATCTCTCTCTCTGGCTCGAAGGTCTTTGACCTCCGTGGCCAAGGACAGAACTGCCAAAACCAACCGCTTAATTTCATCAGCCATATCCATGGTTCAAAAGCCCAAGTGGCTGGTGATTTGTCACCAGGGTAGGGGGATCTGGGAACGTTCACACAACCCCACACATCACCAAGGTTTGTCCTGAGGAAGGGCATGCGCCCTGCAAGGAGGAAGCCCATCAGGCTAGTGATTGGATCATTACCTCTAATTAAAGAGAACAGACCCCTATCATCATACGGTACAGGATTACAGGAAAGCCAAGGTCTGCCGCTACAATCCCTACTCCAAGCTCTCGAGGGTAGGAAGACAGGCGAAAGGTAGCATGAGGGCTGGTGGAGGGAACTGGGGGAGCAAAGTATTCCACAGTTGAGTGAGGAAAGGAGGGTACTCACACAGGGTGAGGTGGGGATCGCCCAGGAAGGGTGGAGGAAAGGGAACCAGGGAACACATACTCACCACACACTTGACAACACACTCACGCAAGGTAGCATCAGGGATGAAGGGAAGGAAGGTCCAAACATCCAACTCTAAAGCTCGCAAGTTGAAGCACAAAATCACAACACACTGTCCAAGGGAGAGGCCGGTCTATCTGCAATCACCAGCGCCACTGCTTCTGTGGCGCTGGCTTTTACACCTAAAGCCCCACACCTGTGCGTGCCCTCAAGCGTTCTGAGCCCCGGGGCAGGGGAGGGGGAGTTCCTACGTTATGCTCCAATGCCGGGGGCGTGGCCACAGATCAGAGCCTGGGCTCGGCGGGTGATGTTCCCACCGAGCCTCCTGGAGCCGGTGCCCCTGAGGGGAGCTGGGCAGGAACAAGTTGGTGTTGCCTTGGCTACCGCTGGGAGGCATCCCGGTTGGGAAGGGAACACTTCCGGGTAGTGGGGCTGACACTAGGATACATCATGGAGTAGCCCACCTGAGTAAGGGAGGGATGATTGAAGCAGTAAAACGCGACTGGCATGCTCCAAACTTTACTGCAATAGCTAACCAGTACTGCCAGACTTGTGCCACTTGCCAGGCTCACAATGTGGGAAAACCTGTCAAAACCAAAAGAGCAGCACATCCTCCTCCATGGGGCCCATTTGTAAATATTCAAATTGACTTTATTCAATTGCCTAAGTGTGCCTCATTTGAATATGTATTAGTTTTGGTATGCATGTTCTCTGGATGGATTGAAGCTTAGCCATCTGCAAAGGCTGATGCTCTGTCAGTATTATTATTATTAACAAACATTTATATAGCACCAGCAGTGTACCTGGCACTTTACAAAGTAATAAAAAAGACACAGTCCCTGCCCCTAGGGCTTACAATCTGAGACACAGGAGCTGGGGGAGACACTTAGGAAGGGGAACAGAGGGAGAGACAAAGGGTCTAACATTCATGAAGATGCGAGGTCTCAAGTGCACGTACTTGGCTTGGTTACGATGAGAATGACAGCAGGCAGGTCCATGTTGCAAGGATAAGGGTAAACCGATCGTAGGTATAGGAATAGTGGCTCAGCAGGATAAAGAGTCAGACAGAGCAGAGCGAAAGAGGTGAGTTTTAAGGAGAGATTTGAAGGTATGAAGGGAGGGGGCAAGGCGGATGTGGACAGGGAGGGAGTTCCAGGCATGGGGGGCAGCAAGTGAGAAGGGACGAAGGCGCTTAGGGGAGCAGGGAAGGCGTGGAAGGGTGAGAGAAGGGACAGAGGAGGAGCGAAGTGCACGGGCTGGAGTATGGAGGGCGATAAGTGCAGAGAGGTAGGGGGGAGCAAGGTTGTGAAGAGCTTTATAGGTGAAGACTAGGAGCTTGTGCAGGATTCGTTCAGGAAGGGGAAGCCAGTGAAGCGAAGAGAGGAGGGGCTGCACATGGTCGAAGCGACTGGCGAGGTAGATGACCCTGGCAGCAGAGTTTTGGACAGAGATGAGGGGAGAAAGGTGAGACCGGGGAAGGCCAGTGAGAAGGAGGTTACAGTAATCGAGGCGAGAGATGACCAGAGCATGAACAAGAGTTTTGGCAGACGAGACAGAGAGAAAAGGGCGAATCTTAACAATGTTATGGAGGGAGAAGCGACAGGATTTAGCAATAGAGTCAATGTAGTGTTTAAAAGAAAGGGGTGAGTCAAAGATGAAGCCTAGGCTATGGGCTTGGGGGACAGACTTTTGAAAGAATTTATTCCTCGGTTTGGGATTCCTGTCTCTCTCAACAGTGATAGAGGAACTCATTTTACTGGTCAGATAATGAAATATGTTTGCAAGGCCTTAGGACTCCAGCAAAATTTTCATTGCCCATAACATCCTCAGTCTGCAGGAGCAGTAGAAAGGCAGAATGGCATTTTGAAAAACAAGTTAGCCAAAATCTGTCAAGAGACAAACTTAAAATGGCCTGATGCCTTGCCCTTAGCCCTCATGCGTATGAGGTCAACCTGCAATAGGAGAACTGGATTGTCACCTCATGAAATTTTAATGGGACGGCCCATGAGGCTGCCTGCATCAATTCCTATACCACCTCATGCTTTGAACATTGCTTTAGCTGATGATACTGTTCTCTCCTACTGCAAGGCATTAACGAAGTGTGTTAAGGTCTTTCATTCACAGATTCAGACAACTCTTCCCCAGGAACCTTGTGAGACCTGCCACGACTTGCAACCTGGTGACTGGGTCCACATCAGGAGCCACCAAAGAAAGACAGCTTTGGAACCTCGCTGGAAAGGCCCTTTCCAGATACTCCTTACCACTAACTCTGCTGTAAAGTGCCAGGGATGCCCAACCTGGGTTCATGTCTCACATTGCAAAAAGACCTCTGCACCTGTAGAAATAAGGTCAGAGAGGCAGGGTAATGTGCTAGTAACCTCTTTCCTGCCACCTACACCAGAAGAGGATTTGCAACTACAAACCAAGAGCAAGAATGAGTTACCACACCACTACCATCTCAGAAGCAGAGGAAAAGACTCTTAAACTATTTTCCTGCTGGATCCAGCTCTTTCTTTTCTTACAGGTTTGCATCATCATTGTCTCTGCTGTATTCTGGCCTACCCGAGAAGAGGATAAAAGAACTTTGCATGCCACGCAAATAAAAGAACATACACACACTAGAAATAAACGTTTGACGCATAGTGACAACACCTTTTTGTTGACTATTGAGCAACTGTGAATATCTCTCAATGTGTCTAAATGCTGGATTTGTGCCCATGTGCCCACACACTATGGGGGGAATCCCTTTTGTTCCCGTAGTGTTAAATGCCTCTCAGATAGTGAAAGGGGTGATCACTCCATTTCCAGGCACAGAACTAACATGGGCGAACATAGGTCACAATAATACTGATTACATCCACTTAGCTATGGAAGTACAAGGGGAGTATTGTTTTCAGTCTAATAGGTCTATGTGGGGAAAATATGCACAAAAGGAAGGGGTCAAGGTAGGTTATAACATGTGCAACTACACATACACCATAAATTCCACTGGGTATGTAGCTTTAAATGGAAGCTCCTTCCATGGCTATTTCCACTACCCCCTGAACTCCAGTTATTATAGACTTCACATTATGCAATCCTCCTTGTCCTATATGACTGAACACAGTGCCCTGATTGGACATTTCATATGTGAAAACAAGGCCTATAAGACGTTGCCCCCCTGGTGGGAGGGATCTTGTTCTGTTGGAGCCATTGCCCCTGCCATAAGATACCTACCTACCCTTCCCCAAGGCAAATTGAGAAATAGAAGGGAGATCACTGAAGCCCAAAGATATTAGGGTATCACAATACCTGCCATTGGAGTTGCTTTCTCTATGTGAGAAATATTGCTTTCTCTATGCGAGAAATACAGCGCATGTCTGGAGTATTAGAAAAGGTTGCTAATGCCACATCCCTAGGCTTTAAGGACATAGTCGATGAAATGGGTAATATCAGACAGATGGTTTTGCAAAACCGCATAGCCCTAGACTTCATCCTAGGGGGTGTATGCGCTCTGATTGGGAAAGAATGCTGTGTTTACATCCCAGACAACTCTGGTTCTATTCTAGATCAAACTACTCAAATTAAAGAAGCAATGGCCCAGTTACATCAAACCGATCAATGGACCCTGTGGGCCTGGCTTGGAGGCTTAGGCTCCAAAATCTTTTATATTGTTTTGCTTGCTTTTGTTAGGTTTATTTTTATGCATTCAAGTAATTTTAATGCTTATTAGATACTGCTTGAATCGCACAGTGAAACAACTATCACAAGGCTTGAACCAAAAGCAAAGTACCCAAGTTTATAACATGTATGCAGATCTCCAAGCCCAGCAAGCAGATATTGATGTCTTAATGTCCATAAGGGTTTAAAATTAGATTGTTGTGCCTTCAATGGCACAAAAGGAAGGGATTGTGGGGAAATTTTTATAAGGGACCCTATGGAATTAAGCTACACATAGCCAAAGGAAGGTAACACAAAATGGAAGACAGATTAATGCTGGGTAATACTCATTTTTAACAGAAGTGAGCTTTAGCCTGTTAGAGAAAAATAATCATGAGGGTGGTTTGAGTTCTATTTCACACAGCAAGACGTGGGAAACAGCTTCATGCATAATAGGCATTGGACAGAGGGATGCTACTCTGTTCTTCCTTACAGTTGATAGTAGAAAATGGCCTTGCAGCTGTGTTAGCTAATTAGCTTTGTTTAGGTAACTTACTTTATAAACAGTCTAGCTTATATTGTTTTGAGAATAATTTACTTAGTAGGTAAACAACTGCAGTAACCTCCCATTATTGTATGGCGTTGTCTTTGACTGACATCTCTGTATGTGATGTATCTTTGTAACCTATAAAATACCTATGCATTCTGGGAGGATCAGACCAGTCTGTTTCCCTATGTGGATTCAGTGCTGCTCTCTCTCTCTGCACTTTGAGATCAATAAAGAACTCTGACAGATTTAACCAACAGTGTGAGTATAAAAATTTCCATGACAGCTCCATACCCCCGCACTTTGCATTGGTCTTTCAGTCCCAATCATCTTCCTCCGTAGGTTGGGGGCTACACTGAAGCTGGGGAATAGAGGGGGTGAGAGGCCAGTGGCAGAGATGGGGGGAACCCAGGGCTGGGAGAGCAGGGGCTGTGGTTGGGGATTGAGAGGCAGCTAGGCTGTTGCACCAGCATGAGCACCCTGAAACATCCTAGCTCTCCAGCCACCCTCCTCATATTGCTACAACAGACTAGCTGCCCCCGCAAGTCTCCTGCTGCCCCTCAATCCCCACTCACAGCCCCTTCACCTCTGCCGCTGTTCCTAAATCCCCATTCGTAGCCCTGGTCCCCAAGCCTTGTCCACCATGTCTTCTGCTACCCCTCAATCCCCACCCCTCTCCTCCAGACCTGACCTCCTCACAGCTCTGCTACTTCCCCTTAACCTATACCTGCAGCCCCTCCCCTCCTAGTCTTGAGCTGCTCTCAGCTCTGCCATCCTAGTGTTGAGCTGCTCTCAGCTCTGCTGCTGCCTCTCAATCCATGCCTTCAGCTCATGCTTTCCCCACCCACAAGCCCTGCAGCTCTCCCTCTGCCATTCAATCCCCACCCACAGCCCCAGCTCCTCCAGGCCTGCTCTCCAGTTCTACCAGTGCCCCTCAATCCCTACGCGCCCCTGCTCCACCAGCTCTGAGCTCCCCACAGCTCTCCTATTGCTCCTCAATCCCTACCTGAAGCCCAGCTCTCCCAGCCCTAAACTCCCTCCCCATCTCTACTGCTGTCCTTCAATCCACACCTGCAGCCCCTTCTCTGCCAGTCCTGGGCTCCCCCCAGCACTCCCACTGCCCCTCAGTCCCCACCCACAGCCCCTGCTCTCTCAGTCCCAGGCTCCCACCAGCTCTGCCACTGCCTCCTCACCCCCTCCATTCCCCAGCTTCAGTGTTGCCCCCAACCTGCATAGGAAGATGATTAGACTGAAAGACCCATGCAAAGTGTGGGGGCACAGAACCTAAGTTGGAATCCAGCACAATATGTCAGACCATAAAACATCTTTACTGCTTACATGGCTTGCAAGTTAAGACAGGAGCCTTACCTTGCAATTTCCATACATTTTAGTGCATGATTTAATTTGCAAGAGTCTTAACTATTATTCTAAACCAGAGGTTTTTTAATATAAAATTTCCTAGTCTTTTTAAATGATGTGAAATACAGAAAAAAGTACAACACAGAAAATACCTTCTGCTGGTGCATTAGGAATGTTGAACAACATAACAGTAAATTTTCTGATTTTCAAAGGCTCACCATTCATAATTTCAGATTTATAAATGTTATTTTTATTATTTCTATATCATTGTACTCTGTGTCACAAGCATTAAAATGACACCAAATATCAATGGTGTACATATATGCATTTTTGAATAACAGTAATGTCCTTTTTACATAATCCCTGACATATTTCTGATAATCATACATTTAGGCTAGGGAAGGGGCTGAGAGGGTCTCGTTGGGAGAATATGGGGTGCTGCATTGGGGGGCTGGTGGTGGGGGAGGGGCTGAGAGGGGCTCAATGGAATGGGGGCAGCATTGCAGGGCTGGGAGTGGGGGAGGGGCTCACTGGGACAGGGGTAGCATTGGGAGCTAGGGGAGGGGCTCTCTGGGATGGAATGGGGACAGCATTGGGGGGACTATTGGGTGGAGGAGGGGCTGAAAGGGGCTCACTGGGAAGGGATGGAGGCAACATTGGGGCTAGGTGGGGCTTGCTGGGAGGGGATGGGATGCAGCATTGGAGAACTAGAGGCTAGGAAAGTGGCTGGGAGGGGCTCGCTGGGAGGGGATGGTAGCAGCATTGGGGGGCTAAGGGGCAGGGGAGGGGCTGGAGGAAGGATTGGGTGACTAGTGGAAGGGCTGGGAGTTGGGTGGCCAGATATCCAAATTTTAGGACACTTAGGAGAAATACAGATTGCAGGACTGCATTGGTTCCAATGCAGTTCTGCAACCTGTATTTCTCATGTGTCCTGTACAATTTGCATATCTGGCCACCCTAGCTGGGAGGGCCTTTCAAGGGGGAGCAGCATTCTGGGGCTAAGGAAGTAGCTGGTAGGGGCTCACTGGCAGGGGCTGGAAGACAGGGGAGTGTCTAAAAGGGAGGAGTGCACCTGTCCACCCACTTGCCTTGTGCCACCACCACCGCTTCCCTCACACACACTGCTGTGTAGACATGATTTCAAAGACCTCACTCTGGAGCGCATGCTCAGAGTTTCCATTTTTCTTCTCTGCCATGATGGGACTACATTTCCCAGCATGGTGGCCCCCAGTGTGCACTCCAGAGCAGGGTCTTTGAAAACATCTCCACACAGCAGCACATGTGAAAGTGTGGCAGCAGCAGCAGGTGAGCAGGCATGCAGGTAGGCCTGTAGGTGAGCATGGGGTACAAAACTCTCCCCTGCCAAAAAGGCCTCCATAAACTCCCTCCCCCCATTGGCTTCTGGGCTACTTACCAAAGCCTCCATGCCCGCGGCACTCACAATCTCAGCAGGGAGGTGGGTGCACTGGCACACACTCAAGCCTGTCTGTACCACACAGAGTCTCATTCAATCACACACACACAGTCTCATTCAAGCACACACACATTTATTCTGTCTGACACACACATTCAATCACACATTCACATTCATTCATTCATTCTCTCTCTCTCTCTCTCACACACACACACACACACACATCTCTCGCACACACAAGCATTCATTCTCTCACACATTCAATCAATCACACACATATGCTCTCACCTCTCTTTCACTCACCCACACACTCATTCACACACACAGTGGCAGAGCAGAGCAGCAGGTAGGCAGGGAGTGGAGCAGAGCAATAGGTGAGCCAAGCATGAAGGTGGGTGGATGTGGCATTATTTCCTCCTCCACCCTCTGCCCAGGCTGCTGGCAATGACAGCCAAGGGCCAGTCACACATATTATCTTACCTCTTTTACACACTCACACACACTCATTCTCACACACACATTCATTCATTCTCTCTCACACACATTCAGTCACACACACATTAATTCTCTCTCTCTCTCTCGCACACACACACACACGCTCACTCAAACATTCACACGCAGACACTGGGCTGAGTGGAGCAGCAGGTAGGCAGGGAGCGGAGCAAGCAGGTGAGGGGGCAATGTTAGTTCCACCCTCCTCATCCCCTGCCCAGACACCTGGAAAGGGCAGGCAGGGGACACACACACCTCTCTCACACACATTCATTCCCCCCTCTTTCTTTCTCTCTCTCTCACACACACTCATTCACACTAACTCATTCAAACACACACTCATTCAAACACTGGGCAGTGGAGTGGAGCAGCAGGTAGGCAGGGAGTGGAGCAAGCAGGAAGGTAGGTGGGGGGAGCAGCATTAGTTCTTCCCTCCCTACCCTCGGCCAGACTCCTGGCATGGGCATGTAGGTGATACACTCTCACCTCTTTCGCACACAGACACGCACTCATTTTCTCTCACATGAACATCAGTTCTCTCACATTCAATCATAAACATTCATTCTCATGCACACATTCATTCTCTCTCACATACTCTCACCCCCCCACACAGGGACCAGAGCAAGTGGGCAGGTGGGGTGTCGTTGAGAGTTCCTCCCACCTCCACCCTGCCCAGGCTGCAGGCAGGGACCAGAGCAAGCGTGCAAGGGGGGGCGGGTGAGAATGGGCATGAGTTTCCCTTCCCATCTCACCCAGACTCCAGGAGGGGAATGGGGCAGGGGGGTAGTGGGGGCACCATGAGTTCCTCTCCACCCCACTGCCCAGCCTCCAGACAGGCAGCATGAGTTCCTCCCCCCATCCCAAACCACTGACGTGCTGTTGCCAATGAACTTGCTGTTTGAAATGTTCCCACTGTGCACTTCCATGCAGGACAGGTGTGCACGGCAGGGCCAGCTATTTCCTGAATCAGGCATGCTGGGAAATGTAGTCCCAGCATGGCAGATCCCGGAAATGGCTGGCCTTGGCACGCGCACCCATGTGGAGATGCACAGCGGGGACATTTCAAACAGCAAGATTGCCAGCAACAGCAACAGCATGGGTGGCACTGCAGACACCAGAATGACCTGGGGAGGCAGGCAGGCGAGCGAGTGACCGGTGGGGGCGAGTGGGTGGTGGTGGTAGTTCCTTCCCCTCCACCCAACAGGGATCGCAAGGCAGTGCATGCTGCAGAGGGGTCCAGGGAGGCGTGGGTCACTGGACAGATTGCTTGGCAGTAACAAGGAGCAGGTGGCCAGGGGTGAGAGGAGGGGTGTCGTCCCCCTCCCACCCATTGCCCCAAAACCTGAGGGGACAATTGCCTCGAGCCCCATCAAGGAGACAAATAAAGAGGGAGCAAAAACTCCCCTGCCTCCCCACTGGGCTCTTCAACCAGCAACTGCACATGTGTTGCATAACTTTCTCTCCCATACCCCTCACATAGCCTAAAACGGAGATATCAAAAGCTTATAACTTTACAATTGCTCTCCGTTTTTTTGTTAAAAAAAAAAAAGTATAGGAGATGTTTATGGCTGTCAGCCTTGAATTTTCTTAGAGCTTGTCACTTTCAGACATAACTTTAAAACCCCTGCAGGCTTTGAGCTCCAGACAGTTGGAAACCAACAAAAAACTGCTCCTCAGTCTGCAATTTCTAAATGGCTGTATCCTAGCCATATATCATTGGATTTGCCTGATATTTTCAGAGCTTCAACCTCTCACCCAAGAGACCCTCTCTGCAAAACTTTACAATGATACCATAAGTTATCTTGATTTTCTAATGAATAGAATGTCCATGCATTATAATGGAAAGTGCGACACGCCTTAACTATCCCCAAATAATTATGATTTCAAGCCAACATGCTCCCCTTCTCCTCAGCAATGGCTGGTCCCTAGATATTGCTTTCCATCTGCACCAGTCCTATACACACAGCCCACAATTGCAGGCCTAAGCTTTCCATAGTTGTTGGGCAGCCTGTAGATCCTCTGCTGGATAGCACCCTCCAATCACCTCAATGGTTCCTCTGGTATCAATGGTTCCTCTGGTTCCTCTGCTGAGCCCCTTGACTCATGATGCCCTGATTGGCTCTCTCTTTCCTCTCTACATCCATTGGCTGCTTCTGACTCTAGCACACACACACCCCCTTAGTACATTTCAATCCCTTCAGTCTAGGGCTGCCTCTGGTCTCCCCCCTCCACTCCTCTCCATCCTGCAATGAGGGAGAGGCCCATTCTGGTGAGGACTGGGAAATCCCAGGGGTGGGCCAGTCCCATGACAATTGCTGCATGGAAGAGGGAGTAGCCATGTAGCTCAGCATGCCTCCCACTATATGAAGGGGAAAGAGGCATAGAGCAGGTTGCAGCTCACCCTTGGTCACACAGAGCAGAAGCAGCCAAGCCAGCATCCAGGTCTGACTTCAGAGGGAGTCCTTCCCCAGATTTGCTCATCCTGTAGAGCAGATGGAGAATTAGCATGGATCTAAAGCAGGGGAACAGGAGATGATGTTGCTTCTGTAAACCAGGTGCCCCACTAGGCAAACCTCCTGTGGGAAGGGGTGAGGACTTGGGGAGAGATCCTTTCAGGGGAAGCAGCAACTCTGTATTAGGGCTTGGGGGCTGCTGGAATGACAGAGGAACTCAAGGGGGACAGACTAGGCACCTAAGGGCTGGCTCAGGCAAGTGGGTGTCACCCAGGATCTGTATAATTGGATGGAAGCTCCCCTCTCTTTGTGCCTCAGTTTCTCCCGTACTTGGGTCTGTCCCCTTCATCACCACACTTCTTCAATGAGCTCGATAGGGTGACTAGCACTATTGTGGCCCTATTTCCCAGGGGGGGGGGGAAGATGGGGTCCCAGAGCAGGGAGCTTGAAGAGACCTGCCAGAACAAAGTCCAGGTCTCCAGGTCCCTAACCTGCCTTTTGGCAAAGGAATGGCTTGGCCCAGGGTATTACAAGCAGGGAGTCAGGGAGGACTGGCAGGGCCTTGGAGGAGGGAGCAGAGGCAGCACTTGGCAAATTCCAGGTCTAGTGTGCTCTCAGACGCCCCTACGTTCTGGCGGGACAATCTGCAGATGCTTTCAGCCAGCATGCTTCACTTTTCCCCTAGTGGACATGGCCAACTTAACAATGGTCCACACAGCAATGAGAATGGGATCTGTCAACCCCACAAGAGAGGATCTCCCTGCCTGACTCTAGGGACATATCTCCCCTGCCCCCTTCAACGCTCATCATGCATTGCCTATACTGCTTGGCATCTTCGGGTGTGACTTCCCCCCAATGTATGAATGACAGTCTGGGCTGGCAGGATGTTTGCACTGGATGAGGAGATGCAGGTGTCTGCATTCCCCACACTCCTGAACCTGGATAAAACTGCTTCCCTTGGGTTGAACCTGCAGCTGTGGGAGCCCAGCACACAAGCTACTACTGTCTGAGTCACCCCATCTCACTCAGCAATCCTGCTGTAGGCTCTGTGCAGCCAGGCTGCCAAAAGACAGGGTGACTGTGAGACAGAGTCTAGGTTCTCAAATTGGGGGGCAGGTCCTCGGGGGGGGGGACTGAAGGTGTTCTCTGCTGAGGAGGCACAAGAAGGATGCCAGCTGGCAAACACCTAGCTCCATGTTCTCACTAAGCTAGGAGCATCTCCAAAATAATGCTGTGGCAAGGGGGAAAAGAGAGTCAGGGAATGGGGGACGGAGTGGGAGGGAGAGCATGCACAATAGAAAGGTGGGAAGTGGAGTGGAAGAGGGAGAGCAAGATATATATGTATATGTGTGTGGTTTGGGAAGGGAATTCAACTACAAAAACAAGTAGAATGGAGGGCATGGTTCAAAAGTTTTTGAGAACCGCAGTGTTCGAGCAGCTTGAGGCATCCCACCTGCATATCATGCACTCTTTCCATCTGCCTGGGACCCCTGCCACCCAACCAGGTGGGGAAACTCTCCTGTCCCTTTAAATCTTAATTGACACCAGCCTTTAAAATGCATGGGCAGCTTTCTTCCTTTCTCATCCCAGTTAGGGTAAAGGGAAGGTTAGGGTTGCAGCTTAGCTTGGGTCTGAAACGTTGTCTTGGATTTTGATACTCATGTGCCTTTCCAGCTTTGCCTCTACCCCAGGCTGGGTTGGTTTTGTTCTAAGAGCCCACTAGTGCTGAGTTTGGAGGTGAATTAAGCCCAGCAAGGTCTCCCTTGGCCCCTCTTTCACATCCCCACTGGAGGAGCTAACATGGGGCAAGCTGTGTGAGGGTAGCATGCGGGGTCTTGGACTTGACTGTTGGTGAGGAGACAGCTCCCTTGTCCTTCCATGAGAGTGGAGAATGCATAGGCCTGCCCTGTGGGTTCCATAGCCTCTGCTGTCACTGTGCTTCCCCTGACCTGGCTTTTGTGTCACCATGGTTGGACTGGATCAGCTCTACTCCTTTGGAGCCTTGTTTTTCCTCCTTTTTGTTGCACTGCTCCCCCAGGAGCTGAGTGTAGGGGAGGCAGGGAAGAAACCTGCTGCTGACCTCGACTCACTGGTTGGAGCCCCCTCCCTACCCCTTATCCAGGTGCTACTGGACATTGCCCCAGCCAGCGGCAGGCCCCAGAGGCATCACAAGAAGCTGGCTCGTGGGCAGCACCTGAGCTACATGCTTAACCTGTACCGGAGCGTGGCTGACAGGCATGGGCGTCCTCGGAGGAATCACCGACTGGATACCAATGCTGTGCGCCTAGTCAGGCCTTTTGCCAGTGTCCAGGAGCCAGAGGCAGGTGAGTTGGGGGAGGGGAGAATGAGGTGGGGGCTGACTATGGGCTTGGGGTCAGTGTATTAATCCTGGATGCTTCCCTACTCCATCTACTTCTCCCTCCTCCTTCAGCTGTTAGAAGGGTTTGGCTGTGTTGCTCCAGTAGAATACAAAGAACTAGTGGTCCCCTCCTCATCTGGTCTGGAGCACTCCCTTTTTACCTAAACAAAGAAAAGGGTGGGTTGCTTATCCTGCCCTGACCAAAAGCATAGTAGTACACCCAGCCCCCTGATCTGCATGGTGAAGAACTAAGAGCTGCTCCTTCATTTCATTCCTTTTCTAAATAAGCTAAAAGGTGACAACAGGACATGGTGAGGAGCAGAACCCAGGACACCTTAGCTTTGAGCAGCCATAGTTAGTTACCCAGCCACACTGCTAATGCTGCTGCAGCATCCTAACAAAAACCTGTTGAAATACTAGGCAATATGCAAAGATCTTCTCTAGTGTATGAATTAAAAAGTGTCTGACTGTTGTTTTAGCCAAGGGGTAGCGCTCTTGGGGAATGCAATTGTCAGGGGTTTCAGCTTGACTTGGGGAAGGGACTGTACGTGTGGATGAAATGGGTTTGGCTCTCAATGTTTTTTGCTTTTAAAAAGGCATGCAGCCATTGAGTGGGGCTTCAAGGTCAGGACTTGGAAGGGACTTGTGTGTGTGTGTGTCACAGAACTTGGAACAGGGGAACACAACCTTTTAGTTCCATAGCTATGGAGAGCTACTTTATTTGCATAAAACTTGCATGTTAATTTGTGCAAACTTAAAGCAGCCTATCTGGAAAATACATCCCCCTGCACCCCCCTCCACCCCCATATATTTTGAAAAAGCCAAACACATGAGTGGACTCTTAGTTGACTTAGCTTACTGGATCATGCAGTGAGGCTGGTGGGAGGTGTTGGAGTATTGGTCTTGCTGTGTTTTATGTTGATTTCTTTATGTGTAGTATATTGAGGGCATTACTTAGACAAGCTACTTAAATGTTTATCATGTGCGGTACATCTCATGTAAGTGTCCCAGTTGGTCCTGTAGAGCTGATTCTTATCTCTAACAAGGCAGTTCAGAAAGAACTGTCTTACCAGGGAAGTTGAGATTGCCCAGCTACTCTTTTCTTTGCTTTTCTACAGTCCATCAGTACCTTTTAAGCATCAACCAGAACCTATTGTGTGCCACAGCTCCCAGAATGTTGCAAGCTACTTTTTCGGGCTGAAACTGGAATTCTTAAGGTTCTGTTCTTGATAGTCTGATTTGACCAATCAAAATTCTTCTTTCTTTTTGTGCATACTGTACAGTTTGTGCCATATTGTATGGCAGCTGCCATTTTGTTGTACAGTTGTGGCCATTATGCACATATGCAAATCGATCAGAATTCTGACTGAAAAATTATTTCTGGCAGCCATTCCCATTTTCTGGAACTTTTACGCAAATGGGAATGGCTGTTTTGATCCAGCCCTGCTTTGAAGGCATTGCAGCTGGGACTATTCAGAGCAGATTCTGTCCACCTGTCTCAATGTCTCCATTCAGCACTCCAATGCAGACAGTCTGCACAAGCACTTCAGGGCATGACCCTTGATTTTTTTCCCCAGAAGTATACAAACGATGTGTGAACTCTCCTGAATCAGTGCTACTGAATCAACAGTAAGTATTAGTCAGATCCTGGCCTGGGTTACACATTTAATAATGTGTGAAAAATCCCTACACTCCTAGGGCACTTGGCACACTAAAACCCTTCACATTGGGCACTCTGCAGAGCTGCCACTTCAGATTTGTGCTATAATGTTTCCTAAATCCCACATCACAGGATGCCCTGTGACAATGCTTTTGCTGCAGCTGTATAGCTCCCAGGATTGAAAGAGCCTGAGCTGGAGCGCAGGGGAAACCACAAAGACTCAGACCAGTAGACCAATGTGAGGTATTGGGTGTGTTGTTGGGAGCCCCCTGCTCTTTGATGGCTGGGGTGAGCTGCCCAGTACTTTACATGGGTCTGTGTGCTGAGAAGAACAAGGTTAAAACCTTCTCCCACTCTGCAGTGCACACAGCAGACCTGAACCCCACTGCTACTGAGGCACAACTTCCCTGGCACAGGAGGAAACTTGGGCCACCGCCTTAGGCCATGCCCCTATTTGAGAGGCCATGCTCCTCCTCGGCCTGTCCCTTCCACCTGCAAGTTAGTTCTGTTCCCGCTGCTGAGCCACAAAGCTCAAGCACATCCACCCAGGGGGAACCTTGGGGCTTGGAGAATTCAGCTAGCCCAAGTCTGAAGCCAGTGCCATGGGACAGAAAGTCGTAGAACCAAAGCCCTATGGTGCAGCTGCCTGTGCCAGCTGTCTGCCAAGGACTCCCCCACTGCATTCTACTTAATGGCACACAGGAGACCCTGCCCCTTTCCTCTTCCCCAAGATTTGATCACCCACAGGGAAGGGCCTTGTGGGCAACATGTTGCCTACAAGCTACAGGTTGGAGATCAGAGACGTGTGTGTGTGTGTGTGTGTGTGTGTGTGTGTGTGTGTGTGTGTGTGTGTGAGAGAGACACACACACACAGCTCCTTCCCTGATCCATCAAGCCCCCACTGTCCTCCAGTTACCCAAACTTCTAATGCTGCAAGGAGCAGAGTGACACAAGATAGCCCCCTCCCCTCCCCCCCACACACACATTTGCAACTGTTCGTAGGGACTGTCTTGTGCCCCAGACTCAAGGAGAATGTGTCCCACAATCCCTCTGTTTTGATACCTATGGCTGGAACTTGCTGGGTGAGAAGCCTGGGGTGTATCTGCTCCAAAGCAAACTTGTTTTCTGACAAAGATCCTTGTAATTAACTTGCAGTTGGCTGCAGCTCCCCATTGGCATCTGGCAGGGAGATGCAAAGGGATGATGGGGTGCTGTGGATTGAGCTGACCACTGGTGAGACTATAGAGGACCAAAATCCTACGTGAGTAACAGCAGTTCTACCACCACTTCAAGGTTGGTACAGAGTAGGACTCTTGGTGCAAAGAACATCTTGTTCTTGCAGCAAAGATCTTCCTGCTCCTGTTGTAGAGAGGAAACAAACATCAATGGCTCTGATCAGTCTCTTTCACCTTCCAATATCCCTCAAAGCTTTTGGAGAATGGACCACATACTTGGTATGGGCTGAGACTGGACAAAATAGGTACCTTGCTGGCCACAGGGACTGGAGCCAACACTGTGCATTCTTGCCACCTTCAATGGCTGTGGCACTGGTGATCACTGACAGAACTGGCTGCAGCTACAGCAAAGCAGCCATGGACCAGCTATGTGTGGCTTATCAGGCCCGGACTTAGGGGCATGTCTCGTAGGCCCGGGCCTTGGGCGGTGTTTTCTGGGGGGTGGCAGTCCTGGCCCTGGCGTCACCCCGCTCTGTTTTTTCCCTTTTCTCCCTGCATGGCTGGAGGCTGCTGCCAGCAGCTGAAGCCTGCTGCCTGGGTCCCTGCCGTCTGCCTGCTAGTAGCTCTGCAGCAGCTTACAAACAACTTCTCCCCATGTGAGTGATCTGAAGGTTGTTCCATTGTAAAGAAGGTTCTTTGAGATGACTCATAATATTCTCACACCTGGGTTGTGCATGGCATGCTCACCATATTAAAATAATAGACCACATGATGGTCTCGAGCACCTCTAGTATAAAAAGCACTCCCCACCCCCCTTAGAATGACAGTTCCTTTCAACACTTTCTAGGAGTAAAAGGGAAAAAATCCATGCGGGGCTGGAAGGGTGGGTGTTGTGAGAATGTTAGGAGCCATCTTGAAGAATCTTGTTTACAAGGTAGCAACCTTCTGTTCTTTGAGTGCTCCTCACAGGCCTTTTTTACACAGCTTCCCCAGGTGGGGAGTCCATGGGTGCGCCAGTGTATGGGTGGGGCATGCACATGGCCACACACGCATCCTCACTCACCCCCCACTCAGCCACACCCACGGAGAAACTGCCATTTTCCCCAGTTGCTCCATGTGTGGGGATAAGTGGGGGTGGTGGTGAGTGGGGATGTGTGTTAGGTGGGCGCATGCACTCTTGCTCACCACGGGCATGTGTGCTACATCGTTGACATGGGGCAGCATGGGAGTGGGGCATGGCTTGGGGGCAGCAGCCTGAGAAGGGCCAAGGGGCGCAAAATTCCTAAATCTGGCCCTGCGTATCATAGTCTTGCAGACCACAGTTTAGGCTTCGCTGCCATTGGGGTTTGCCTGACTTGAGTGTAGCCCCTTATCTTGCACTGTAGCTGAGTAATTTGCAACCCTTCTGAGAGACCCATTGGTGGTAAATCTATCTCCAGGGAAAGGGAGGAACAAGGTGATGTGTCTTCACAGGATTGTATGGCTAGCTCAAGGCAGAGTGACCTTTGTTTTCCTCCCTGTCCTGTAACCACTACACCCTGCTGCCTCCACCTTTCTGTAGTGTCTCCTTTTCACTGAGAACTAGAGGGAAAGGCTGTTCCCTGGCAATTCTGTTCTGCTGCTACCATGGAAAATTTTCATAGGTTTGGCACATGGCCTAATTCTCTTAGAAATTGCCTCTGGCAGCATGGAATTTCAGCTCGAGTGAGGAAAACTGAAGTAGCCAATGAAATGCCAGCACCACTGAGTTGCTGGTGCATATTCCTCGATTTGATTAACAGAATTTGGATTTCCTGATTTCAGGGCACTGGCAGGGGCAGATTGGCCATTGAACCCACCAGGAGGATTCCCAGTGGGCCGGGCCAGAGGGCCGGTCCCACTGTCTTTTAAAATTATTATTATTTATTTAAAAAATTGTTGGTCCCGACCCCTGTTGGGTCAGGACCGGGGGGGGGGGAAGATGCCTCACCTGCCTCTCCCTCCTAGGAGCACAACACCAGCAGTGGGGACACTCCGGATTGGGCTGGGAGATAAGGCTGTTTGTTTACAAACAGCTCCTTCCCACATGCTAATCAGAAGGTTGCTACCTTGTAAAGAAGGTTCTTCAAGATGGCTCCCGCGGTCTGCATGCGAGTCCAGTGGAGTGACTCGGTGGAGAGCGCAGCAGGGCAGCGGCAGGAGCGAGCATGTGGAGGAGGCAACTCGAGGGGAGGATGGAGTCTGAGCTGCAGGGCAGCAGGTGGGGCCTGCTTGGGGGGCTTGGGGGGACTGG
>QEPC01015356.1:13558-24324 GCA_003113815.1 Sphenodon punctatus | reverse complement strand
CTGTGGAATACTAGTGCAGCTGCTGTAGGAATGAAGAAGCCTTACTGTAGGATGCATAGCAAGGGACAGACTGATTTTGGGTTGGGGGCCACTGAGCACTGAAACAGAGTGATTTGGGGAACCAGAGCACTGAAATGAGGGTCAGCACCTGTGGCAGTCTCCCCCATGCCAGCCCCCCATAACCTCCCACTAACCCCTGCCAGGCTGCTGAGAATCTGAGTCTGGGGACTCAGCTCTGCTAGGCCCCAAATCTGGTGCACTCTGCGCCACCTAAGCCCCTTGGCCCATTTCTGGTGCCACTAAGGGCCACTAAGACTATGTTTTCCCAGGCCACTTTGATTTCCCAATCTGCCCCTGGACACTGGGCATGAATGTGAGACTTGTAGCCTCTGCCTAGCTGTGTAAAAGTTTCCTAGTATACTCGCTGAAGGTGCATCTTCCCCCAGTCAATCTAATTCCCACAAGCCTTTGAACTTCTGGCAGCTTGCTGAATGGGTAGAGCTGCTGCCATTTTGATGTGGCCAGAGAGTGGGGCTTCAGTGGCTCGATGGGAAGAGCTGTCACTCACTCTCTGTTTCCTGGGAGGTGCTTGCTGTGCGCTGACAGCAGGTGTTCATGCAGCTCATTTTGCATCCCCCGGTCTAATTCACTGCCCCTCTCTCCCTTCAGGGCCCTGGCTCCTGCGGACTCTTGATTACCTCTTGCAAGTTCAGCCCCATGTGGAGCACCTGGTGAGAGCCACTGTGGTTTATTCCCAACATCTGATGCTGGCTCACAGCCATCTCCTGTGTGCAGTGGAGCCACTGTCTGGAAAAGAGGCCACCCCAAAGTTACTTCTCAATTCCACTGCCCTGTGGGGAGGCAGGAAGAATACCACTGCCTCCTCTGCAAAGGATGGCTGGGTGGAGAGAGACCTCACTCCCCACCTCCAGCCCTGGGCCTGGGATACCAAGCAAAGTCATGTGCTGCGTTTGAGTCATTTGTGTATCCAGCCAGTACCAGCCCAGCATCTGGGATCTGAGCCTGGCTGGGAGGAGACTGCATTTCTGAATGACCCTTTCCTGCTTCTCTACCTCAATGACTCTCAAAGGGGACTTCAGGCTGAGCTGGGGGCATCTAGCTTGGAAGTGGCCACTCTGCTGCAAAAGGCTCCCCGGCGACCTGTGCAAACTCGGAAGACCCGGCAGGCAAGCAAGCTTGTCCTGGATCTGCCCCACTACCCCCAGAAGAACAGCATCGAGAAGGGCGAGTGCTCACTCCGCCCATTCCGGGTTAGTTTCAGGCAGCTGGGCTGGGACCACTGGATCATTGCCCCACACCTCTACAACCCCAAGTACTGCAAGGGCAACTGCCCCCATGTACTGCGCTATGGCTACAACTCCCCAAACCATGCCATCATCCAGAACTTTATCAATGAGCTGGTGGATCAGAGCGTACCCCGTCCCTCCTGTGTCCCCTACAAGTACAGCCCTATCAGCGTCCTCATGGAGGATCAGAACGGTGATGTCCTCTACAAGGAATATGAAAACATGATTGCACAGTCCTGCACCTGTCGGTAATTGACCTCCCTGCTCAGTTGTAGACAAAATTATTTCAACATGTTCCCAAGCTTTTGCCTTATCTGCCTCTCCAATCCAGTTATTTTCTGACCCAGTTCTCCACCTGTTGAACACTATTGCTTCTCTGATTTCTTTTAAGGACACTCTTTGCTTTCCTTTGACAGTCACACAACAGTATCCCTGATTTAATCATTTATTTTACAAAGTTTGCTAAATGTTTTTCTTTATTTCCCCATTTCTCCTTCCACCTGGTGCCATATTGACATGGAACTTTGCTGGGCCACATTATCAATGTTGGAAAATGGTTCTTCTTTTTTAAAGGGAAGAGCATGATGGTTCTTATATCTTCATCTTTACCTTCCTGTGCGCCTCTCCCTGCCAGCAGCATTGCAGGACTTGATGAAGCACAGCTAGTTAGATGGATTTTGCTATTGGCAGAAGAGGAATACTGGGCAGGTAGGCGCACAATGGCCCTGTGGCTGGATAGGGTGCCAGTTCTATGTTGCCATATGGGTTTAGTTTGCTCTTCAACCCCCTATCTGGAGCAGATTGGGACCTGTCTTGTATGGAAGGACTGAGGGTACTTCCTTTGTCCTCTGACTAGCTAACTAGCTGTGGACTGGAAACTGGGTGCGCTGTGGCTGATAGCCATGTGCTTTCATGACTTGTCTGAACAATGGAGCTAGGAGCCTGTGTGAGGATGCCTGGGCCTCTCCCACTGAGAATTTTGGAGAAAGAAGCCAGTGTGTTCTGCTGAAAGTGTCTTCAAACTTGGTCTGGGTTGGAGAGTGAAGATATGGCTTGTCTTGTCTAGATAGGTCCCTGCGCCTAACCCCTCCCCACCCTGTGGTGTTTGCAAGCCTGTTTCAGTTGGGAAAACAGATAGGCTTATTTGAATTCATGTTGGCTCTGTCGCTTGAGTCTGTATTGCCAGTTCATGCTGCATTCCTTTCCTCTTATCTGGAATTGGCAACCAGTCCAGCAGATTGCATGTAACTTGTCCTGTCATCTGTGCTGTAATGTTGGGATATATGGGGTGGGGCAGGAAGGCTCTGAAGATTTTAATGAGTAGAGGGCTGGGGGTGCAAAAACTACTTAAAGCATTGCTTCCCATAAATGGGGAGGGAGAGGCTTGGGGGAGAGAGAATGTGGTAACTTTTTTTTTAAGTCCAATTTCTTGCACATAAATAATAGAGCGTCCATGAAAAGGAATCTTAAGCTTACAGTCCAGAGCTGCTGAGGTCTAATTCATCTTCTGACATTAATAGGCCAGGTGGGGACTCTTCATGAGCTCTTGCTCTGGCTAGGGAGTTGTTGTCTAGGGCCTCCTTTTATGCTATGGCTCCTCTTGGAACAGGGATGTGGGAAAGGGCCTTCTTGTCTGAAGTGAGCCACTTGTATAAAAGCAGAACTGATACTGTGCAAATAGCCGGCTTCTTCATGCTACATCCAGTGATCTCTTCCCCAACCCAACCCAATACCTTAATCTCAATGCAGCCTTGTCTTTCCCTCCTTTTTGGCTTGAAGCACTTTAAAGACTAGATTTGTGGATGGTTCTAATAGCAATCTTTTGTCTTGTGAGCCAACCTAAACATCCTCTTCCTTGCCCCTTGTCTGCTGCTCTGGTCCAGTTCTTATTTGGCTCTTCTGAATTTCCCCTCTTCCCTTTGTGTATTCTTCCTTGATCAAATGCACTGCTGTTATGCTGGGATTGCTTCTATTTATTACTTACTGTATTTAAGTGTGAATTTGTGTAAATAAATCTACTTGTTTTGCTAAAGAAAATCGTGGCCTGTTCCTCCTCCCTCCTTGTCCTGGGGTAGGTCTCTCTAGTACGAAGAATTGTCTAGAATCTTGGAATTGGACGAGACCTCAATTAACATCTAGGTAAATGCTCTGATGCAGGATGACTACAGCTACAACATCCCTGATGGATGGCTCTGGCCTCTTTTTTTTTTTTTAAAACTGCCAGCGATGGAGAGCTACAACCTCTGTAGGTAGCTTGCTTATTATTGCATGGCTCTTACTGCTAGGAAGTTTTCCTGCTATTTAACCAAACCTTCCTGTAACTCGAGCCCATTATTTCTAGCCCTGCCCTCTCTAGCAATGCAGAACAGTTCTTTGCTATCTTCTTGGTGACAGATTTATACAGATAGTGACTGCCATCGTATCTCCCCTTAGTTTTCACTTTGCTAGGCTAAACATATCTGTTCCTTGATACTTCCCTCATAAGGCTTGCTTTCCAGGTCCTTTTTCATCTTTCTAGCTCTCCTCTCAATTTGCTCCAATTTGTCAGTGTCCTCAAAATGAGGTGCCCCAAACTGGACACAGTACTCCAGGCGAGGTCTGACCCATGCAAATAGCGTAGAATTATTACTTCCACTGACTAGTGTCCAACTTGGAACCTTGGACACAAAACGTGCGCAAAATCCTTGTCTGTAAACTTCTTGGGGGTGGGACAAGCAAGCAGCACTGCTAGTCTGGGCAGTTCAGTAATCCCCTAGAGCACCTGAAATGCAGATCAATGACAGAACCTAGAACAGAGCCCCCAAAACACTCAAGATGGAGTCCTCCATAACCTAGACTTTCTGTTCTGGCTTTGTGTGCTCTGTGCCCCTAGAAGCTATGACGTGAGAAATGTATGATTGCAGAAAGCCTGGCACTAGCTGTGCCAGGATCTCTTACTTTTTTTTATTTTCAATGTTCCTACTTCTTTTTCCCCATTTTTTTTAAAAAGCTTGTCAATAAGAAATATTGCTTCTGGTTTAAAAAAACAAACACAACCTCATGACTTAAAAACTCATAATTGGCAACCCCTCCCTTCTTTAAGAATTACAAGGATGCAGTGTGTTGGGCTGTGAGTGGAGCTCTGGTCAGCTTTTACTCAGTTGACTTCACAGCAATTGTACTTTCTTTAGCCCTGTGACAAGCTAAATACAGTGTTTACGTCCAGAGATGCTCTTATCTAGGATCCCTCTTCTTTGAGGCTTGATGAGAGAGAGGGGGAAGGGTGGGATAGGGATAGGGGGGAATTGATGATTTTATTGCTATTGTTTTAAGCTACGTGTATATTTTATGCTTTTATATTGTAAGCTGCCTTTGGCAGGAGGCGGAGGGATAGGAAATCTTTATAATAAATAAATAAACCTTTGGGTGGGGGGGTAGGGATGGAGTCCTGCATTACAGGATATAACAAGCTGGAAGTGGGAGATGTTTGTTTACTTCTGCATTCCTTAATTTTCATGTGACCTTTCAAGTTAACAGGAGTAGTGTAGGTTCAGTACCTTATGTCAAGCATATTAGTTATGACAGGTCCTTCTGGTCTAATACTTAATCATACTAATAAAATATGATTAAAATAGGAATGATGGCTTATTAAAATTATGATTAATTCTATAATTTGATATTAAGGGTTATAAAATGATAGGATCTTGAATGGCATGCTTGATACATGTGGCTAAGTTGTTTTTGATGAGAAACTTTTAGTGCGTTTGTGCTATTTAGCTTTAATATAAACTTTATTCACCATTAAAAGGTTGTGTTATAAAAAAGCAGAGCCTGTATTCATTTATAAAACAGTAAGAGCCTGTATAAACAGAATAGTAGAGAGAGAGAATGAATCAAAGCAGGAGACATTAGGAGAGGGTTATTTAATACATATAAAATAAAACTAGAAACAGAATTAATAAAAAAACAAAGGAATGAGAATGGAGTTGCTTAATACTACATACATATAAAATAAAACATTAAAAGTAGAAACTGAATTAAGAAAATATATTAATCATTAAATAGCTGTGTAATTTAAGAGCATGTATTAAAGTGTATAACAGTAACAGCAAGTGGAATTAATAGATATGAATATGAGAGAGAGGCGATTGAAATCATGGGATACTTGATACTATGTATATTTAAATAAGGAATAAAAAAAAACTTAATTGTATGGCTCTGTTTTGGAACAAAAGCTTAGAGAGCCCATTAGTTTAACCCCCTCCTCCCTTCAACATTTTATACCTTGTTCAGGAGTTTTCTGTAGAGGTCTGAGAATTACAGCAGCTAAGAGTGAAGTGCCAAGAAATCTTTCCCCCCTCTCTGTTCCAAAGAGAAAGGCAGACATCACAAAAGAGCAGGTTTACATCACAGAACAACCAATCAAAAGTCTGTTATGAAGGAATTTTAATGGTCATGAGCCTGTGAACTATCTATCTATTTATCTTGTTAGATAGAGGGTATCTGGGTCATGATCACTAATGAAAAGGAAACAAATTTTGCAGAAATACAAGGTGTGTGAAAATTTAGGAAAAC
The DNA here is from genome assembly GCA_003113815.1 of Sphenodon punctatus. NCBI lineage: Eukaryota > Metazoa > Chordata > Lepidosauria > Sphenodontia > Sphenodontidae > Sphenodon > Sphenodon punctatus. The sequence continues at coordinate 18,463 of QEPC01015356.1, read as the reverse complement.
AGATGTTTCTAAAGTGTATGGGAAGAAATCTACAAGCCATCTCTGCTGCAGGGGGGTGGGATACAAGATGATGGGGGGGGTGTCTATAGTGTATTTTTCAGAAATGAGAGTTGTCTATGGTAACATTTTCACTTACTAATACTTTACAAAGGTTAGAAAAAAGCACTAATTGTGGGGGAGACAGATACTAATGCCAGAAGACAGACAAAAGGAATTTACCTAGGTAAAAAATAAGCAAAATAAATACTCTACATGAAAAGAGCAAATGAAAGAAAGCCTCTTAGAGGTTTTTCCTAGCGGGGGTACAGACAGAGGTGTCAGATCTTTACAAGGCTTCCATTTGAAGAAAAGAAGAAAACCAGAGATCTTTTCCAGGTATCTATTAATTGTAGTACAGGTTATTTTAAGAACAAAGTGTTATGCTTTTAAAAGGGCTCTTTAACTTTTAGGGAGTAAAGACGGGATGTTCCTTTTTTATTTTAAAAAGTAATGTTTCAAGGACTAGGGAGCCTGTGGAATTCTAAGACCCCAGCTGGAAAAATGTTTTTGGTGACAAATGACACTTTTGTTGAACAATTTAATGGTCGTGAGCCTGTGAACTATCTATCTAATAAGATAGAGGGTCATGATCGCTGATGAACAGGAAATAAATTTCTGTAGAAATACAACCCATGTGAAATGGTTAATTGATAGGAAATCTANGGGAGGAGACACAAAGCCCCCAGGTGAAGCCAGGCAGTCCTTCCCTGCAGCTCCTGTTTGCAGCCACGCCCTCTAAGCTCTTCCCCAGACACTCCCCCACCTAAAATCCATTTCATAGATTCTTTGAATTTTTTACTCATGAAACTCAGTAAGCTGCCTATGGGGTTTGAAGAGGTGAAGGGGTATTTTCCTCATTTTTTAATTTATTTATTTATTTTTAATACTGCTGAGAATCAGAAATATGTTGGCCCTATGCCGGCGGTAAAATACTTTGGGGTGGAACACATGATGCCTGGGGAAAAAGATAAATTTCTGAAGTGGCATCAAGCTAATTGTCAGAAGAAATTTGATTTTCAGAAAGAAACATGTTACTGTTGTCAGATGGATGTGGAAATTTTGCGAAAAGCTTGCTGCCGCTTTTGAAATGAAATCATGGAAATGACACAGAGGGAGGTGACTTATGAATCCTGGCAAGGATAATGAAAGGGTGGAGGAGAGATGGATCTATACCTTTCAGTGCATTAGCTTAGCATCCGTCTACATGGCTATGCACAAACTTAATTTTTTTGAGGCCTAACACAATTGCCCTCCTGCAATTGGCCACTACCGCACGCAGCAAAAGAGGTATTCTACAGCCTCCATTTGGTGGCTAATGTACACAAAGTACGAAGAGAACATTCACATCAGACATGCATTAAAAGATGGTGAACTGAAGGTCGGGTCTTATTTTTTGGATGGGTATGTGGTTATTTCCATGAAGCTTATTGCTCTTGAATATGAGGGTTTATTTCTACAGATGTGGTATTTGCTACTGCAAAAATGATTTCAACACGTTGATGAATGCAGTGTATGGGACCTTGTACAACAGAACTATGATTAAGGCTGAATTTCTCAGAATTCAGGGGGTTGAGGTAAGAACGATATGGGAACATGAGTGGAGAAACATGCTGGACAATGATGGGGATCTGAAAGTTTTTGAGGATTAAAAACCTGGCACAGCCTTTAATCCCTAGAGATGCACTATATGGGGGTAGAACCAATGCCAGATGCCTGTATTACAAACTACAGCAGGAGGAGCAAATCCATTACTATGATTTTTACCAGCCTGTACCCGTATGCTAACACGACTAAAAAGTACCCCATTGGACACCCCACTATTGTGTATAAGAATTTTGGGGATCTCAGAAAGTACTTTGGTCTGGCCAAAGTTAAAGTGTTCACAGAAACAGGAAGTGTCAGGGTATCCAAGCTGGTGTACTGATGATTTAAAGAGAGAGCAGTATGTGATAGAGTACTAGGAAAAAGGGTGTTTATTTAAGACCCCACAATTATTATTTTTTTGTATTTGTTTTGTTTTCAAAGAACACAAATGCACATTTTACATTCAACTATTTTCCTTTACATAAGTATAATTTCCTTTACCGCTCTATTCCTAGCGTGTAGCAGAGCAGTACTTTCTGAGAGGTCCATTCAACTGTAACATTCTGACCATTTCCTTTGTGGATATCCCCAACTTCCCACCTTGCATTTTTACCCTATTTCCCCCCCCCCCACTAATATATATCTTTTAAGCAGGTCAAGTGCGTGTACTTATTCATTGTGATTTTCTGTGTCAAAACTGTCCAACATGGCGCCCATTTGTCGTAGAAGCTGCTTAAATCATCTTCCAAGCATGCGGTGATCCTCTCCATGAAAACAACATGCCACAATCTTTGCTACCAGGTAAGTCTAGTTAGTCTCTTGGTATGTTTCCAAGTCGAAGCAATCGTATGAACTCCTGCCAGAATCAGATTTCTGCACGTTCTCTTCTGCTGACTGGTAAGAGTCTTAGAGTATATTCCCAGCAAGAGTATATTCCCAGCAAGGCTATCTCTGGTCTGAATGGCAGAGGGAATTCTAACAAGTCATTAATGATTTTCCATATTTTTTTCCAGAACACTTCAACCTTTGGACAACCCCACCAACAATGCAAGTAAGTCCCTCTCTCCCCACATCCCCTCCAGCATGTCGGGGGATAAGTATTTTTAATTCTATTTATTCCATCTGGCGTACTATACCACCTCTGAATCAGTTTTATTTGTGGTTCCTTTACTAATAGCGACCTGGAACACAGTAATGTGTTCCCAGTTTTTTTTCATGTCTTCCTCTGTAATGTCAATCATTAATTCATCCACCCATTTAGATATATAACCTGCATCTGGGAAGTGATGCAGGGCTTTCGTTCACCTGTATAGGATAGAGAAAATACCCTTTTGTCCTATCTGGTTAAATAAAAGTTTTTCCAGCCCTGTAGGGTTTCTAGTAAAACAGGATTTGTCTCTTGAATTGTTCATGGCACTGTGCAGTTTACAATACATCCAGAAGTCTATTTTCTCCTTAAGCTCAGTTTCCAATGTATCCCTCGTTTTAAATGAGTCCTGTATGAAAAGATGCATGGCTCTATATATCCCTTTTTTCTCCCATCTCTTCAATGTCTCCCTTTCTTTCCTGTTCCAACTATATTGTGGGTATTTTTAAGTTATCTAGACAGGAATTTTTCCTCTCTTTTTGGGTGTGTTAGAAGTATACAATTTTTATAAAATTGCAAAAACTGCTCCTGCATCTCCTGCCCTGTTACACACTTCTGGCCATCTGAGTGTAATATCTGGGTTATCTGGGCCTTTTTTCTGCATTTTTTTTTTTTATCATCCAGGAGAGTATTCTATCTGCTTTATTACTTTTAATGTAATAAAATTGTTTAGTATAACGCAATATTTTGAGTACCGCCTCCGTTTCCATTGCGTCAATCAGTCCTCTTATCTCTGCCCTTTCTTTAATCCCATTATTTGTCGGCTTGTCTTTCAATTGGCCATCTAAGGGCTTAAGTCTAAGATACAGTTCATTTAATTCATTTTTCCTTTTTTCTATTCCAGGTGTCCAGTTTTATGTATTGCCCCCTTATGTAAGCCTTGGCAGCCTCCCACAATGTCGCCTGAGATACCTCNGTTTAAATAAATGTACACATGTTCTTTATTGCTGTGAGGCTTCTATGTTTATCGCTCGGTTTGGGTTGATATTGTTTTATTATTTGTTTTGTTCATGATAATACCTGTTGGTTGGATGGAGAGATCATTGGTTTATTTGCGAGAAACTGTGTTGTAGGGTTGATAAGTGTGATGCTGTCCCAATTCTTTTGTTGTGAACGGTGGGCAAACAGTGACCGCAGCTATCGCCTCCCTTTCCCAGCTCTCAATTGACTGACCCCCAACCCCGAGTCCCTGATCCAGGTTCGCCGGTGGCTTCTGCGGCTACCGGCGCTGCCTCCCCTCCTCGCTCGCTCGCTACGGACTGACTCTCCTGGCAGCCCTCCCCAGCCGTGTCTCGTGTAATACATATGTCTATTAGAAAAGGTGTATTCCCTATCCCTATTCCCTATCCTTGGGTGTTTTTAGTCTCCAAGTATCAACCAGTTGTGCTTTAGTAATGTCACGTGCCATTGGGTTATCTGGGCCTTTTTTCTGCATTTTTTTTTTTTATCATCCAGGAGAGTATTCTATCTGCTTTATTACTTTTAATGTTACTTTTAATGTAATAAAATTGTTTAGTATAACGCAATTTTTTGAATACCGCCTCCATTTCCATTGCGTCAATCAGTCCTCTTATCTCTGCCCTTTCTTTAATCCCATTATTTGTCGGCTTGTCTTTCAATTGGCCATCTAAAGGCTTAAGTCTAAGATACAGTTCATTTAATTCATTTTTCCTTTTTTCTATTCCAGGTGTCCAGTTTTATGTATTGCCCCCTTATGTAAGCCTTGGCAGCCTCCCACAATGTCGCCTGAGATACCTCTTCATTATCATTCAGCTGAAGATACTCCACCATCTGTTGTTTAATTGTTTCCTTATTTGTAAGATTGAATAAAGATGCCTTATTTAATGACCATCTGCATGTTTTGTGTATCTTTCGTTGTCCTGTTCTGATTAGGGATAGTACCGCACTATGGTCTGTAAATGCGGCTGGGGTAATCTCCAAGCTGCGGTATCGCTCCTACTCCCTATTGTGCATGAACATGTAGTCAATTCTCATGTAAGACATATGTCTATTAGAAAAGGTGTATTCCCTATCCCTATTCCCTATCCTTGGGTGTTTTTACTCTCCAAATATCAACCAGTTGTGCTTTAGTAATGTCACGTGCCACTTTTTTCTGCCATTTTTGTTTTATATTT
>QEPC01015351.1:3813569-3839203 GCA_003113815.1 Sphenodon punctatus | reverse complement strand
AGACACCGAGTAAGCACCGAGACTGCTGGACCTGGGTCAGATGAAAAAGAGAGGTACAGCTGGGTGTCATCAGCATATTGATGCCACCGCACACTGAAACTCCTGATCACATTGCCAAGTGACTGCATATACATGTTGAGCAGGAGAGGAGACAAAAAAGAACCCTGTGGGACTCCATACAAGAGGTCTCGATATGATGAAACCCGCCGGGTTCTTCTGGTCAGGAAGGAGAGGAACCATTCAAGAACAGTCCCTTCCACCCCTGCACAGTCCCGCAGGTCCGTCACCAACATCTCACGATCAGCAGTATCAAATGCAGCAGACATATCTAACAGGATCAACAGGGTCAAACGACCCCGCTCCTGCTCCCGGCATAGATCATCGATCAAAGCCACAAGTGCAGTCTTAGTGCCATACCCCAGATGAAATTCCAACTGAGAGTGATCAAGAAAATTGACACAGTTGAGATGCCCCTGCAGCTGACGATCCACTACCCATTCAATAATCTTCCCTAAAAAGGGAAGGTTAGAGACAGGCCAATAGCTGGTGAGGGAGTCAATGTCAAGTGATAGTTTTTTGAGTAGAGGCCGCACCACTGTCTCCTTTAGATAGCTCGGCACTCTGCTCTCCTGATGGGAGGTGCTGACCACCCCAACAGCAACGGCCCCATTGTCTCTCGGAAGCCAGGACAGACATGGATCCCATTCACAAAAGGTGGCTATGAAAGCCCCCAGGACATCCACCACATTGGCGGGTGTCACCGACTGAAATTGATCTCATAAAATTGGATAAGGCGGGACTGCCATACCCTCCAGTTCCCCAAATGTAATAAGTGCGACGTCGAAGTCCTGGTGAATATGAGTGATTTTATTCACAAAATAATCCACAAACATGTCACAGCGTGTCGTAGATGACTCCACTCCAAGGTGGAGGGAGGCCGGATTGACCAGCCCCCTCACCACCAGAAAAGTTCTGCTGGATGGAATTTTGCAGATACTATGAGGGCAGCAAAAAACTCTTTTTTGTTGCCCGCATAGCCACGACATAGGCTCGTAAACTGGCTCTATGATGCAATCTGTTGGCTTCAGCACATGAACGATGCCACCGTTGCTCCAACCGCTGCCCCTCTCACTTCAGCAACCGCAGTTCCTGAGAGAACCAAGGAGGCGTGCGGAGCTGTCAGCTGGTCATCAGATGCCTAGGAGCTATACGATTGATGGCCCCAGTCAGCAAAGTATTCTATAACACAACAAGGTCATCGATGAGACAGTTGTCAAGGTCAGAGGGAAGCTTACCCAAAGCTATCCGGAACCGTTCTGGTTCCATCAACTTCCAAGGGTGGACCATCTGAATAGGTTCCACACCTTTCCAGGGGCAGGCATGTGCCAGAAGGGAGGACCGCAGGAGGTAATGATAAGGGTACAGCTGATATCTCCCCCACCAATGGAACACCCGCCTCAAGGCCGGCGCAAAACATAAGATCTAAGGTATGTCCCCCTTGATGTGTCCGGCCAATAACCATTTGGGACAGGCCCATGGTTGCCATGGTGGCCATGAACTCATGTTGCGCACCTCCAAGGTCAGCATCGGTGTGAATGTTGAAGTCCCCCAAGACCACTGTCTTTGGGGACTGCAACACCACCCCTGACACCAACTCCACCAGAGCATGTAGGGAGGCTGTTGCACAGGTAGGTACACAGTATACAAGCAGCATTCCCAATCTGTCTCCTGCCAAATCAAACAAAAGATGGAGACCCTCAATACCCAATATGGATTGCACCGGATACTTCCTCACAGACCATCTCTTCTTAAAAATCATGGCAACACCATCCTTCCCCCCATCCCTCCAAATATGGCTGATGCTGCATGGAATACCTGGCCATAACAAGGTCAGCCAAAATAGGCCCCAACTCATTATCTAGCCAGGTTTCCATGAGAGTTGTTGCCTTATTGACCAATCTTGCATTCAACAGCAGCAGTATGGGGTCAGGGGCCCTCTGACATTAACCATCTGCCCATCTTCCTGAGGAGTGGTGAACAGGACATGCAGCAAGCATCTGTCCCGCTTCACTGATCTCCTATCCCCCCCAATTGGAGCCATATCTCCCCCAGCCCATCACAACCCCTGTGGCTGCACTCCCCTGGTCGGTCCAACCAGCTCCGCCCCCCCAGTTGCCCTGCCCTGGCATCAGACGAGATTCCCCCCACCCAATACAACCCCCAACTCCCAACCCAATCCCTCCCCAACTGAAAATCATACCCCCCTTAAACAAAACACAGTAACCCCCCCCAAAATACAATATAAAACCCCAGAAAACCTCCCACCAACCACTACCCCCCCAAACCTATAAGAAGTACCACCCCAGGTCCCCACTAAGGGCCACACCTAAGTGCCCTTTGGCATGGCCCTTAGGCACGTGCCTGTCACAAACGCCTGCGATGCTTTGAAAGTATGTGGGGCTGGCAGCCTGCCCAGGAGCTGCTCAAGGAACCCCCAAGCCCCGCCTCCTCTCCCTATGACACTAGGAGGAGGGGGAAAGGCTACAGGGAATCATGGGCTATAGTCCAAGCCCCGAGCCCAACCAGCTCCCAGCCCCCTAGCCACTGGGCAAGCTGGGGAGTGCTCCCTCAATCCTTGAGGGCATGCTTGTAAGTCCTGGGCATACTCAGAAGAACCCAATTGACTCTCTAGCAGGCTTCTTGCTTCTGATGTACTTGAAAAAGGTTGTATTATTATTTTTTGCATATTTAGCTAATCACTCCTCAAATTACCTTTTGGCCTGTCTTAATGTTTTACATATAATTTGACAATGCTTATGCTCTTTGCTAGTTTCTTCTTTAGGACTATGCAACAGGGTTACAGTGATTTTCAGTATAAGAACCCTGAGAATGGGCTAGTGGAATGGAGTGTTGCCCCTTTAAGAGCCTGAAGCAGTGGTGGTAATGAGGCTCCTGATGTGCACCTGGACTGGAACTCAGTGAAATGCCCAAAAACCAGGAAGTCAGGGGTAGTGAGTTAGTGGAGCTTACAGTGTGGGTTGTACACTGTGCTGTGCTAGCAGTAGGGGTGGGAAGTTCGGATCATCCGGTATCCGATACTGCCAGTATTTTGGTGTACTGGAAGTATCAGATTACTCTGGTATTTGGGGGTACTGGTACTGGATCCCCGTGCCAGATTTTTTTACACTGCGGCCATTGAAATGAATGGCTGCAATGTAAAAAAAGAAACAAAAAAAACCCCCAAACACTTTCCCTCCCCAGTCCAGGCTGTGCGGGTGGAAGGGGGGGACACCACCCACCCACCCTGCCCAGCCTGGATTTAAAAAAATAATATTTTCCCCCAAAGTCCCTGCTAGTGCAGGCTCCGGGCTGCCGCCAGTGACCCAGAACCCGCACCAGCAGATAGGTACTGTGGTACTAGGGTAATCTCTGGGGTGGGGGTGGTTTAACACCCCCCACCCCAGGGATCACCCTACCTCCCCACCCAGGGATCGCCTACCTTTGGCGCTCTGGGTGACGGCAGCGGCGGCAGTCTGGCGGCTTCAGTGCTGGCTGTGGCTGCCGGCTTCAGCACTTTCTAGGCCTTCCAGGGAAACCCGGAAGTTCCCCTGAAGGCCTAGAAAGCCCTGAAGCCGGCAGCCACAGCCAGCACTGAAGCCGCCTGGAGCGCCGCCGCCGCCACCCAGAGCGCCAAAGGTAGGCGATCCCTGGGTGGGGAGGTAGAGNGTCAAGGTCAGAGGGAAGCTTACCCAAAGCTATCCGGAACCGTTCTGGTTCCATCAACTTCCAAGGGTGGACCATCTGAATAGGTTCCACACCTTTCCAGGGGCAGGCATGTGCCAGAAGGGAGGACCGCAGGAGGTAATTATAAGGGTACAGCTGATATCTCCCCCACCAATGGAACACCCGCCTCAAGGCCGGCGCAAAACATAAGATCTAAGGTATGTCCCCCTTGATGTGTCCGGCCGATAACCATTTGGGACAGGCCCATGGTTGCCATGGCGGCCATGAACTCATGTTGCGCACCTCCAAGGTCAGCATCGGTGTGAATGTTGAAGTCCCCCAAGACCACTGTCTTTGGGGACTGCAACACCACCCCTGACACCAACTCCACCAGAGCATGTAGGGAGGCTGTTGCACAGGTAGGTACACAGTATACAAGCAGCATTCCCAATCTGTCTCCTGCCAAATCAAACAAAAGATGGAGACCCTCAATACCCAATATGGATTGCACCGGATACTTCCTCACAGACCATCTCTTCTTAAAAATCATGGCAACACCATCCTTCCCCCCATCCCTCCAAATATGGCTGATGCTGCATGGAATACCTGGCCATAACAAGGTCAGCCAAAATAGGCCCCAACTCATTATCTAGCCAGGTTTCCATGAGAGTTGTTGCCTTATTGACCAATCTTGCATTCAACAGCAGCAGTATGGGGTCAGGGGCCCTCTGACATTAACCATCTGCCCATCTTCCTGAGGAGTGGTGAACAGGACATGCAGCAAGCATCTGTCCCGCTTCACTGATCTCCTATCCCCCCCAATTGGAGCCATATCTCCCCCAGCCCATCACAACCCCTGTGGCTGCACTCCCCTGGTCGGTCCAACCAGCTCCGCCCCCCCAGTTGCCCTGCCCTGGCATCAGACGAGATTCCCCCCACCCAATACAACCCCCAACTCCCAACCCAATCCCTCCCCAACTGAAAATCATACCCCCCTTAAACAAAACACAGTAACCCCCCCAAAATACAATATAAAACCCCAGAAAACCTCCCACCAACCACTACCCCCCCAAACCTATAAGAAGTACCACCCCAGGTCCCCACTAAGGGCCACACCTAAGTGCCCTTTGGCATGGCCCTTAGGCACGTGCCTGTCACAAACGCCTGCGATGCTTTGAAAGTATGTGGGGCTGGCAGCCTGCCCAGGAGCTGCTCAAGGAACCCCCAAGCCCCGCCTCCTCTCCCTATGACACTAGGAGGAGGGGGAAAGGCTACAGGGAATCATGGGCTATAGTCCAAGCCCCGAGCCCAACCAGCTCCCAGCCCCCTAGCCACTGGGCAAGCTGGGGAGTGCTCCCTCAATCCTTGAGGGCATGCTTGTAAGTCCTGGGCATACTCAGAAGAACCCAATTGACTCTCTAGCAGGCTTCTTGCTTCTGATGTACTTGAAAAAGGTTGTATTATTATTTTTTGCATATTTAGCTAATCACTCCTCAAATTACCTTTTGGCCTGTCTTAATGTTTTACATTTAATTTGACAATGCTTATGCTCTTTGCTAGTTTCTTCTTTAGGACTATGCAACAGGGTTACAGTGATTTTCAGTATAAGAACCCTGAGAATGGGCTAGTGGAATGGAGTGTTGCCCCTTTAAGAGCCTGAAGCAGTGGTGGTAATGAGGCTCCTGATGTGCACCTGGACTGGAACTCAGTGAAATGCCCAAAAACCAGGAAGTCAGGGGTAGTGAGTTAGTTGAGCTTACAGTGTGGGTTGTACACTGTGCTGTGCTAGCAGTAGGGGTGGGAAGTTCGGATCATCCGGTATCCGATACTGCCAGTATTTTGGTGTACTGGAAGTATCAGATTACTCTGGTATTTGGGGGTACTGGTACTGGATCCCCGTGCCAGATTTTTTTACACTGCGGCCATTGAAATGAATGGCTGCAATGTAAAAAAAGAAACAAAAAAAACCCCCAAACACTTTCCCTCCCCAGTCCAGGCTGTGCGGGTGGAAGGGGGGGACACCACCCACCCACCCTGCCCAGCCTGGATTTAAAAAAATAATATTTTGAATAAAATAAAATGNAAATTAATAGTGGAAATTGAGATGCATAAAGCCCACTGACACATACTGGAACTTCCAGGGTAGTTCCAGGGTAGCCAAAGAGGGCTTGTGTGTGTGTGTGTGTGTGTGTGTGTGTGTGTGTGTGTGTGTGTGTGTGTGTGTGTTTAAAATCCGAATGCACAACCCTACTGTAATCCACAAACTGTTCAATGCAAACGCTAACTTAAATCTGGTGCAAATCCCACTGAAATAATAGTTCTTGGCCTTGTGCTAATGACTAGCATTCATGCTGAACTGTTTGTGGCTTAACGACCATACAAGGACAGAAGACTACAGGGCAATCCTCAGAGTTGAGTCTATTGCAGTTTTGAGCTAACACACATGGGCCTCTTGGTCCAGATAATAAAAGTTCATACTAAATTTAGGATCACAACACAAGATAAGGTAATACAACTGTCTGCACAAACAGGGGGGCCTCCATATCCTTCACTGGTCTATGTTTCCAATAGGACTTGCCTGTTCCCTATTAGTCTGAATCTTTTTTCCTGATGGTGCCGGGAAAACTAGGCCACGTAGGGGGCAATGCTGTAACAGCCTTATGGGAGAAGACAGGTGTGTTCTGAGTAAGCTGAATGTGAATAGTTAAATACATTCGTTCTCAGCATTAATTTATCACAGTAGATACTGGTTTCAAACTATAATACACTATTGAGTAAGAATGGGAATGAATGTCGCATTGTGTCTAGGGCTGAAGCAATTTTGCCAAAATGGGAATTCCTGTTGAAATCCTGGTTCCCAATACCATCTTGATCAAATCGAGACCCACTCAGTAATGTCTCAATCGCTATTTTGTTTCTCCGTTTACTGACTTTCTGGTTACTGGAATCCCATTTACTGTTTTGCCATCCATTTCAAATCCCGAGAGGTAATACTGATGCATAGGGATGGACATTTAGATTAAACTACAGATTCAGATCCATTGTGGATTCAGATCTGTAATTTACGGATTAAGACCGCGATCCTGCTTGCCCCCACCAGGGCAAGGGCCCAGGTGCTGGCAGAGGGGCCGAGATCTAGCAAGCGGCCAGGAGAGTGTGTGTGTGTGTGTGTGTGTGTGTGTGTGCGCGCGCGGCTGCTAGCAGAAGCGGACTTCCACCAGCCCATGGCCACATTCCATCATTATTCACAGGGGCCATGCCCCCTGTGCTAGCGTCAGAGTGGGGAGCACTGCCCTTCCAAGGGGTTCACAACCTCATGATAGGCTTCCCAGGGCTGGTGGACATCCCAATGGGATTTACCTCCATGGGGAAGCACACTGCCCCCTCCTCCCATTTCCCATTGAAGTCAAACAGGCAGGCTGCGCATGGGGGGACCTACGACTGCTGCCACAGGGAGACAGGCATTGACCGCCATGACCCCGAGAAGCTGCTGCACGCGCCGGCCCTGGAAGCCCCCAAAACTGACCCCCAGCACTCACTGTTGCTCACGGAAGCCCTGAACGGTTCCCCATGTGACCCAGCTCCAGTCCCAGCAATACGGCACAGTGAGAGGTATGGGAGGGGCAGGGTCTCACGGGGGACTGTTCAGGGCTCCCACGAGTGACTGTTGGTGCTCTGGGTCAGTTTTGGGGGCTGCCAGAGCCAGCGTGTAGCAGCTTCTTGGGGTCAGGACACCCCCGCCAGGCCCTCTTCCTGCTGCAGCTCCTGTTGCTCCATCTCTTACAGCTCCCCCTGCATGACGCAGGGACTGGAGCTGGATCCGGCGCTGTGGCTACTGGTGCCCCAGGGCTTTCTGCTGATGCAGATTTTGCCTGTGCAGCAGAATAGCCAGATCACAATCTAATTACAGGTACAGATTCAGATCCCATTGAAGTCAATGGGAAATTTTCCCATTGAAGTCAATGGGAAACCATACGCTTTTTTTCAAAGGAGCCTTTTTTCAAAAAAGCCATTTTGAAACCACAGCCTTTTTCAAAATGACAATGGCAGTGTTGCTGCCATTTAGGAAAAGGGCAGTCATTCTGTGCATGTGCAGCAGCCATTTTGTGAATGACAGACCGACTGCCCTTTTTCAAAATGGCAGCGATACTGACACCACCATTTTGGAAAAGGACTGTACATGCACAAATTGGTCCCTGTAGCCATTTTGCATATGTGCAATCTGGAGCCAGGAGCATGGCAAGGAAGCTTGACAGAAGCCCGCAACCCCCCCTCCCCAGCAATGACGGGCTGGTGGAGCTTCAATCAAGCCCTCCAAGGATAAGTAATACTCCAGGGTCCTGGGGTATGGTGTCAGGGGGAAACCTGGATCTGTAACAGGAGAGTACAGCCCATTATGGGCCGTTACAGACAAAACTGACCTTCCTACTGACACAATACCGCAGTGTTTCTATCTTCTCTGCACTCCGTTTCCCCGTGTATCTTTGTTACTCATTGGCTGGTACATAGATTCCTTTACTAATCGGCAATCCAGTTGCAGTTTAGTCAAAGCAAAGGTAAAAACACAGAATAGCAATTTGGAGGTAGTGGATAAGAGGCACTGGGGAGAGGTTAAGGGGTGGACTGTTTACACGGTAATTGGCTCAGAAATGCGGTACAACTCATAGTTAGAAACCCTGAAGTAAAACATTACCTTCGACAATGCAGTCAGTGGTAAATGAATAACACATGGTAAACGGTAAGCAGAAATTCAGGAAACTGGTGATAGTATCTCACGGTATTGCAAGCATCAAGAAATTGCACCAGTGTCAGGAAATCAATCCTGGTTCCTGATATGACAAAATTTCTCATGGACAGCAATTTAGCTGTTCATTTCATCCCTAATTTTGTCATTAATGAGAGAGCTTTCACTGTTACAGCAATCAGATTAAAGTCCAAATATGGTGCCTCCACTGATAAAGTTGTAAAACTCTGTGTCAGCAACCTTGACTGTCTTCCTTCACCGTTTCTTCCCTTGATGAAATTTAGACAGTTTGATTTCTGGGCTCATGCCATTTTTTTCATTCAGGATGTCAGTGGCCTCTTTTTGTTATTCCGATCAGTCCCCTTGATCAAGTCCAGAGTTTGTTAAAGGGAAACACCTCATCAAGAAGTTTCCAATGTTTCCCTAATGCTGGAACAACTCACAACTAAATTTTGGCTGCAATAATTGGGGAAGGTGTCAGCTTCCCTAATAGTTAGAACATGATTGGGTTCTTGTAGGAAATGGCTATCCCTAGCTGAGCAGAAAGAAAAGACCTCTAAACAAGGAGGAGAAGCAGAGTAAATGTGTTGAACAAGGGAGTGATCCACATTTAGTGCATTTGGATGGCATTGGTTATTTTGATCCCACGCAGTCTGGCTTTCGTCTGGGTTACGGTATGGAGACAGCACTTGTGACCTTGGTCGACAACCTCCTTGTGGAATTAGACAAGGGTCATATGACCCTATTGGTCCTGTTGGATCTATCTGTTGCATTTGATACCATTAACCATGAGTTGTTGGTGACTCGCCTGCAGGAAGAGGAGGGGGTGGAGGGAACCATTTTGAATGGTTCCATTCCTACCTTGCAGATAGATCTCAGCAGGTGGTGCTAGGAGACTGTACTTCATCCCCTGGTGGCATCCCATATGCGGGCCTGCAGGGTTCTATTCTATCTCCTCGCCTGTTTAATGTGTATATGAGGCCATTTGGAGAGGTCATACGCAGCTGAGGGGTTCGTTGCCAACAGTATGCTGATGACACCCAGTTGTATTTGTCCTTTTCATCCGACCCAAGCCTGACTGTCTCATTGCTGTCCTGGTGTTTGGCCGCTGTGGGGGATGTTATGAGGTCAAGCCTATTGAAGCTCAATCCTGATAAGGCAGAGGTGATGGTAGTGGGCAGGGCTGGTGAGCTGGGTGAGGAGGTTTCCCCCATTATTGAGGGCATCCGTCCTCTATTGGCTTCATCTGTGCGGAGCCTAGGGGTGCACCTGGATTCACAGCTGGCCTTGATTCCCAAGTGGTGGCGTGGCCAGGGGCACCTTTTGCCAATAACATCTGGTGAAAAGGCTCCGTCCATATGTCTCAGATTCTGATCTTGCCACTATTGTCCATGTATTCATCACCTCAAGGCTAGACTATGTCAGTGCACTCTATGTGGGGCTGCCTTTGGTGATGGTTCAGAAGCTTCAGCTAGTGTAGAATGCTGCAGCCCATCTCCTTATGGGGGTGGGCCACAGGGAGTATGTAACACCTGTGTTCTGGGCAGTGCACTAGCTTCCTATTATCTTCTGAGCCCAATTCAAGGTGCTGGTGTTGACCTTTAAAACCTTTCATGGCCTGGTCCCTGTTTATCTGAGTGATCGCCTCACCCACTGGGTCCGTGGGCAGCCCCTGCTGTCATCCTGTCTCTTATACACATCTAGATGTGTATAAGAGACAGCACACACACACACACACACACACACACACCATCCTCCAGGTCCCTCCGTAACTTTTCCCACTTAAACTCCTCGAGCAGCATCCAAGTTTTTCTGAGGATAACCCTCTCCTCTCCATCTCCCAGTCTGCTGCTAGCCTTTCTGTTTCTCCTCCTTTATCCCACACGTCCAGGGATGGGGCCATGGTCTCATCCTGCCTGAGCTCTAACCACAGCTCCAGTGAACCTTGTGGATCTACTACTGCCACCTTGCACTGACCGAACCCTCGTTGCTCCGACCCTACTCTCGACTGCTTCTCTTTAGCCCAGCTGCTTGCTCCTGGCTTTTGGCTCCAGCACCGCTGCTCCTTTCCACTCCAGCCGCCCTGCTTTCCTCTGGCCTCCTTGAGCATTGTCTGCTGTTTCCACAGCTCCAGCTGCCCTGGGCCCACCTTCCACTCCACAGGTGTCTCCTTCTCCAACAGACACCTGTGCCCAGATGACCTCGGGCAGCCGTTCTTAAAGGGGCCACACTGCCCTATACCTCTCTCTCCTTAAAGGAGCAGGACATCTACCTTGTAGTTACCCTGCTATAGGTGCACATGCTCAGAATGCCCAGAGGCCATTTTGTGCATACAGTTTTTGTTTTTTTAAATTTAAACCAAACCACAATGGGCATATTGCCCACTGTTTCAGTTTGGTATGGATTAATCCGTAGCTGCCCATTACAAGATGTTAGGATTATATCAGAAATGAATCCCCCCCCCAGTCCTTCCTTATCCCTTGAAGTCAATGACAAAACTCCCATTGACTTTAATGGTGGAAGTTGTTCCTTTAGGTTGCCATCCTCAAATGACTTACCCTAAAGTATTTCCACTGAAGTCCTTGAAGATAAGTCCAAGACTACTCCAGGATAAGTCACCTCAGGACTGAGAACTGAGAGCCAGTGTGGTGTAGTGGATAAGGTGCTGGACTCGGACCTGGGAAGCAAAGGTCTGAATCTCGCCCTAGCCAACGAACTCATTGGGGGGACTTGGGCAAGTCACAACCTCTCCGCTTCAAGTTCTCCATCTGTAACATAGGAATGTGTGTTCCCCTCATCCTCTGCTATCTTATATTATAAGCCCACTGGGCAGGAACCTTTCTCTGAAAATCTGTCACTGAAAAGTGCTTTGTAAATGTAGTAGCACTATAGAAATGAAAAGTAGTAGAAGAATTAAGGCTTTGTTGTAAGTGCCTCCTCAATGGTTAGGCTGTGTAACTTGTTACCAAATGCTTATCCAGTCACTCACATTTTTCTGTGCTGTAACTATGCTGCCTATTCCTCATTATTATTATTTTTTTAAGAATACAAGTTTATCAAATTTATGAACAGTTAAACAGCAGTCAATCAATTTTGTTCCTGTGGTCATCAATCAAGTCTTTAAATGGTTGATAGCCTCTTCCCGCTTGCTATTTTTTTTTTTTTAACAATATAGAGATTAAAACTATGGGTGTTTTTATACACACATTTCTCCTGCATGTTTGCTGTTATATCCTGAACTTTCTGTGTGTCTAAATCACTTATCCAGATCTTAAATATCCGTTGGCATGGGCGAACAGAACCAAGTTCAGAAATTCGGTTCGGTTCAGTTCGGAAATTCGGTTCAGAAGTTCTGTTCGGTCGACCGAACTATTCGAGTTCAGTCTGAACTCCGAACTTCTGAACAAAGTTCGGAAATTCAAACCCCATTGAACCAAATGTTCAATGAACAAAGTTCGGAAATTCAAACCCCATTGAACCAATATTATCTTTTAGGGATGGGCGAACAGAGCCAAGTTCAGAAATTCGTTTCGGTTCAAAAATCAAGTTCGGTTCGGAAGTTCAGTTCAGTCGACCGAACTGGTCGAGTTTGGTCCGAACTCCAAACTTCCGAACAGCTTTCACCCATCCCTAAACATCCAGCTCTTTGAACTTCTGCATAGAACTTCTCCCAAAACTTTTGTGTGTAAAAATTTCTCCTGGTAAACTGCTTTGCTCCAGGCAGCTGTGGTCACTTGGTTTCCATGGCAGCCTGTCATATCTACAGCTGCAGCTACTTTAGGCTGCCTCAGGGCAGTGTGTGTGTGTGTGTGTGTGTGCGCGCGCGTGTGTGTGAAGAATGCATCTGGAACTTATTTGTGGATTTGTAAACCCAGAAGATTGAAAAATTCGGAACTTTAAGGTATGTGAAAAATGCCCTATGTGTCAAATTGTACATAGTTTACAGGGATTTGTGCACCTGTCAATCATTATTAGAGCAAAGGGTATTGCTAAGCAGCGTAGAAGACATGTGTGGTTTTTGTTACTAAACAATCTTGTATCAGGAATGCCCAAAGGCTGGAATGGTAGTGGCAAAGCATGTCACAAATAAACATGCAAGACTGGAATGTGCCAACATTGCACTATATGTGTTTCAAGAGAGTATAGTTTTTTACCATTCATGTACAGCAACTCACACATCCAAGCAACTTCCGCAGCTTCTGTGAAGTTGCTGCTCTGAGCAGTCTATGCATATGAGCAAACTAAATAATTGTGGTAAAATTTAAAGCTTTAGAAAAATCCATCTTTAGACATTCTTTCCTATTAATTTTTTTAAAAATTCATATCCTGCTCTACTCCTATAAAAGCCTTGGAGCTATCTGAAGCCTACATTTACTCTGGTTTGAAAATTTCCATGTAAGTTTTCAGAACTCATGTAACAATGTCAATTATGTCACAATGCAGCACTCGTCCTCCAGCATCAATATATGGAATTTTTAAAGCGCTATTACTGGTACACTATGCTTATCCAAAAGCAGGCCAAATAAAAATGACATACAGTTCATTATTGCTTACCCTTGAAAGTTGATCATTTAATGGCGCAGTTTACTGGCAAGAACCCTTCAGCTGTTACTTAATGTGGGAATTCAAGGGACTTGTTCAGAAGTAAAATCCATAAAGGTGAGGGAGAAGAGATGCTTTATTTCAAAGGAAAATACACCTTTTTAATTAAATTCATAGGACTTGCCATTTAGGAATGGCTTTAGATATTACCTTCTTTTTTTTTTTTTTTTTTAAACAAATGCCCATAATGTCCACAGGGAAGAGAGATTGTTTCCTTTAAAGGAAGATATGCCTATTTAGTTATTTATAAGAACTGTCTTTAGGAAATTACTTCAGAAATTACATTTTAAAAAATCCAATAGCATTGTATTTCTGTTGCTGGTAAGCAATTTAATAAAAGTAATATTATTTTTTACTGCTTCATGGTAGTTACTAATTATTCCAAAAGACGTGAAAGCTACAAATAGAACAGGCTTTATGAAATGTGTTTTTGGCTTGGAGGATGAGAGAAATGTATTGATTATTCCAAGGTCACGTTTGCTACTGGCACCCATTTTACCCCTGACCTCCTGACTGGATTATACGATGGGTAAGTATTATTCACATGCAGTGTTAGAGCGCTAGTGTATTACAATAATGGTTCACAACACAGGCAATGTTATTCTCTGAGAGGATAGCAGTAGCACAGTGCTAGCATCTCTTGCAGGCTCAGATCCCATTGATTTCAATAAGCCGTGTGGCTTTGCTAAGCATTAGCATCAGTGCTATTTGGAGAAACACACCCTAAGTCTTGCACCACTAATGTTACAACAATGAGGTTCCCGAACTAGGAGTCATGAGCAGAACTGGCTTTACAAATGATGGGGTCCATCATAGGCGTGGGGACAGCCAGGGCTCCAGAGTCGAGGGGGCATAGCAGAGAATGTGGCCTCCGAGCTGAGGGAGACCCTACAGAAACTCCTGCCCTGGCAACTGAAAGCATGAGAGGGCAGCTCTTGCCCCCAAGGGCAGGGGTTTCTATGGGGTCCTACCCATCCTATGCCTTCCCCCCTGTACCCCCAGCAGGAAGTGCCAGTCCAGTAGCCTCAGGAGTAGCAGTGGCATTCTTGCCCATGAATTCCCAGGTTCTAATCACTTAGACCTGACAAACATCCAGACTCTTGTTCTGAAAACAGGATTTATGGCTATTGGGAAATATGGTAAAGTAAGATACTTGTAATCTAGGGATGTGCACAAGGAGGAAATGATGTATATCTGATTTCTATTCTGGTTTCAGTGCCAATTTTGGTGTTTTCAGTCTCAACATTTTGGGACCTGTTACAGTTGCCTGTAACAAGCAAGCAGAGGGGTGCAGCACCTGTGTGTAGTGTGCAGACACACAGATGGTGACCCTACAATAGAGAGCAAAGGATCTACCCTCCCTGGTATCAGCTAGATCCAGTAACCAGGCAGGGGAATCTCGTGCCCTTGCCCTATCTCATCTGATTCCCTGGGGGCAGTTCCACCTCTAGCTGCCTGTGGAAGTACACAAAGCCGCCAAACCACAAAGCACTCAAAGATCAAAAGTAAACCTAAATTAAAACACAATCCACTCCTACAGTTCACCATTGTTGCGGCTAAATTTCTACCTCACCCACATAATATACCACAAAACATGAAAGATGCTCTGACTGCTAGACCAGCAATTAAAAACACCAAATTAATAGTGGAAATTGAGATGCATAAAGCCCACTGACACATACTGGAACTTCCAGGGTAGTTCCAGGGTAGCCAAAGAGGNCCAATTGCTTCAAGCACAACTGCATTTGCAAAAGTAATAATAAATAATAATATTTAATTTAAAAAATACTGTGTAGAGGTGAACTTCCACCGACACAAATGTTCGTACTGAGGGGAGAAGCACATATGGAGTTTCAACAAGGCTATTGAAGGGCATCGGGTCAAGTCCTGACACTTGTCAGTGAAGTCACTTGGCTGGCTTGGAGCAGGCGACTGAGTGGCATTTGACTCATTTTCTGATAACATAGTGATCTGATAGCATCTTGAATTTTCACTGAAAATTCTTACCTTAGCGATGAATGGAGAGCATAATTATTCTAAATTACTCTCTAGCTTTCAGGTGAGCTTTGGAAACAGGGAAATGGTTTGATCTTATAATATTAGCTTTCTCTTTGAAACGGGGATTTAATGTGTAATCCATTGCTATGAAATTCAATGGGAGTTGAATCATTGGCTTCAATGGGTGGAAGTCTGCATCCCGAATGGGCAATTATGGGGTTACTTTTGTGTCCCACTACTCAGGGCTCTAGAATGTAATAGTTCAAAATTACCACATCAAATTAGTTGGCATTTAAAGAGATGCTGTAGCAGGGGGATCTTCCCAGGGCCTGTCTCTTATACACATCTAGATGTGTATAAGGTGTGTGTGTGTGTGTGTGTGTGTGTGTGTGTGTGTGTGTGTGTGTGTGTGTGTGTTTAAAATCCGAATGCACAACCCTACTGTAATCCACAAACTGTTCAATGCAAACGCTAACTTAAATCTGGTGCAAATCCCACTGAAATAATAGTTCTTGGCCTTGTGCTAATGACTAGCATTCATGCTGAACTGTTTGTGGCTTAACGACCATACAAGGACAGAAGACTACAGGGCAATCCTCAGAGTTGAGTCTATTGCAGTTTTGAGCTAACACACATGGGCCTCTTGGTCCAGATAATAAAAGTTCATACTAAATTTAGGATCACAACACAAGATAAGGTAATACAACTGTCTGCACAAACAGGGGGGCCTCCATATCCTTCACTGGTCTATGTTTCCAATAGGACTTGCCTGTTCCCTATTAGTCTGAATCTTTTTTCCTGATGGTGCCGGGAAAACTAGGCCACGTAGGGGGCAATGCTGTAACAGCCTTATGGGAGAAGACAGGTGTGTTCTGAGTAAGCTGAATGTGAATAGTTAAATACATTCGTTCTCAGCATTAATTTATCACAGTAGATACTGGTTTCAAACTATAATACACTATTGAGTAAGAATGGGAATGAATGTCGCATTGTGTCTAGGGCTGAAGCAATTTTGCCAAAATGGGAATTCCTGTTGAAATCCTGGTTCCCAATACCATCTTGATCAAATCGAGACCCACTCAGTAATGTCTCAATCGCTATTTTGTTTCTCCGTTTACTGACTTTCTGGTTACTGGAATCCCATTTACTGTTTTGCCATCCATTTCAAATCCCGAGAGGTAATACTGATGCATAGGGATGGACATTTAGATTAAACTACAGATTCAGATCCATTGTGGATTCAGATCTGTAATTTACGGATTAAGACCGCGATCCTGCTTGCCCCCACCAGGGCAAGGGCCCAGGTGCTGGCAGAGGGGCCGAGATCTAGCAAGCGGCCAGGAGAGTGTGTGTGTGTGTGTGTGTGTGTGTGTGTGCGCGCGCGGCTGCTAGCAGAAGCGGACTTCCACCAGCCCATGGCCACATTCCATCATTATTCACAGGGGCCATGCCCCCTGTGCTAGCGTCAGAGTGGGGAGCACTGCCCTTCCAAGGGGTTCACAACCTCATGATAGGCTTCCCAGGGCTGGTGGACATCCCAATGGGATTTACCTCCATGGGGAAGCACACTGCCCCCTCCTCCCATTTCCCATTGAAGTCAAACAGGCAGGCTGCGCATGGGGGGACCTACGACTGCTGCCACAGGGAGACAGGCATTGACCGCCATGACCCCGAGAAGCTGCTGCACGCGCCGGCCCTGGAAGCCCCCAAAACTGACCCCCAGCACTCACTGTTGCTCACGGAAGCCCTGAACGGTTCCCCATGTGACCCAGCTCCAGTCCCAGCAATACGGCACAGTGAGAGGTATGGGAGGGGCAGGGTCTCACGGGGGACTGTTCAGGGCTCCCACGAGTGACTGTTGGTGCTCTGGGTCAGTTTTGGGGGCTGCCAGAGCCAGCGTGTAGCAGCTTCTTGGGGTCAGGACACCCCCGCCAGGCCCTCTTCCTGCTGCAGCTCCTGTTGCTCCATCTCTTACAGCTCCCCCTGCATGACGCAGGGACTGGAGCTGGATCCGGCGCTGTGGCTACTGGTGCCCCAGGGCTTTCTGCTGATGCAGATTTTGCCTGTGCAGCAGAATAGCCAGATCACAATCTAATTACAGGTACAGATTCAGATCCCATTGAAGTCAATGGGAAATTTTCCCATTGAAGTCAATGGGAAACCATACGCTTTTTTTCAAAGGAGCCTTTTTTCAAAAAAGCCATTTTGAAACCACAGCCTTTTTCAAAATGACAATGGCAGTGTTGCTGCCATTTAGGAAAAGGGCAGTCATTCTGTGCATGTGCAGCAGCCATTTTGTGAATGACAGACCGACTGCCCTTTTTCAAAATGGCAGCGATACTGACACCACCATTTTGGAAAAGGACTGTACATGCACAAATTGGTCCCTGTAGCCATTTTGCATATGTGCAATCTGGAGCCAGGAGCATGGCAAGGAAGCTTGACAGAAGCCCGCAACCCCCCCTCCCCAGCAATGACGGGCTGGTGGAGCTTCAATCAAGCCCTCCAAGGATAAGTAATACTCCAGGGTCCTGGGGTATGGTGTCAGGGGGAAACCTGGATCTGTAACAGGAGAGTACAGCCCATTATGGGCCGTTACAGACAAAACTGACCTTCCTACTGACACAATACCGCAGTGTTTCTATCTTCTCTGCACTCCGTTTCCCCGTGTATCTTTGTTACTCATTGGCTGGTACATAGATTCCTTTACTAATCGGCAATCCAGTTGCAGTTTAGTCAAAGCAAAGGTAAAAACACAGAATAGCAATTTGGAGGTAGTGGATAAGAGGCACTGGGGAGAGGTTAAGGGGTGGACTGTTTACACGGTAATTGGCTCAGAAATGCGGTACAACTCATAGTTAGAAACCCTGAAGTAAAACATTACCTTCGACAATGCAGTCAGTGGTAAATGAATAACACATGGTAAACGGTAAGCAGAAATTCAGGAAACTGGTGATAGTATCTCACGGTATTGCAAGCATCAAGAAATTGCACCAGTGTCAGGAAATCAATCCTGGTTCCTGATATGACAAAATTTCTCATGGACAGCAATTTAGCTGTTCATTTCATCCCTAATTTTGTCATTAATGAGAGAGCTTTCACTGTTACAGCAATCAGATTAAAGTCCAAATATGGTGCCTCCACTGATAAAGTTGTAAAACTCTGTGTCAGCAACCTTGACTGTCTTCCTTCACCGTTTCTTCCCTTGATGAAATTTAGACAGTTTGATTTCTGGGCTCATGCCATTTTTTTCATTCAGGATGTCAGTGGCCTCTTTTTGTTATTCCGATCAGTCCCCTTGATCAAGTCCAGAGTTTGTTAAAGGGAAACACCTCATCAAGAAGTTTCCAATGTTTCCCTAATGCTGGAACAACTCACAACTAAATTTTGGCTGCAATAATTGGGGAAGGTGTCAGCTTCCCTAATAGTTAGAACATGATTGGGTTCTTGTAGGAAATGGCTATCCCTAGCTGAGCAGAAAGAAAAGACCTCTAAACAAGGAGGAGAAGCAGAGTAAATGTGTTGAACAAGGGAGTGATCCACATTTAGTGCATTTGGATGGCATTGGTTATTTTGATCCCACGCAGTCTGGCTTTCGTCTGGGTTACGGTATGGAGACAGCACTTGTGACCTTGGTCGACAACCTCCTTGTGGAATTAGACAAGGGTCATATGACCCTATTGGTCCTGTTGGATCTATCTGTTGCATTTGATACCATTAACCATGAGTTGTTGGTGACTCGCCTGCAGGAAGAGGAGGGGGTGGAGGGAACCATTTTGAATGGTTCCATTCCTACCTTGCAGATAGATCTCAGCAGGTGGTGCTAGGAGACTGTACTTCATCCCCTGGTGGCATCCCATATGCGGGCCTGCAGGGTTCTATTCTATCTCCTCGCCTGTTTAATGTGTATATGAGGCCATTTGGAGAGGTCATACGCAGCTGAGGGGTTCGTTGCCAACAGTATGCTGATGACACCCAGTTGTATTTGTCCTTTTCATCCGACCCAAGCCTGACTGTCTCATTGCTGTCCTGGTGTTTGGCCGCTGTGGGGGATGTTATGAGGTCAAGCCTATTGAAGCTCAATCCTGATAAGGCAGAGGTGATGGTAGTGGGCAGGGCTGGTGAGCTGGGTGAGGAGGTTTCCCCCATTATTGAGGGCATCCGTCCTCTATTGGCTTCATCTGTGCGGAGCCTAGGGGTGCACCTGGATTCACAGCTGGCCTTGATTCCCAAGTGGTGGCGTGGCCAGGGGCACCTTTTGCCAATAACATCTGGTGAAAAGGCTCCGTCCATATGTCTCAGATTCTGATCTTGCCACTATTGTCCATGTATTCATCACCTCAAGGCTAGACTATGTCAGTGCACTCTATGTGGGGCTGCCTTTGGTGATGGTTCAGAAGCTTCAGCTAGTGTAGAATGCTGCAGCCCATCTCCTTATGGGGGTGGGCCACAGGGAGTATGTAACACCTGTGTTCTGGGCAGTGCACTAGCTTCCTATTATCTTCTGAGCCCAATTCAAGGTGCTGGTGTTGACCTTTAAAACCTTTCATGGCCTGGTCCCTGTTTATCTGAGTGATCGCCTCACCCACTGGGTCCGTGGGCTGCCCCTGCTGTCATCTGGGGGCATCCTCCTGGAAGTCCCACGTTATCGGCAGGTCTGGATGGACAGGAGGACATTCTCAGCGGCTGCACCATCACTTTGGAATTCCCTCTCAGTGGAGGTTCGCCTCAGTCCAGACCTTCTCACCTTCTGACGGAATTGTAAGAACTGACTCTTCCACCAGGCATTTGGTGGGGGAGGAGGAAAAGGAGGGTAGGTTAGATGGGTTGGGATTTTTTATTTTTAATTTTTTTAATTTTTATACACAAGCCAGAGTTCTAGTAAGTTTTTATAGTATTTATTGTATTTATATGATTGTTGTTTCATATTTGTAAGCCGCCCTGAGTGGCTTTGGCGAGAGGGTTGGGGTAAAAATGGAAACTAAACTAAACATTTATGCTTGTGAAACAATGGAATTTCACTAGGGGTGAAGATGCCCACTGTGTATAATTAAAGATATTCCTGATAAGTGGAATCTGATGTGCTTAGGGAAAGACTGAACCTCTTTGAGCCCGATCAGCAAATTGGGGATGAATATCTGGAAAGACTGAATATTTGTAAAGTACACTGTATTTGTATATCCCTTCCTATTAAGGATCATGAAGCTGAATAGTATGGAGAGATATTAGTGGGAAACAATCAGAGGAAGAACCATGTACAAGATGCCACCAGTATTTGAGTAGCAAAGGATTTTACTGATATGCGTGTCTATCTTATTCTTTGTAAAGTGCCAGGTACATTGCTGGTGCTATATAAATGTTAATAATAATAATTAATAATAAATTCATTAATAATACAGCCTAGTTTGTATGCACATATACAACCTAGAGGTCTTTTTATAAGCAAGTAGTTCCACACAGTAAGCATGCAAACTAATGAAGCCTGGTTTTCTATAGGGGAAGACAATGATCAGTAGAAGTCAATCGATTCCCCCACTCCCCCAGCTATGAATGGGCTAGATCTCCCCTTCATGACTAGTATGATAAAATGTGCATTCCCTACTACTTAAATTTGGGTCTTCTATAAGTCCCTATCAAATTTGCTTAAAATCGGGCAGGGTAATTGCATAAGATTCCTTTCTATAGGAAGCTAGGCTAAAAAACATAACAGAACTCAAATAATGTGATGCATGCAACTTAACAAAAGCCGAGGTTCTACCTCAATCCCAGGCTTGTAGCTCTTGACTAGGATGGGAGGGTTGAATTAGGCTAACATCAAAGGGTCTGCATATTTGTTTTATTTTTATTTTTTACACAAGAACATTAAGTTGACCTGACTGGGGGCTATTGGCGGACTCACAAATGTAAGCTTGTACTTGAATTCTCATAACATCAGATCTGGGGCTTGGTTCGAACACTCCATCCAGACCTCCTGTTTGGCTAATAACAAGATAACAGATCTCTGCATACGGTGTACTCTAACAGTCCTGCCTTGCATCGCTGAGCAAAACTTCAAAAGCACTCCAAGTCATTATTAAAAAATCCGATTGATGCTAATCAGTGAGAGGAGGACACAAGAACTCCAGGTCTGTACACTCCTTTGATCCTTAATTTATCTAGCTTTTTCCATGACAGCTACATACTGGTCAACTGTGAAAAGTGACCATGGGAACACTTCTTCCTAGCTACAGGAAGTCTGAGCAGGGTGTTGATAGAACCAGGATCCCACCAATTGCTTCAAGCACAACTGCATTTGCAAAAGTAATAATAAATAATAATATTTAATTTAAAAAATACTGTGTAGAGGTGAACTTCCACCGACACAAATGTTCGTACTGAGGGGAGAAGCACATATGGAGTTTCAACAAGGCTATTGAAGGGCATCGGGTCAAGTCCTGACACTTGTCAGTGAAGTCACTTGGCTGGCTTGGAGCAGGCGACTGAGTGGCATTTGACTCATTTTCTGATAACATAGTGATCTGATAGCATCTTGAATTTTCACTGAAAATTCTTACCTTAGCGATGAATGGAGAGCATAATTATTCTAAATTACTCTCTAGCTTTCAGGTGAGCTTTGGAAACAGGGAAATGGTTTGATCTTATAATATTAGCTTTCTCTTTGAAACGGGGATTTAATGTGTAATCCATTGCTATGAAATTCAATGGGAGTTGAATCATTGGCTTCAATGGGTGGAAGTCTGCATCCCGAATGGGCAATTATGGGGTTACTTTTGTGTCCCACTACTCAGGGCTCTAGAATGTAATAGTTCAAAATTACCACATCAAATTAGTTGGCATTTAAAGAGATGCTGTAGCAGGGGGATCTTCCCAGGGCCACACTGGGGTGCTGGGGTGCCACTAGTTTTCCACCTTAGCCATTCATCTGGGCATGGGCCTTCTGTCTAAGCAGGCCATTCACCAAGGTTACTTTTCTGGAGAGGGAGCTCACACTCCTATGCTGCCCTTAAAGGGCCAGTGTTCTTCCCACTCTGGTTCCTTACTTCCCAGCCTGTTCCTTTCACAGGCAGGTCTCAGGTTCTGGGTTGGCTAAGTCAGACCCATGCACATGCACACAGCCCTCCGGCTGGCCCACACATCCCCCTCTTAAAGGGGCAGCAGCCCCACAGGACTGCTCCCTGACCCTGCTACAGTTACTACTGGAAAACCAGAGAGAGACTTTCAGAGGAAGAAGTAGTTAATTATTCAACTCTCATTGAGAATTAATGGGAGTGAGGGACCAAAATGACACATGCCTTTCAAAATCTCACCAGCTGTATTAATTGGAAAAAATTCTAGCTGACTGAAACTGATTGTGTTACCAGCCAACACAAGGATATTTGCTGCCCTAGGAGGCCTCAGGCAGTCACTGCCCCCACCGCAAAACCTGGAGATGGATGGAGGTGGGCAGAAGAGGCACTCCCTCCCCATATGGGACCCCAGGCAGCCTTCCAATCCAGCATGGTTTCCATCAGCAGGACTGAGAGGAATCCTCCACTGCCACTGTCACCACCACCAAACCCCATGCTGAAATAGGAGATAGACTGCCCAGGGTAGCAAGAATAAGAGGGTGCTCCCCTGCAGAGCTAACCCCAGACAGAAAGGTTTAGAGGCAGCAGTCACAGTCTGTGAGGAAGAGTGCTGCCTACCCCCCTCCCCCCTTAGCCTCAGTCATCACATCCTTATTTTTCCAGCTCACTTGCCCTCACACCGACCCCCAGGGCAAAGAATATAGAAGCACACACAGGCCGAGCTGGTCACCTCCCTAGAGATGTGCACTGGGGGAAGCCAAGCATGGCATGTGAGCAACTTACTACTACTCCCAGCAGGAGCCTGGAGCAAGCAGTGTTTGCACTGCCAAGTTGAAATGGGTGTCCGCCAACAGGAGATACACCCTCCCGACCTGCCACCTCAGGTGGGCCTCCCCAATCCAGCATGGAGTCCAGCAGTGGTGGGCAGCAGCAGGACTTCCATCTATCCCGCTGCTGCTGCCACCACGCTAGCTTGGGGGAAGGACTGCCCAGGGCAGCAAGCCAAAGGGAGTGCCTCTCCTGCAGGGCCAACTCTGGCTGGATGGGTTTAGAGGCAGTGGCAGGAGCCCATGAGCGAGAGTGCTACCCCCCCACCACCACCACCCCCACTGTTTCCCCTTTTTGCAGACTCAGGCCATTTTCAGACAAGCGCGGCGGCGCCCGTGCTTGTTTTTCAAAAAAGCCGGCAGCCCATTCCACACATGATGCTGCTGCCAAATACGCACATGTGTGGGCAATGCGCATCCATTTCCGGGTGCGAACTGACCGGGTCAGTCATCAAGGCTGGTCATACGCAGCTGGAAATGGAAGCGCATCGCTCGCACATGCGCATATTCAGCGGCAGCGTCACATGTGGAACATGACTGCATCCTCCTCCCCCCCCAGCTCTCCTACCCCCAGAGGAAATAATCTATGGGCCAGTTCCCCCCCCACACCCAAAGATGCATGTTGCAGCAAGCAAAGCATGGTATTTATTTTATTATTTTATTTTACAGATTTATATCCCGCCCCCTCCTGCAATGCAGCTCGGGTATGGGAGTACCTTCCTGCTCCTGACAAGAAACTGGGGGGGAGCGTGCCAGGGAGCACCTTCCTGCTCCTGGGAGCACCTTCCTGCTCCTGATAAGAAGCTGGGGGGGGGGAGCAGGGCCGGCTCTGGTAATTTTGAAAGGAGCACCCCCCACAGAAGAGGCACCCCTCAACCTGCCACCCAAGGCAGCCCTTTCCCCAATCCAGTGCAGAGTCCAGTGGTGGTGGAAGCAGGATTCCCCTCAATCCCACCACCCCCAAACTCCACTCTGGACCAGGGTAAGGCATGTCTCTCTGCCCCCTCCACCAGCATAGAGCTTCAGCAGCAGGATAGCTGGATGCGGAGTAAGACTAAGGGTGATTTCAGACATTACATGGTCCTGAATCACCACAGTGGATTTCCAGCAGTGGCGAGCTGTCCAACCACCCCCTGTGGTCAAAGAAGGTCCAGAAAAGACGTGATGGGACCGGGACCACGGCAGGGAATCGGGCCATCAGATCATGGGCTGGGGCAGTGCAACAGACGTTACGCTGATCCTTGGCCATGGTCAAAACACCCAGAAGGCACCAGGAAGGGGTGGGAGGCAGACATGGTCAAAAGAGGGCAAATGAAGCCAAAAGTGCCCACAGAGAACGTCCACAGAAGGGAAATGGGACACACAGCACAAACACACACCCAGGCACACACACACACATGGGAAAGGAAGGAAAGGGTGGACACGGTGGGACAGACAACACACACGGCACAATGGGCACAGGGGGGAGAGAAGGGGAGAAGGCGGGGACAGGAAGTGGGGGGGCAGCCCAGGGGCCAGAGCAGGACAAGGGGAATGGCAAACAGAACCCCCACAACAGCACAGCCTGCACGGGCACCCCCACAGCAACACAGGCAGTCCCGGAAGGGGGGAACCCCAAGGGCACAGCACAGTCACAGGGGGAGGCCACATGGACTGGGGAGTGGCCTGGGAATGGCCCAGGAGGCTGCCAGGGAGCCCACATGATGACTAGGGTGTGATGGATGGCAAGAAGGCGAGACAGTGATGAGGAGCAGGCCAGTTGGTCCTGCAACACCCACCTTCCAGGAGGGCAACCGGAGCCCCAGTCCAGGGGCCTTGGAACCCCACAGTCACACAGGCACCTGGGGGGGTGGACACAGGAGGGAGCAAGGCTGGAGCATGAAGGACAGTGGCACCCGGACCATCAGGGGCCGGCATACAGTTCAGGACACAGCCACAGAAGAAGGCAGTCATGGAGGGGAATACCTGTTGCAGAGGCAGACAGGGGGGGCCCATGGACGGGGCCCAGAGCCACAGGCACGGGCAGCAGAACCCCAAGAAACAGCCAGCACAGCAGTGAGCCAGGAACATCAGGGAGGGAAGGGGCAATGACCCACGGTGCCAGGGCGGAGACGGGAGTGCACACCAGGGTCAGCATCCAGGGCCTGGAAGGCATGGGGGGCCTCACAGTCAGCTGAAGGGGGCTATGAAGGCGCCCGGGGCCAGGTGGCCAGCCAGGTGCACAAAGTGCAGCCACTGAAGCATGCCCCGATGAAAGCCCAGCTCAAACGTGGTGGGCAACCAGGTAGTAAGCCTCGAAGGGATCTTGGGTGGAGAGCCCCACCTGCACATCATATCGGGACCACACACTAGCCAGTGGCGCCACCTCCACTTCAGAGGGCTCTGACAAGGCATAGTCCTCAGGTGGGGGCCAAGGAAGGTGACCCAGTTCCAATAGGCAGTGATAGATCACCCTGCAGGACTGCTGATAACCTTGGGCTCCATGAACACAGCCAAAGAAAGACACAGCCAAGGCAGGGCCCCCCTCCTCCAGACAGGGTGTGTAGCCAGCCAGGCTGCACACAGAGAGGGCGGACACGGTCTCTGCAGCCAACCAACCCACATGCGAGCACCTCAGTAGGAAGGGGGACACTAGTAATCAAACTGATCATTATCAGTTTGACAGGTCACGTG
>QEPC01015351.1:3796480-3811263 GCA_003113815.1 Sphenodon punctatus | reverse complement strand
CAACACTGGACTCCTGCAGCTCCGTCTCGCAGCACTTCGGTGTTGGGGTGAGCACTGTCGCCAGGATCCTGCGGGACATCTGCGAGGCATTGGAGGGCATGCTCCTGGACCGAGTGATCCATCTGGTGGACCAGGAGGCCCTGATGTCCGGCTTCGCGGCCGGGGGATTCCCCAACTGCATGGGCGCCATGGATGGCACCCACATAGAGATCCTGCACCCATCTGCTGGGGTGCCACTCCCTGCAGCTGCAGGTGGTCATGGACCACCGAGGTCGGTTCATAGACATTTACACGGGCCACTCGGGTCGCAGCCATGATGCCCAGATCATGACCATCTCTCCCTTCTATGCCCGGATGTACCGTGGAGACTTCACGGACATGGGGACATTTGTGTCAGAGTAATTTAAGTCTGTTTCTACATAACTTCATTGTGTAAAATGAATTGTATAATATCTATACTCGCATTCTTTACTTCATTGTATGAACTGTACACAATTTGTATACATGTAAATAACAGACTTAAATTACTCTGATACAATTGTTCCTTGTCAAATTATGATAATAAATTATTTTCATAATTGTAAAATGTGCACGTTTAGTTATTGATAAAAACGAAGTATGTATGGTAAGGAATTTAGTACATATATTAAATGTATGTTGATGATAAAAATATTAAATATTGCTCTAATTGTGAATTAATTTCTATGTTTTTTGGCGTTTATGTTTTGTTGCAATGTATAGAGTGGAAGGTGTTTTGAATTGTAATTCTACTGAATTGTTTTTTTGTGTGTATTTTAAGAAAACTCATGTATGTTTAAGTTTATTTTTAAACTGTTAATTTTTTTGCTTTGGTTAATGATACCTAAACTTCATGTTAATTACAATAACCGATAGGAAATGCCACTCTTAGCTCAGTCTGTTTGAGACAAGGAAAATTAAATATCAGATTTCATTAACATGTCATACTTGGAACCGTATTTTATCCTGCATCCTTTGTACCCAACCTAGAGATTAGTCCTGAGGTTAATGAACTGAACTTGAACTTAACTTGAATTTTTCTATCAGCTTTGATGGAAACAGGATTTTGGTACTATATGAGAAGTTTTTCTGAAAAACAGACGCTCGAGGAGGCTTAACTATGGAGCATTCTCCAGCAGTATGAATGGGTGAAAACAGATGTGCCAGTGGTGCAGCAGCTCACCAGCCTGGGGCAGAAAACAGTAGCTGCTACTTTCCAGGTCAGGGAGGCATAAGGAACAAACAGGCCCTTCTCTAGAGAGCTGTCCCACTGCCCTCATGCTCTGGCTAGTGGGGGGTTCAAGAGACGTGCAGCAGCCACCCCAGCCCCCACCATGTATAGCAACCAACCATGGCACATGACCATGGCAGCCCCTGCCTCACGGTGGGGATGATGGGGCCGAACAGAGGTGTCGGCCCGCGTTGGTGGCCCTTGGTCCAGATTGAGCACGCGGGATCATCTGGTGGACTCATTCCAGGCCATCTGCCTACCTGCCCCAGGTAGTAGAGGGCCAGTGCAGAAACAGATGTGAGGTGAGTCCCGGGCCACATCAGGCCATAGTAGGCTAGTGTCATGTCTGTTTTCGCTCATTTTCTTAGCTACCTCTGTCAGCATAAGCAGTGGAATCCTACAGAATGCAAATGTAAAAGCAACTGACAGATATCACACCTACTTCCACATATTCAGAAGCCACCTGAAATACATGAAAAATCAGTTCTCCAACCTACCTCTCTAGATTCCACAGAATTTGCTCTGAATAAAACACCCACAATGTATGCCTTGTCTCACTAAGACATATCTTTAAACTGAAGGCACTCCACCAGAAAGGTGGAAAATATAATGGAGCAGACAGTGAAAACACTATGGGAGAATTTATTACAATATAAAAAGATACTGGCCATTTTCACATGACACTGATGGGTGGGTGGGATGGGTGAGCACTGGCGGTGGGTGGAGGGTGGTGTGCTCCCTTTCCCATGGGCGCACACCCATCTCCACCCACCTTCACCCACCGAGCCCCCTCCATTTTGTCGAATGGCTCCATGGGTGGAGATGGGTGTGTGCTCCTAAATCTAACTAGTCTCCTAAGACTTAACTTTATCCATCTTGATACTTATTTTTTTCTTTAACCATTAAAACACTTGATCTATTTAGAGTATGTGCCAATATTAATTCACATAGAGAACAAAAGAAGACATTGATGACTAGATTAAGTATACTCGAAGGCATAAACGTAACTGTAGGCCTGGTTTTAGAATGGACAGGGCTGGAGGCATGGTTTCTGGCATGATGGATGTGTCCATGGTGTGGTCCCTTGGGCTGGGGAGCAAAGGTGAGCCAGCCCCATAGAAGGTGACTGCCCTCAGGCTCACAGGAGCAGTTGTGGCAGTGGGGTCCTGGTAGTGCTGCCATTTCTGCTGCTGACACCTCTGTCACAGGTCTTTAGGGGTCCCAGCAGATCAGATCTTGACCAACAGAGAACAATTAATTGAGAATGTTAATATGGTGGGCACCTTGGGAGTAATTGATCTTAAAATGATAGTTTGCAATCCTAAGAAATGGGAGCAAAATTAGCAAAGTGTCGAGAATAGATTCCATACAGGCAGGTTTCAACATACTCAGATATTGGTAGGCACGGTTCCATGACTGGAAAAACTAAGCAAAAAGGAAGTTCATGAGGGCTTTCAGTTTCAAAAAAGGCAACATTGGAGGCACAGATACAAGCCGTACCTATGGGGAAGAAAGGTGGGAGGAATTCAAAGAGGCCATCGTGGTTGCAGCAAGATCTTTTTCAAGACCTGAAAACCAAAAGAGACCAACACAGGAAATGGAAAGAAGGGTGTGCCACTAAGGGCAGGTATCAAGTAATAAGCATGAGCATGTTGGGACAAAATCAGGAAGGCAAAAGCGCGTAACAAGCTTCAACTAACAGAGATGTCATAAACAATAAGAAGGCGACCTCTGAGTATGTTAAAGGCAAGAGGAAGATTAAGGATATATGGGTCTGCTGCATAGTAGGAAAGGTATGGTGTCAACAGATGAAGCATAGAAGGCTGAATTGCTCAACAGCTATTTTGCCTCTGTATTCTCAAAAAAGGGTAAGACATGACCAGATGGTTAACAAGCATTGTTTGAAACAATGACAGTGAGGGGATGCAGGTCAGAATAACTAAAGGAGGTGTCAAAGCATACCTAGATAACCTGAATAAGTTTATATTGGTGGGGCCTGATGAACTGCACCCTAGGATCCTGAAGAAATTAGCTGAAGAAATCTTAGAACCACTAGCAACTACCTCTGAAAACTCATAAAAAACAGGGAAGGTCTCAGAAAACAGGAGAAGAGCAATCATAGTACCTATTTTTAAGATAGGGGGGAAAGGAAGCCTTGGGGAATTATAGACCAGTCAGTCTGATTTTGATATCTGGAAAGTTTTTCAAACAAACCATAAAACAATCATTTTTGAGCAGCTTGAGGATAATGAAATAACCAAGTTGGATTTTTAAAGAACAAATTATGCCAGGCCAATCTAGTTTCCCTCTTTAACAGGGTTACTAGTTTGGTTGACAAAGAGAATGCAAACAAATGCAGTATATTTCAACTTGAAGAAGACTTTTGACAAGGCCCCATATGATGCTGTCATAAGAAAGATGGAGAAATATGGGCTGGATGGAACTACTTAATGGTGGTTTCACAATTGGCTGAAATGCCACACTCGATGAGTAATGATTAATGGAATGCCAAATTGGGAGGAGGTATCAAGTGGCATACAACAGTGGAGAACATTATAGGTGGAAATATATTTTAAAAAATAGGAGGAGCTAGTTATCCTGATTGAGCTGTTGAGCAGTCCTTTCTGCCAGATCAATGGATTTGGTGATGGTTGGGTTGAGAATACCTGCCAACTCTAGTCTCAAACAAGAAGAAAACTCTGGGATGAGTAGAAATTTTGTATAACACAACATTGCTGCAGCAAAATATGTGGTCTGATTAATGTTCCATTAATGTGCAATAGTTTGGCATTTCTAATGTACCTATCCATCCAGCATGTAGGCACCATGCATTCAGTTAATTATGATGAACTCTGTTTCATTCTCTGGGTTATAATACTTGGAGGCATCACTACATTTTTTTAGATGTTTAAGCAATAGTATTTTCACCCCATTTCACATTCTTTGGTTGCAGGAGAAAATCTTCTCCAAGGTGAGGTGAGGAGGGTAATGGTAGCTTTTCCAGAAATCTGCAGAGGAGAGATGCCTCCTTGAAGGGAAGAAAACTCAGAGTGAAAATTAAAAAAGTGCAGAGAAAGCAGTCCTCATTAGTGGATTGTTAAAACAGAGCTGTATAATGACAATTTTTTCACTAAAGAATTCATAGACGAGGGAACCTTTAAACTAACAGACCCCAATGCTTATGGCTTTGTTTCTATGGAACAATGGAAGTATAAGGGGGGAATTAAATAAACTGATTGGAAAGATAACAAGCTATCAGCACCGCAGAAGTTCAGAACTTGAAGATTATAGTTATGTCTCAACCATTGTTGTTATTTACCAACCACAAACCTCTGGTTTAAGAAAATAGTTAAGGCTTGCACAAATTTAAAAATAAAAAACTTCTAATTAATGGAAAAAGTTGAATTCAACCATACTCCAAAAAGCATGGAAACTGAACATTAAGGCTCTCGACCGACCTTGCGCACCATGTGAAAACAGAGAAAGTAGATAAAAGCTTTTGCCTTAACTTGTGCACCACAGAAACACACATAGGATCAGTCATTAGGTCTTTGAATTGTAAAGGCAAAAACATGTAAGCAGTGATGATGTTGTGTAGTTTCTAAAGTAGAAGAGATTTAGAGGTGAGAGGTTACACATTTAATGAATTTTCTGCATTTAGGGCTTAGGGCCTATGAATCCAAAAGATATGTACTGAGTGCCGATGCCAGATTGGAAGAATTTCACAAAGAAATATACCACATCTAAGCAATGAGTTATTAATTATTATTATTATTATTATTATTATTATTATTATTAATTTAGCATTTATATAGTGCTAGCGATGTACCTGGTGCTTTACAAAAAACAAGATAGGCACGGTCCCTGCCCGAGAGCTTACAATCTAAAGACAGGGGGAGGGGAGACAGGGAAGGG
The DNA here is from genome assembly GCA_003113815.1 of Sphenodon punctatus. Classification (NCBI taxonomy): domain Eukaryota; kingdom Metazoa; phylum Chordata; class Lepidosauria; order Sphenodontia; family Sphenodontidae; genus Sphenodon; species Sphenodon punctatus. The sequence goes on along the minus strand of QEPC01015351.1, from coordinate 3,806,099 downwards.
GGAACAGAGGGAGAGACAAGGGATGTGACGTTCACGAGGATGCGAGAACCCAGGTACACATTCTTGGCTTGGTTACAGTAAATTGGGAGTTTACAGATAACAGGTGGGGGATAATCCTGGGTGGGGATGATTCTCAGGAGTTAGGGCTGGCGGAGCAGAAGAGGTGGGTTTTGAGGAGTAACTTGAAGGTGTGGAGGGTGGGGGCAAGGCGTATGAGGGCTGGGATGGAGTTCCAGGCATGCAGGGCAGCAAGGGAGAAGGGACAAAGGCAGTTGGGGGAGCAGGGGAGGCGTTGGAGGATGAGGAAGGGGATAGAAAAGGAGCACAGTGCTCTAACAGGGGTTCGGAGGGAGATCAAGGCAGAGAGGTAAGGGGGAGCGATGTTGTGAAGGGCTTTGTAGGTGAGGACAAGGAGCTTGTGCGGAATATGCTCAGGAAGAGGGAGCCAGTGGAGAGAGGAGAGGAGAGGAGAGGAGAGGCTGCACATGGTCAAAGCAATGGGCTAGGTGGATGATCCTGGCAGCAGAGTTTTGAACAGAGATAAGGGAAGAAAGGTGAGAGCGGGGAAGGCCAGCAAGGAGGAGGTTACAATAGTTGAGGCGTGAGATGACTAGGGCATGAACGAGAGTTTTGGCAGAGGAGACAGACAGAAAAGGGCGGATGTTGGCAGTGTTGTGGAGGGAGAAGCGGCAGGATTTGGCAACAGAGTCAATGTAGGGTTTGAAGATAAGGTGCGAGTCAAAGATGAAGCTCAAGCTACGAGCAAGGGAGACAGGGAGGATGGACACTCCATTGATGGCAATTGACAGGGAAGAGGGAGAGGAAGGATTGGGAGAGAAGATAAGGAGTTCAGTTTTCTCCATGTTCAGTTTGAGTTGGCGTTGAGACATCCNTGGTGTTGGAACCCGTGGGAGGCAATGAGTTTGCCTAGGGATAGGGTGTAGATAGAGAAGAGGAGAGGGCCAAGGAACCCCTTGGGGAACCCCGACCGAGAGGGGTAGGGAGGAGAGGGGGAGGAGTTAGGAAGAGATACATTGAAGGAGCGGTCAGAAAGGTAGGAGGAGAACCGGTCGAGAACAGAGTCCCAGAATCCAAGGGAGTGAAGCGATTTAAACAGGAGCGAGTGGTCAACAGTGTTGAAGGCAGCAGAGAGATCAAGGAGGACAAGTATGGAGTAAAGGCTGTTGGATTTAGCCATAAGATCTTCGGTGATCTTAGCAAGAGCGGTTTCAGTGGAGTGAAGGGGGCGGAAGCCAGACTGGAGGGGGTCAAGGGAGGAGCTGATGGAGAGGAGGTCAAGGCAATGGGAGTAGACACCTGTTCAAGGAGCTTGGAAGCAAAAGGGAGGAGTGAGACAGGATGGTAATCGGAGGGTTCGGAGGGATCCAGAGTGGACTTTTTGAGGATGGGGGAGACAGTGGCATGTTTAAAGGCAGAGGTGAAGGAGCCGGTAGAGAGGGAGAGGCTGATGATGTACAGGTAGGGGCGAGCGACGGTAGAAACCATGGATGTCAGGAGGTGGGAAGGAATGGGGTCCACAGGGCTAGTGGAGGGGTTGGAGGAGATCAGGTAGGAGATTTCCTCAAGGGAGGTGGGGTGGGAGAGGATAGGAGAGAGGTGGGGGGGAGGGAGAGGGGGGACTAGTAGGGGGAGAGGATTTTGAAGTGATTTCCAGGTGGATCTTGTTGATCTTGGAGGTGAAGAAGAGAGAAAGATCCTGAACTGAGAGAGAAGAGGGAGAAGGAGGACAGGGGGTTTGAGAAGGGAGTCAAGGGTGGAAAAGAGATGGCAAGGGTCCTGGGAGCAGGACTCAATGTGTGAAGCATAGTACTGCTGTCTAGTGAGGGAGATAGCAGAGTTGAGCTATGATAGGCAGAATTTGAAGTGGAGGATGTCAGCATGGTAGTGGAATTTGCACCAGAGGCATTCAGCACCCCGGGTGTAGGAGCGGAGATGGCGAATAGTGGGGGTGAGCCAGGGGTGAGGGTTACAGGAGTGAGCTGGGTGGGAGGAGAGGGGGACAAGGGAGTCGAGGTTGGAGGCGAGAGAGGAGTTGAAGGTGGAGATGGGAGAGTCGGGGGAGGAGGAGGAGAAGACTGAGGGGAGAAGAGGAGAGAGGGAGGAGGCAAAGTCCTGGGGCACAATGGTTTGCAGATTGCAGAAGGGATGGGGAGATGGGGAAGAGGAGGGGGAACAGTGGGAGACGTTGAAGGAGGCAAGGAAGTGGTCAGTTATGGGATGGGGCTTGAAGGAGAGATCGGAGACAGAGCAGTTCCTAGAGAACGTATAAATTATTTTAAGCAGCAGTAGGAGAGAGTAGCTCCTAACAGCCCCAACCACGGATAACCTGTAGTTGTGGATGTTGTAGAGTAATGGAACAGTGGCAAGAGGACATGGCAGAGATAAACACATAGTAAAGTTTTTGTTTGTGGATATTATTCTCATTTTCAGATAGTCATCTGGATGTCGGAATAAATATCCACAGCCAAAATTAAGTTAATTTATTTAAGTCTATGGATATTTCATTTCAGATATTCTGATTTTCCCAGTTATTTTGGTTGTTTTGGCCTGGATGTTTGTTTATCTGACCAAATATGCAATCTGAAACAAGTAAGCAATTCAGATATTCTATTCTAAAAACAACATTCTATCAATTTTAATGCCTTTGGGTGTTAACACATGGGCTGGGAGCACCCAAGAACCTGGAGCCACCCCATGGGATCCTCACATAGCAGCCATGAGTGAGAACAGCATTGGGAGCCCTTCAAATAGACAACCCCCTGCAGTGCCTGCAGATCATGGGCTTGCACCAGCCACTACAGATAGCACTAGCACACTCAGTCCCCGCGGGGCTGGTGGACAACTAGGCAGGCGCTCTAGTGATCTCACTGCCCTTGGGTGGCCCAGGGACAGAAAGATCGCTGACACATTCCTCCCCCCCCCAGTTGTCTGGTGGCCCCCAGGGACAGCGTAATTACTTGCATGTTTCTCCCTCTCCCTTCCCCCCCGCCAACTGTCAGCTGACAGGGGTGTGCTAGCACTAGGGGTGTGCAGCAGGAACATTATTCGTTTTTGTTTTCATTTACAACCCCCCTTCATTTTTGGAGGGTTTCATAAATAAAACCATTTGTCTTCATCCCGCCCCCCCCTCCTTTTGTTTAATTACAATTTTTTTAAAAAATCACTGTGCATGCGCAAAATGGCCACCAGACCATTTTGCACACATGCAGCCCTTTCCCAAAATGGCACCAACGTTTCTACTCTGGCTGTTACCCCCCTTTCCATCAGAACCAGCACTAGCACACCCCTCTCAGCCAACAGCCATCTGGGAGAGGTGAGTGCAGATCTGGCCACAGAGAGCCTCTAAGGTTTTCAGCACTCCCCCCTCCCAACTGCCTGTCAGCTGAAAGGCATGTGATACCCACAAGTCTATGGTGCTGGTAGACCTGGAGCTGCAGGCAACCCTAACAAATGAGACCTGGCCCCGTGGTTGCCCTCTGCCCTGGTTTGGGCCAGATTAACTCGTGGGGTGTGTGCTGAAAGCTCAGGAATAATACAGCACAGGGCTGTCCCAGAGCAGCTGTACAGTGGCCCCGGGGCAAACATCTGGCGGTCACCATTCAGAGAGAGAGGTAAATCTGGGGTTATCAGGGACTGGTGTGGGACAACATTTCACTCGTTACCACCCTTTGAAAATTAGTCCTTGTCTTCATGGGCATGTGTTGCAATAATCTGACTCTTAACTCTTCAGTCAGGTCTTAATTCTTTATTGATTACCAGGATCACAACAAAAATTGTGCTTGCAAGGCAATTTATTCTAGTTATTTACAACACATTTAACTGTACTGGACCTATTTGGTTTTTAATTGGTATGTCTACCTAGGTTGAATCACACCAGCAAATTAAAGTAAAGTTACTGGCCCCTTAATGGAATGTATACTATTTGTGTGGTCTTCGTTAGTTGAAAAGAACTGGAGATATGATGACATGGGGAAATTTATCTTTTTGCCAGACTATGGGTGTTAACAGAGTCAGACATGACGGTGACCTGCTTTGGGCCTGATGTGGCCTTGGGACCATTGGAGTGTCGTTCACATACCGCCAGATGTGGGCGTGCTTCTACTCTGGGGCAGGTAGGCAGCTAGCCTGGGATGCTCCCTGGGCCCAATTCTGGCCAGCCATCCTGGACCAAGGGGGTCAGCACACTTGTTTGGCCCCACCATCCCCACTTTAAATTATGTTGGAAGGCAGGGTGCTGGGAGTGGGGCAAGGCTGCCCATCTATTTGTTGAGCTCCTTGTCCTACCTAAGGTGTGAGGGTGGTAGGATGGCTCTCCGGCCATGGGCATGTGTTTGGTTCTCCTCCCCAACCTGGGAAGGGGTGGCCCCTGTTTTACACCCCAAGCCAGGGAGTCACCACACCACCCACATATCTGTTTTTACCCTATGCAAAACTATATGAGAAAAAGTGTGTGGTATTAAATCTTATTAAAAGCCTTTCAGGCTACAGTCTTCAAACTGGACTTATTCTAGAGTAAGTAATTGAGTACTTATTACTCTGGAGTAAGAAATTGAGATTATTCAGGAGGATGTAGTTCAAGAATTGCAGACACTGTGTATACTAAGAGAGGGTTCTCGGATAATCCTGAATTCTGTTCAGTAAACGAAGGAGTGACATATTTGAAGCTAAATCAGCAGGACTTGATTTGACAAGTACAAGCTACAAGCCATATTTGAAAAGAAGAAAAAAGATAAGAAAAAACCTCTGCCTTTTTGATATTGTGTGGTCCATATGCATGGCCCCCATGTAGTACAATGTCATCCTGAAAATTCTGTGTGTCTAAATTACTCACCCAGATCTTAAACATCTGGCTCTTTGAACTTCTGCATAGAACTTCTCCCAGAACTTTTGTTTGTAACATGTTCTCCTGGTAAGCTACTTTGCTCCAGGCAGCTGTGGTCACTTCCTTGGTTTCCATGGCAGCCCCTCACATCTACAGCTGTGGCTACTTTAGGCTGCCTCAGGACAGTGTTTGTGTGAAGAATGAATCCAGGAACTGCCTCAGGGAAGTGTGTGTGTGTGTGTGTATGTGTGTGAAGAATGCATCTGGAACTTACTTGTGGACTTGTAAACCCAGAAGATTGAAAGACCAGCATTTTAACGTGTGTGTAAAAATGCCCATTGACATCGAAAGGAGGAGAGGTCTAGGGCCGCCAGGGCTTCAACCGAAAGGGAGATCTACAACCTTTGTTTGGACACTGAGAATGCCCTCTCTATAGTGGCCACCCAAGATACCCGGGGGACTTTGAGAAAGGTGCTCCTGGATGACCACAGGGATTGATCCAGAGCTTGGGGAGTGAGGTGGTACCTCGGATAGGTAGGTTTTAGGCAATATAGGGCTTTATAGGTAAGCACCAACACCTTGAATCAGACCTGAAAGTCTATAAGCAGGCAGTTCAGAGAACGGAGCACTGGTGTAATGAACTCACGGTGACCTGTCCCCATTAGGAGATGAGCCGACGTGTTCTGCACCAATTACAGTCTCCAAACCATCACCATGGGTAGCCCCACATACAGCGTATTACAATAGTGCAGTCCTGAGGTGATGAAGTCATGGATAATAGTGGCCAGGTCGGAGTCAGATGTATGACTGAAGCCACCGCACCAGATGTAACTGGCGAAACATGCTTCTCACCACAGCTTGGATGCCCATCTAGGCATCTTGGCAGAGCTGTGATAACAATGAATGTGCAAGAAACATGGGTTGCTTATATTTCGTATGCTCGTATGCCCCCTCCCTGCCCTCCCCCCCACGTGGAGAACCGGAAGTGCCGGGAGGTTTTTAAATCAAGCCCCGGCAGCTGCGCTACACTGTAGCAGGCACTCACCATTGGGGGTTTGTTCTCCTGCCACTGTTGCCGCTCCTGCTGCCACCGTGATGGAGGGGTCTTGCCAAACACCTGCGGAGAAAGGGGGTGAAGGTGAAGGGGATTGGGACAGCTCGTATGCCCCCTCCCTGCCCGCCCCCCCACGCGGAGAACCGGAAGTGCCAGGAGGCTTTTAAATCAAGCCCCGGTGGCTGCACTACACTGTAGCAGGCACTCACCATCGGGGGTTTGTTCTCCTGCCACTGTTGCCGCTCCTGATGCCACCGTGATGGAGGGATCTTGCCAAACACCTGCAGAGAAAGGGGGTGAAGGTGAGGGGGATTGGGACAGCTTGTATGCCCCCTCCCTGCCCGCCCCCCCACGCGGAGAACCGGAAGTGCCGGGAGGCTTTTAAATCAAGCCCCGGCGGCCGCGAGCCGAAGGGCTGAGGCCAAAGGGTGCGGCCCTTTGGGGCCCTTCGGGGCCAGGAGGGGGGGAGGGGGGAAAGGTCTGTTGGGAAAGAGAGTGGAAGGAGGATGAGGTGGGGGAGAAGGGAGGGAATGTAGTTGGGGGGGTTGTATTTGTGTCGGTGGAGGAGGAGGAGAGGAGGGAGGGGGAGGGGCTGGAAGGAGGGGGCTTTTGTGGGGTTAAGGATAGGGGAATGTTGGATTATTGGAGGGTTGTGGAAAAAGGGAAAGGGGAGTTATGTTGTGATGGAGTATCGTGGGTAGGGTTAGGTAAGGAATTAGGAGAGTGGGAAGAGTTAGATGATTTAGTATTGATTAGTGATGTGGGTTTGGTGGGGCCGCTTCCCCCTGGTGAGAGGGGGGTGGAGGTGGTAAGGTTTTCTGCGGGGGCGATAGGAGATAAAACAGTGGCAGGTGGGATTTATCCTGTGTTCGTGGGAGAGGTGATTGAGTGGGATATAGGTTAGGTGCTTATGTGATTATGGAGATTTTGGAGTGTTCTGTTGGGGTCCCTGTGTGGACTACCTGGAATGTGATTTTGTTAATTTGTAAAATTGTAGGCCCTTGGTCCATTGTAGGGCCTAAGGGGTTGATGGGGTGGGTATTATTGCTGAACGAAGTAATGTTGGCTGGCCCCTCCCGGTGAGAGAGGGTGGGAGCCAGCTGAGTATCCTGGTGGGAGCAGGATATGTGGAAGGTTGGGGCCACCGCCTGAGTGTAGGGGTGGTCAGATAGGGCATTATTGAGGATTTTGTGAATTTTGATATTGTATGGTTTTTGTATTTAATGTATTTGTAATGATATTGTGTGCTGGACCCCTGTGTGGGATAGGATCTCCAGCAAATGTATTATTTCTTGCTGTGTGCCGCCTCGAGCCTCTGGAAATGAGTGCGGGATATAAATAAATATGATGATGATGATGATGATGATGATGATTTCACAGTTGTCATATAATGAAGTGTGAAGAGTTAATCCTTAACCTCAAAAGGTTAAAATGTACTTCAACAGCTTAATATGTTGATCCTCAAATATAATTTTGATTTTGAGAAATGTTGTTTGTTTACAAAGCTAAACTAATCTATGATTTTGGTGTCAACCTTTCAAGCTAATATATATTAACATCCCAGATCTGTGCCTATGCGTCAAATCCAAAAAGATGGTAAATGCTGGCGCTAACAAAAAAAAGCCATAGTCAATAGTTGGACTGTATTTTTGTTTGTTTGGCTTCTCAAGAGGAAGACATACTAACAGCCATGTTAATGACTGGATGGCATCTATCAGAAGCCTGATGCAGGAAACCTGCGTGATGACAATTTTGCAATTGCTTGATCTTTTACTCTTGGCAAGCAGTGTGGGTGATAGTGTGTAGTGGAAAAATTATTAGTCTTGGCTTGGTGCTTTTGGATCAGTTCAATTGGGAAATAGAAAGACTTGCTGAGCAGGATCCTGGTAACAAGAAGCGTTCCACATAGATTTAACTGACTCATTACTTGAATAGAACAGAAAACCTGAAAAAACATTTGGCATGAAATTGCAAAGGATCTTAACAGCATACGAGATGCCATAAACACCAGACTTTGATCTTAAATACTTCAGTGGATTCAAAAACAACTAATGTGGCTTATCAAGCTTGCTGCTCTGTGTTTTGTATGATTTCACTGAACAGGCCTGGGTTTTAGTACTTAAAGTAGGGGAGTCAGTAGAATATGAACATTTTTAGATGAGTGGGGGAATCTAGCAGATTGACAAATTCGCTCTTTAAAAAGTCACATGGGGAGCATTTACATGTATCGTAAGTCGCCGGCCACCATTAAAAACAGCTGTGCCCGGTGACTCATGCATTATTTTTAAAAATGAATTTGTAAAACATCAATATTGAGGTTTTACAAATCCAGTTTAAAAAATAATGTGTGAACCACTGAGCACTGCTGTATGTGTAAATGTTCCACTTGTGACTTTTAAAGAGTGGATTTGTCAATCTGCTAGATTCCCCCAATCATCTAAAAACATCCTAAGTTAAATTCCTGTCTCAGCATAAAGTGCTTTTGACTTAGAAGTTACTCTGTTACCTTATGCCTCAGTTTACCTACTTGTCAGATTTGTTTATCAGGGCTGGTAGAATAACCTGATGATTTAATATTTAAAATAAACCTGAAATTTCCAAGTAAAGGGTTCTCCAAATGCAAACAATATAACAATCTTCAACATCATTATTCCCCAGCCTCTGCAGCATTATATACTTTTTATCTTTATTTGTTGAATTATCATTACTGTAACCCAATATATTGATGAAGTGGTTGCCATTACAACTGAACTCATGAGGAAAACAATTAGTTGACAAATTACAACAACACAATTGCTAAAATGAATGAGTACAACAGTAAGTCAAAGGAAGGGCAATAATAAAGCGAAAGGTTAAAGTTTGGCAAGTGTATATAAATTATCTTTGCCATTTATTATAATTTATTTTGTTTATATATTCATTTTATCCCGCTCTTACCTCAAAGGCTCAGAGTGGCTTTAAAATATAAAAGATATATAAACATATAAAAGCAATTTAAAAACCCTAAACACCACCCACCAGCCCTCTCCCTGACCCCTCCATCCAATCCCACCCAAACTTATCCCAGCCCATCAAACACTTGGCCAAACAAAGGTCTTGCAGCACTTCTGAAAGATGAACAGGCTTGGGCTTAGACGGATCTCCAAGGAAAGAGAGTTCCATAATTGTGGGGCAGCCACCAAGAACCCCTCTCTGTGAGCCCTCATTGTATGAACCTAGCTTGTACTCATAAGAGGGTGTCTTTGGCTGACCTCGGAGACCACGATGGAACATAAGGGAAGAGGCCATCTTTCAGATGCCCAGGGCCCAAGCTGGTTAGGCCTTTATAAGGCAAAACCAGCACCTTGAATTGTGCCTGGAAAACTATCAGAAGCCAGTGCAAATTGTGAAGAACTGGTGTAATGTGTTCCCAGCAAGCCACCCCCAACAGAAGCTGTGCCGCCATGTTGCACACATGTCTGCACCAGCTGTGGCTTCAGAAGAGACATCAAGGGCAGCCCCATGTAGAGAGCATTACAACAGTCTAGCCTCAAGGTTAAGAAGGCATGGATGATGGTGGTCAATTCATGCCCGAGTCCGATAAAAAGGGTTTCAGCCTTCTTACCAGATGAAGTATACAAATCAACTATACAAATCAATGGTGCGACTGCACCTTGAATATTGTGTGCAGTTCTGGTCGCCCCATCTCAAAAAAGACATAGCGGAACTAGAAAAGATACAGA
>QEPC01015351.1:3783011-3796380 GCA_003113815.1 Sphenodon punctatus | reverse complement strand
AGAATTTCTCTAAGATTTGGACTTTTTTGCTTCTCTTGTTTGGCAATTTAGATTGGATTGTATTTACTTATTTGCTGATTTATTGGCCAATTTGGTAGACTTGCATTTATCACTTGTTAATTACTATTAAAAACACTTCTGTTGTTTTGAACATTTAATAGAAGCAGTTTTCTTGTTCACTGCTAAGTTGTTGAAAAGCACTTCTGGCAACCTCGCACCCAGGCACAGCAATAGATCCAAGAGCACCCCAAGACTGAGAACCCAGGTAACATGAGGAGGCTAGACCCGATCAATAACAGGGTCCCTATGTCCCCCAGATCACATGGCTGGCCAACCATCATCACCTTGGTCTTGTCTCATCTGTACATTTCCCAACATGCCGGACTAGGAAACTTGGCAGCCCCAGCGAGCACACGCACGCGTGACACAGGACCTTTGAAATAGTTACAGTGGTGGTAGTTCTTCCCCGCTCCCCCTGTCCAGACTGCACTGAGTGAGCAAGCCGTCTACACAGCCTCATGCCACAGCTGCCCACAGCCTCTTCCTGCTTCCTGCTCTTGTGTTTCAGCAAAGAAGCACTTCTGCTTCCACAATGGAGCAAGAAAGGCAAGCTGGCTGTAGCTCCCCCCTCCCCCAGGGTGTGGGACCCAAGGTGGCCACCTTGGTCTACCCTGCAGTAAGGCCAGAAAACCCAAATGACATGGTGTAACAGGGTGGCAGTGCCTAGTGGTTGATGCTTGTCAGGATTGGATTCAAAATCATCAATCAATGCAGGAATCATCTCTATACACCTTTATTTAACAATCCAGTCAATGTCCTGGCCAGTGATCAGGCCATCAGTCTCTGGCCTGTACATAGTGTCTTCACACAATACTATTCTCCACCAACACAATATCCAAGCCTCTGTCAACAACATCCCCATCCCCCACAAGTCTCTCCCAGCCGGGCAATCATTCCCTGGCTGAACTAGTCCCAACACACAATACAGCTTCACCTTGTAGAAACTGGTATTTCTTAATGTCCGGGAGGTTAGAGGCTTTCTTCTCTCTCCTTGGCGTCTGCAGCACAAGTCTCTCCAGTAGCTCTTCCCAGCTCAGGCCTTCAAACTCCCAGGCCTTCTGAATGGAGTTCCTTCTCCTGAAGTCAGGAGCAGACTGAGGGTGTCTTTAGACATAACGTCAATGGGTGTCTGAATGTATGTTTTGACCTTGATATGAACACCGGTTTGGCCCTGTGTTCACCATGCAGAGCTGCTTAGACACACAGTCTATGTTGGAGCAAACTGGTGTTTTGTTCACCACCCGATCTTTCCAGCAGTCCTTCCAGGAAGCAGGGTCCCTTTTAGCTTCCTGCTGTCTTTCTCATGCAGGCAGTGTGTGTCCCACTCTCTAGCTCTTGCAAGCTCACAGACACAGGTGAGTCCCACTCTGCTAATTCCCCCAGTAGCTTGCTTGCAGCTTCTCTGCCTTTCCCAGGCTCGTTCAGCCAAGCCTCTCTAAGTTCCTTTCCAGCATGCCCCTTGCACATACATACTCGGACAGGGAGGCTTCACTGTCTTAAGAGAACAATAGCTCCACAAGGCTGCAATCTACCACACATGAGTCCAGGAAGCCAATAGCATCCAGATGTGCCTGGAGCTGCCCCTGAAAGGCCGACGTTGGTGTGTATGTTGAAATCACACACAAAAAAATAAGTTTGGGTAATCTCAACACCACTTCTAAGAATGAGACCAGTTTGACGAGAGCAGTCAGGGAGTCTGCTGTGCATCGGGGTGGTCAGTGCACCAAGAGAATCCCCAAACTCTTGGTGCACTGACCACCCCTGGTGGTCAAACACTCGGATATGAGGTATTTACTGATAAATACCTCAAACACTCGGTCCTTAAACACTTGGTATTGAGGTATTTAAAATGTGGCTTATAAAGAATGTGCGGCTGGTGGTTTTCAATGGTGGTGGCGCGTCTAAACACCACATGTGTAACTTTTAAAAGGTGGATTATTTAAATCTGTGAACCCTGGTGGCACATCTAAAAATGGTCTTAATTGATGCACTCTATCTTGGATAAGTCAGATACTTTTGATAGGTCAGTTTGTCTTTACAGACAACTTCCACTCCACCTTCCCCCCATCACCAAATTCTAGGCTGATGCTGTACCAAGTACCTGAATGGCACCATTTGGGCCAACACAGGCCAGAAGCTTTCTTCAGTCAGGTCTTGGTAATACATACGAGGTCAGCAGCCTGCAATCTAGAGCTGAAATGGGTACTTGATTTGGTACCCATATGTAATAAACTCATTTTGGGGTACCATTTTGAGTATCCAAATCAGTACCCGAATACTAGGGATGGGCAAACAGAATGAGGTTTGGATGTTCAGATGTTCGGTCGTTCAGATCGAAACCCGAGTTTGGGTTTGATAGTTCAGTTCAGCCGAGTTCGGGTTGGCCGAACTTGACCGAACAGTCAAAAATAGCACTATCGAAACCGAAACAGAAATGAAACCGAAACTTACTCTTTTTTTTTTCTGAAGAGACGTTTTTCCTGTCCCTGAACTCATCCGAACTTATCTGAACACAAGCGAACTGTTCAGTCATTTGAGAGTTCGGTTAAGACATTCGGTTCGGATGTCCAAACAGACCGAGCTCGGTCTGAACTCCGAACAGTCAAAACGCGTTAGCCCATCTCTACTGAATACCATTGAGGTGGGTACTCAAAATACTGAAACACTGACAACTGGTATACTGAAATACCGATATACTGGAAACAGGTATACCGAAATCCCAAAATTTCCCCTCAAAATCTAGGATGAAATCTGAGACAAAATTGGGATTTCAGTCTCCCAGCTGTCAGTATTTCAGTATCGCAGTTGACAGCATTCAGGTGTTGAGGAATAAGGTGTCTGCCCATTGGTCAGGCTCCCAGAGCCCACGAGCAGCCCCTCTCCAACACCTCCATAGGGATTTCAAAAGGCCCCCAACCTTAATCTGGCATCTGAAGGTGGGAGAGAGAGACGTTCCACAGTCCCCCCTAGAACCAGATGGGTTAAGAGCCTTCCCGGCCAACACACCAAACTGTCGAGGAATAATTTATACTTACACAGGTGGTGATATCTGTCAGAGTCTTTATTGATATCAAAGCGCTGAGAGAGAGCGCAACACTGTCTCCATGCAAGGAAACAGGATGGTCTGCCCCTCCCAGAATACACAAGTATTTTATATGTTACAATACAGGCAACAAATACAGACATGTCACTCAAAGTGCTACGTAATAAAGTGATGGAAAACTACTACATTACACACAATGTTTACATATTTGGGTTAGTTCTTCTCAAAACTAGATGAGCCTAACTGTTTATACTATATGGTGCCTAACAAGGTCAATTTGGCTTTCCAGCTGCAAGGTTACTTGGCCTATTTGTTATGAAAAACACAGGTAAAAGGAGTCTCAGTGTCTAGGTCTAAGTCCGGTGTGGAGCACTTTCCAAGGCCTTATTTTGCAAAGCAGAATACAGAAAGCAAATAGCTCTCTGTCTAAAGGGTAAAGGCCTAGCTTCTATTAAGCATTAAGTTTTACCCAAAATGCTTCTGTGTCATCCATTTTGTGATACCTTCCTTTTGGCTATTGTAATTCAATTCCATAGGGTCCCTTATAAAATTTCCTCCACAATCCCTTCCTTTTGTGACATTGAAGGCAAAACAACCTAATTTTACACCCTTATGGACATTAAGCCATCAATATCTGCTTGCTGAGTTTGGAGATCTGCATACATGTTATAAACTTGGATACTTTGCCTTTTGTTCAAATCTTGTGATAGTTGTTTCACAGTGCTATTTAAGGAGCATCTAATAAGCATTAAAATTAATTAAATGCATAAAAATAAGCAAAAAACAGAACAACAAAAGCAATTAAAACAATATATAAAATTTGGAGCCTAAGCCTCCAAGTCAGGCCCAGAGGGTCCATTGATCTGTTTGATGTAACTGGGCTACTGCTTGTTTAATTTGAGCAGTTTGATCTAGAATAGAGGCAGAGTTGTCTGGGATGTAAGCACAACATTCTTTTTCAATTAAAATGCATACACCCCCTTTGTTGCCTAGGATAAAGTCTAGGGCTATCCGGTTTTGCAAAACCATCTGCCTGATATTACCCATTTCATTGACTATGTCCTTAAAGCCTAGGGATGTTGCATTAGCAACTGTCTCTAATAATCCGGCCATACGCTGTATTTCTCGCATAGAGAAGGCAACTCCAGTGGCTGGTATTGTGATACCCCAATATTTTTGGGCCTCAGAGATCTCCCTTTGGTTATTCAGTTTACCTTGAGGGAGGGAAGACAGGTGTCGAATGGCAGGGACAATGGCTCCAATAAAACAAGATCCCTCCCACCAGGGGGTAATTTTTTATAGGCCTTGTTTTCACAAATGAAATAGTGTCCAATCAGAATAATGTGTTCAGTCATATAGGACAAGGAGGATTGCATAATGTGAAGTCCATAATAGCTGGAATTCAGGGGGTAGGGGAAATAGCCACGGAAGGAACTTCCATTTAAAATCACATATCCAGTGGAATTTATGGTGAATGCGTAGTTACAAATGCTGTACCGTACCTTGACCCCTTCCTTATGTGCATATTTTCCCCACCTAGACCTGTTGAATTGAAAACAATATTCCCCCTGAACTTCCATGGCTAAATGGATGTATTCAGTATTATTGTGGCCTATATTAGCCCATGTTAATTCCTTGCTTGGAAATGGAGTGGTCACCCCTTGCACTATTTAAGAGGCATTTAACACTACAGGAACAAAAGGGATTCCCCCGATAGAGTGTGTGGGCACATGGGCACAAATCCAGCATTTAGACACAATAAGAGAAATCTGCAATTGCTCAATAGTCAACAAAAAGTGTTGTCACTATGCGTCAAGCATTTATTTCTAACGTGTATGTGTTCTTTTATTTGTATGGCAGTGTGCAATGTTCCTTTATTTTCTTCTCGCATAGGCCAGAATGCAACAGCAGAGGCAATGATGATGCAGACCTGTAAGAAAATGAGGAACTGAATTCTGTAGGAAAATTGCCTAAGAGTCTTTTCCTCTACTTTTAAGGTGGTAGTGGTGATGTGGTGACACATCTTTTCCCTTGCTGTGTAGTTGCAAATTCTCTTCTAGTGTAGGTGGCAGGGAAGAGGTTACTAGCACATTACCCTGCCCCTCTGACCTTATTTCTACAGGTACAGAGGTCCTTTTGCAATGGGAGGTGTGAATACAGGATGAAAATGCTTGGAACTCAGTGTCAGTGTTGGTGGCAAAAAGTACTTAGAAAAGGATTCACCAATGCAGCTTGAAAGGTGTTTATCTTTGAAGGCTTGTGACGTGGCCTCAGTCACCATGCTGCAGGTTTCACAGGGTCCTTTAGGGAAGGACTTCGTGGATCTGTAAATGAAAAGTCTTGACACACTTCATTAGGATAGCACAGTTTTATCAGTCAAATTAATGATCATTTCAACTGTGGTGGTATAGTTTTATGGGCCTTCCCATCAGGATTTATAATGAGGTGATATGCCAGTCTTTTGATGCAAGATGATTTCATATGCAGAAGGGTTAAAAGCAAGGTCTTTAACCAATTGGGGTTTGCTTTATGAAATATTCGTCAAAATGGCATTTTATTTTCTTACTGCTCCTTGCAAACTGAAAGTGGTCTGAGCAGTAAAGGTTCTGCTGGATCCCCAGGGCCCCGCCAGCCCCCTCAGGCCCAAAAAATGGGCACACATGCCATTGCTACCAGGCAAAGGAATCCCAAACAATGGGATAAAATTCTTTGAGAAAATCTGTTCTGATTGTAAAAACCTTTGCACACAAATATGACTTTTTGTTTACATCTAGGACACAGACACCCAAGAACCAATGCACAGATAACTAAAACACACCTAAATTTAAAATGCAAAGCCTAAGCAAATAAAGTAGGCCTAAAGTACTGCCCAGCCACAACAAAAATAAAAATATGTTATTTAATTAGGCAATTTAGCCATAATTTTTTTTAAAAATGCAGGGCATAAGGCCTGAACTCAGTTCATATAATTTGTGGCATTCAGGCATTAGGGATCACCTTAAATAAGCTGAAGGGCCTAAAAACAAAGTTGCAAATAACTCACACAAAAATAGGTCCAATTTTGTCTACAGCTTCAATTTTTATTTTATTTTATTTTTTATTATTCCCCCTTTTTTCTCAAGTGGGTCACAGCGTAAGGCACGCAAGCAAAAGAGCAGCTTGGCAATAGTTTGGCATGAGCCCTGAATGTGAAATTGCCACTGGGATTTTCCTGGTAATTACAAGCAGTAACCAGGGATTACAATGTTATTTGGGCACTAAGGAGTTAATTTAGATGCAGTGGCTCATGACTTCACATCCAAAAACATGTTAGGTTGAAACATCTTTGACACATAGGGTGATTTCATACGTTACATTTTCGGCATTCACCACAGTCAACCTCAGACAAACGCAGGCAGTGGTGAAAGAGCCGTGCGTGTCTGTTGGCCAGCATCCAGATGTTCAATCAAGTTCGAGTAGGAGAGCAGAATGCGACCCCTCCGGTCTCTTCACTATTTGGAAGCTTTGGACCAAGTCAAATACCCCTGGCGCTAAACAGACGTAGTCAATCACACTTGCTCCATTCAAGGAGTCAAATGTATATTCACCAAGCGAGTCTAGAGGCGTATGCCCATTTATTATAACAAGGCCCTGTTCCATCAACAGGTGGACAAGTTTCCTCCCGTGGCTATTAATCCTTAGGTCAAGTGAATGTCTGGGCGGCATCCCCCACAAAGAAAAGATCAGTGGGTTCAATATTTCTTCTTCCGCAGTTGCTATTCTAGAATTAAAGTTGCCTGATAGAGGTGGCAGCTGTGCTGCTGGAGCTTCCTGAGCTCCCCCAGGCTGCTGCAATTGGGGCACCCCAGCATTGTTTGGATAAGGTGATAGAAATGCAGGGCTACAAAAATCTAGTAATTCTTCAGAAATTTCCTCATCGGTGAAGTTGAGGATACAAGGGAACCACAGACTCACTAGGTGGAGCACTATGTGTATACACTTGATAGAAGCATGTTTTTCTCTGAACTTTGCCAATTGAATTTTTTAATTTTTCCTGAGAATCTAGAAGAGACTTAATCCTAGATTGTTGCTTCCTTTTAGACATTTCAGTATGCCAATAAAAAAAAAAGCATCCCAGTGAGTCTTAGGCATTTTACAGCTTTTTGACTTCAGGGCTCCGCGGAGATGAACAATTTTATCTAAAGCATAAGAGCCAATTAAAGGAAACTGCAGTTCATGATGACCTTGGGTATACCTGTTCCACACATCTAAAAATCTACAAGCATTTTGGCCATAATAAGTATACATATACCAAACTGGGCTTCCTTTTGGCAGGATGGAGAGCTCCTTAGATCACCCGTCCCCCATTTTCTCATTCACACAGGGGTTTCACACAGGGACAGATTATTAAGGAAGTCCTTTCAACTACAGGGAGCAAAGAGATGGCATAGTCTAACAGCGCATCCCACTGCAGTTTGAAGAGTCATTAACTAACATTACTTTCTTCACACAAACTCTCACTCAGGGTGAAAACAGACATGACACTAACCACCCTTTAACCATCCTTTGTGGTCATTTATGCATGATGCAGGACTGCACAGGGCACCAATACAGCCCTGCAACATGCATAAATAACCACCAAGGGTGGTTAAAGGGTGGTTAGCGTCATGTCTGTTTTCACCCAGAGTCACTCCCACAAACATCATTTAATTATCCCACATACAAACCTCCAACCAAATTTTCACAATATGGAGAAAGGTCTGGAAAGGGAAGAGGAACACACTTACTCATCTAAAACTGGGAAAGGGAAATAAAGCAAAGTCACACTACTGAGTCACAGGATTCCACAGAGGCCCATATCTGCTACAATTACCTACCCCTTAAGATAGGCAATCGCTGCCCGAAAGGCTGTCTTGCAATGCGACACTCAGCTTAGTCCAGATGCCTTCTGAATCTGAGGGGTCAGATATGTCAGACATACTTAGTAATGTAGATAGAAAGTAGTGTAGGAAGAAAAGACTAGTCAGTGAAGAAAGTTAATGGTTCAAAGAAATCCGTCCTGAGGGGGGGATTTCTAGAAATTAATCCTAAAGAGAGGATTTAATGTGCTTTGGCTGGTGAATGGATGACACAGAAGCATTTTGGGTAAATCTTAATGTTTAATCGAATCTATGCCTTTGCTCTTTAGTCAGAGAGCTATTTGCTTTCTGTATTCTGCTTTGCAAAATAAGGCCTTGGAAAGTGCTCCACACCGGCCTTAGACCTAGACACTGAAACTCCGTTTGCCTGTGTTTTTCATAACAAATAGGCCAAGTAACCTTGCAGCTGGAAAGCCAAATTGACCTTGTTAGGCACCATATAGTATAAACAGTTAGGCTCATCTACTTTTGAGAAGAACTAACCCAAATATGTAAACATTGTGTGTAATGTAGTAGTTTTCCATCACTTTATTACGTAGCACTTTGAGTGACATGTCTGTATTTGTTGCCTGTATTGTAACATAGGATGAAAACAGACATGATGCTAACCACCCTTTAACCACCCTTGGTGGTGATTTATGCATGTTTCAGGACTGCATAGGGCACCAATACAGCCCTGCAACATGCATAAATAGCCACCAAGGGTGGTTAAAGGGTGGTTAGCGTCATGTCTGTTTTCACCCATATAAAATACTTGTGTATTCTGGGAGGGGCAGACCATCCTATTTACTTGCATGGAGACAGTGTTGCTATCTCTCTCTCAGCACTTTGAGATCAGTAAAGACTCTGACAGATATCACCACCTGTGTAAGTATAAATTATTCCTTGACAGTTTGGTGCATTGGCCGGGAAGGCTCTTAGCCCGGCTGGTTCTAGAGGGGGCTGCGGACCATCTCTCTCTCCCACCTTCAGGTGTCAGATCAAGGTTGAGGGCATTTTGAAATGAAAAACACAGTTGAAAGAAGTCTCAGTGTCTAGGTCTAAGGCCTATGTGGAGCACTTTCCAAGGCCTTATTTTGCAAAGCAGAATACGGAAAGCAAATAGCTCTCTGTCTAAAGGGCAAAGGCATAGCTTCTATTAAGTATTAAGTTTTGCCCAAAATGCTTCTGTGTCATCCATTTTGTGATACCTTCCTTTTGGCTATTGTAATTCAATTCCAAAGGGTCCCTTACAAAATTTCCTCCACACAGGTACCAGGTGAAATACTGGTTTGAGTATAGAAAACTTCCCAAAACATTTGTTTTGATTTGGGTACCAGAAATGTATTTATTTTTAAAATTTATATGCCGCCCCCTCCTGCTACAAGCATCTCAGGGTGGCTAACAGCATTTTAAAACACATAACTAAAATACAATTAAAACAACCAAAAAAACCCAGATTAAAATAACCCATACCCAAACCCTCCTTAACACAACACAAACCCCCACCCACTACCCGTCTCCCCCACCCCTACCCACTCCTTTCCCCAAAGGCCTGGATGAACAGCCAAGCCTTACAGGTCAAGCGGAAGGCCATCAGACTTGGGACCAGTCAAGCTTCCTCTGGGAGGGAGTTCCACAGTCACAGTAAGAACATCGAGAATGCCCTCTCCATTGTGGCCTCCCAACTAACCCCGTGGATCTCCAAGAAGGCACCCCTGGCAGACCACAAGGATTGCCCCAGGATGTGAGGAGTGAGGCAGTCTCTCAGATAGGAGGGTCCCAAGCCATATAGGGCTTTAAAGGTTAAAACCAGCACCTTGAATCGGGCTCAGAACGCTATAGGCAACCAGTGTAGAGCTTGGAGCACTGATGTTATTTACTCCCTACGGCCCATCCCTGTCAGAAGATGGGCCGCCACATTCTGCACCAGTTGCAGCTTCCAAAACATCTCCAGGGGCAGCCCCACATAGAGCGCATTGCAGTAATCCAGCTTTGAGGTGATGAACATATGGATGAGCGTGGCGAGGTCGGAGTCCAAAACATATGTCAGGAGCCTCCACACAAGATGTAGCTAGCGAAAAAGGCTTTCTTCACCACTGCCTCTACCTGGCAATCCAGTTGAAGGCTTCGGTCACACAGGACTCCAAAATTCTGGACCCGGGGAACTTGCAGGGGGTAGGGATGGGTGAACGCAGTTCAGATGTTCGGAGTTCGGACTGAACTCGGTCTGTTTGGACATCCGAACCGAACTCTTGAACGACCGAACAGTTCAGTCGTGTTAGGATGAGTTTGGATGAGTTCAGGGGCAGGAAAAACCTGTTTTCAGGCCAAAAATTCGGTTTCGGTTTGGTTTCGGCTTAGGTATCAATAGCGCTATTTTTGAATGTTCGGCCAAATTTGACCAAACCAAACTCAGCTGAACCAAACCATAAAATCTGAACTTGGGTTTCGAACTGAATAACTGAACGTTCGAACATCTGAACGTCTGAACATCCAAACCGCGTTCTGTTCGCCCATCCCTAGCAGGAGGCAGACCCCCCTCAATGAGGGGAGCCATCACCCCCACCACCCAGCCCACCAACATCACCTCCATCTTATCAGAATTCAGTCTCAGTCTGCTTCACTGCAGCCAGTAAGCCACTGCCTCCAGGCAACAGGAAACCACCGAGACTGCAGGGCCTGGGTCAGTTGAAAAAAAGAGGTATAGCTGGGTGTCATCAGCATATTGGTGGCAACAGATATCAAACCATTTCACAACCTCCCCCAGAGGTTGCATATAGATGCTAAACAATAATGGAGACAAAACAGAACCTTGTGGTACACCTCAAGAGAGGTCCCGGGGGCTAGATGCTTCAACCCCCAACACCACTTGCTGGTTCCCCCCTGAGAGGAATGAGCAGAACCATCCAAGGACCGTCCCATCCACACACCCCAGGGACCTC
This sequence comes from Sphenodon punctatus, assembly GCA_003113815.1. Classification (NCBI taxonomy): domain Eukaryota; kingdom Metazoa; phylum Chordata; class Lepidosauria; order Sphenodontia; family Sphenodontidae; genus Sphenodon; species Sphenodon punctatus. Next base: position 3,785,455 of record QEPC01015351.1, on the reverse strand, counting down.
AATCGTCTCAGTGCTCCACACCGGCCTTAGACCTAGACACTGAGTGGACCCATGGTCCACTGTATCAAAAGCAGCTGAGAGATCTAACAGGATGAGTAGTGTTGAGCGTCCTGAATCCATCTCTCAGCGGAGGTCATCCACAAAGGCCACCAATGCAGTCTTGGTGCCATACCTTGGGCAAAACCCCGATTGAAAAGGGTCTAGAAAACTGATGCCATCCAGGTGACCCTGGAGCTGCTGGGCCACAACCCGTTCAATAACCTTCCCTAAAAAGGGAAGGTTGGAGACAGGTCAGTAACTGGCTGGTGCATCAATGTCTAAAGATGGTTTCTTTAACAGGGGACGCACCACCACCTCCTTGAGGTAGTCCGGCACCCTACCCTCCTGACGGGAGGCATTGATCACCCCCACCAGCACCGGCCCCAGGGTCTCCCTGGAGGCTTTCACCAACAAGGACAGGCATGGATCTAATTCACAAAAGGTGGCCCTAAGAGACCCCAGGACACCCACGGCATCAGCCGGCATCATTTCCTGAGACTGATCCCCCAAAATTGGACCAGACGGGGTATCCATAACCCCAAGCTCTCCTTCCTCTGCATCAATCCCGGCTCCGAAATCGCACTGAATCTGAGCGATCTTCTCTGCAAAGTAGGTAACAAACTCCTCACAGTGGGTGCAGGATATCTCCCCCTCCAGATGGAGGGAAGCCAGACTGACCAGCCCCCTCACCACCCAGAAGAGCTCCATCGGGCGTGACTTTGCAACAGCTATGAAGGCGGCAAATAATTCCTTCTTTGCTGCCCTCATGGCCACAGCATATGACCGTGAATGGGCCCGATGCTGTAGCTGATCAGATTGAGCGCATCCCTCCTGCTTCATACACCACAGCTCCTAAGTAAACCAAGGAGCCCTACAATGACAAAGCGGTGGCAGCGGACTCCTTGGAGCCACCCAGTTGATGGCCCCCTCCAGCAAGATGTTCCATGCTTGGACGACATCCTCAGCTGAGTGGCCATCAAGGTCAAAGGACACCTCCCCCATTGCGGTTCCATCAGCCTCTGGGGGCAGACCATTCTAATAGGTCCCACTCCTTTCCGGGGGCTATTGTGAGCTAGGAGTCCGGACTGCAGGAGGTAATGATCTGACTATGACATGGGCATAGAAGTAACCTCCCCCACTACCGGATCACCTGCCTTAAGGCCAGAGCAGAATACCAGATCGAGCATATGCCTCCCCTCGTGCGTCGGGCCATTGACCATTTGGGACATGCCCATGGTTGCCATGGTGGCCATGAACGCATGCTCCGTCCCTGCAAGACTGGTCCTGGCGTGGATGTTGAGCTGTCACAGGACCAAGGCCCTCGGGGAGCGCAACACCACCTCTGACACCAGTTCTGCTAGAGCAGAGAAGGATGCTGCTGAGCAGGAAGGATCCCGGTACACCAGCAACACCCCAATTTTGTCCCCCGCCAAATCAAACACCACATGAAGAGACTCAATTCCTGGAATAGACTGCACTGGATACCTCCTAGCAGTTCAGGACTCCTTAAAAACCATAGCTACACCGCCCTCCCAGCCCTCAAGTTGAGGCTGGTGCTGCACGGAGTACCCTGCTAGAACAAGGTCCACCAAATCAGACACACCTCCCCGTCCAGCCAGGTCTCTGTGAAGCACGCAAGGTCTGTGACTTGATCCAGTATTAAGTCCCGGATCATTGGTGCTTTGTTAGCCACAGACCTCGCATTCAACAGCAGCAGCTCCGAAGAGAGGGACCTCATACCTTGATCCATCCTCCCATCTTGGGGGGGGAAATCAGGCTCTGGGAATAGCCACCTTGGTCCCCAGGCCACTCGTACCCTTTTCCCCCCATGACCATACCTCCCCCATCCCAGAATGATTCCCATGGCTTCTTCACTCCCCTCTCTCCACTCTAGCCCAACCCCAACCACTGGATGCCCTGCCCAGGCCCCCTCCCCCAATAAAACTGCTCCCCAATCCCCACCACCTGCTGCCACCAAGTGGTCCCCTCCAAGGTTTGTCCCCCCCCCACTCACACCATTGGGGGGCAAATCTCAGAACCTCCCCCCTCCATAAGCCAATTCCCCCTCTCCCCCACTGGGGTTGAAGTCCCAGTCCCAAAGGCCATCCCCCAACCACCCCACTGTTCCCCTTAATCTAATGGACTGGGGTTCAGTCCCTAAACCAAGTAAAAAACAAAAATTACAATAATAATTATGAAAAACGCTGCTCTTTCAGGGACTTCATTACAGGCTACACGTCCAAGTTGCCACCAGCTGCTGCAACACATCTGGGGGGCTTCTGAAGGTGGGGGCTCCCTACACCTCCTGGTCACCTAACGGCCACCTAACGGCCTGTGCCCTTTGGTCGCAGCCCTGGGAACTAGGGCTCCTCTTGCAGGCAGCAGCTTTTACCGGGGGGGGGGGG
>QEPC01015351.1:3728152-3771049 GCA_003113815.1 Sphenodon punctatus | reverse complement strand
ATATATATATATATATATATATAGAGAGAGAGAGAGAGAGAGAGAGAGAGAGAGAGAGAAGATATACCTCTGAGTTTTCCTTTTTCCTTCCCCTGTTTGTCTCCTCCTGTCCATATATTATATAGATAGATACTAGTTGTATATATATAGATTAGATACTAGGCTGTTTTATTATATATATTACGATTATAGAACAGGAACATTTTGTTGAACTCCTATATATAGGAATATATACCTATTCCCTTATTCCCTTCCCTGCCACCTATCCCTAGCACCTATCCCCTTATTCCCTTCCCCACCACCCAATCTTTATTTCTTAGGCACACACACAATTCCTTATTCCTTAGGCACACACACACACACACACACACACACACACACACACACATATATATATATATATATATGAGAGACAGAGATTAGAGATAGGGTGATTTCAGATGTTACGTGGTCCCGAGTTACCACAGTGGATTCCCAGTGGTGGTGAACCAATCAACCACCCCCCGTGGTCCAGGAAGGCCTGGAACAGACGTGACGGGACCGGGACCATGGCAGGGAATCGGGCCATCAGACCACAGGCCAGGGCAGCTCAACAGATGTGATTCTGATTTCTGGCCGTGGTCAAAACATCGAGAAGGCACCAGGGAGGGGCAGGAGGCGGACATGGCCAACTGAGGGCATAGGAAGACAAAAGCAACTACAGGGAATGCCCACACAAGGGAAACGGGAAGGGAGGGGGAAGAGGGAGAAGAGATGCGGCAGAAACACACAGCAGGCACAGAGACAACGAGGGCACTGGGGAACACACAGCACACACACCTGGGCGCACTCACACTCGCATGGGAAAGGAAGGGAAGGGGGGACACAGCGGGACAGACAACACACATGGCACAATGGACACAGGGGGGAGGGGAGAAGTGAAAGGGAAGAAGGGGAGGGACTGGCCCAGGAACAGGGCAGGACATGAGAAATGGCACCCAGAACCCCCACAACAGCACAGTCTGCACACGGACCCCTACAGCTACACAGGCAGTCCCTGAATGTGGGGGGGGGGAGGCCAGGCCACAGGCATAGGGGGAGACCACACGGAACAGGAAGTGGCCCAGGAATTGCCCAGGAGGCAGATAGGCACCCCAAGCACTGGTGAAGGTGCCATAAAGGGAATGCAGGAGAGCCAGAGCAGTGCAGGTGGTCCACAGATGCACACACCCACCCAGGCGGATGCTGGGAGGCGAAGACCAGGGACCCCAGAACCCCACGGTCACAGAGGCACCCAAGGGGGGGGTAACGGGCAAAAGAGGGAGCGACGGCAGATGAGGAAGGTCAGCAGCAACCTGGGGAGATGGGTGGAGACATGGAGACCAGGACTTGGCCACAGGAGAAGGCAGTCATGGAGGGGAGCATTGGTTGCAGAGGCGAATGGGGGAGGGCTGGAGGGGGCCCAGAGCCATAGGCAGGGGCAGTGGAACCCCGGTAAACAGGCAGCACAGTTGCAAGGCCAGGACATCATGGAAGAATGAGGCAGCGGCCCACGGCGGCAGGGAGAAGGTGGGAGCTCTCCGCAGGGACACCAACTAGGGCACGGTAGGCACAGGGGGCCTTATAGCCAGATGCAGGGGGCAACGAAGGGGCCTGGGGCCAGGTGGTCCACCAGGTGAATGAAGTGGGGCCACTGAAGCATGCTCCGATGGTAGCCCAGCACAGACATGTGGTGGGCGACCAGGTAGTATGCCTCAAAGGGATCCTGCCTGGTGAGCCCCAACTGCACATCGGAATGGGACCACACACTGGACAGTGCCGCCAGCTCTGCCTCAGTGGGCTTGGACAAGCCATATTCAGCAGCAGGGGGCCACAGAAGGTGACCGAGCTCCAACAGCCGGTGATACACTGCCCCACGTGATCGCTGGTACCCACGGGCCTTGTGAACACAGCCAAAGTAGGACATGACCAGGGCAGGGCCCCCCTCATTCAGACAGGCCATGTAGGCGGCCAGGCTGCACACAGACAGAGTATACACGGTCTCCACCACCGACCACCCCACATGTGAGCACCTCATCTCTGGGACATGCCCATTGGGAAAGGGAATCAGGCCCAGGGTCTCAGTATGCAGCTGGAAATCACGGGCGCTCGCCTCATAGCCAAAGTAGCGTAGCCCCGACCTCAGACTCACATAAGCACCAAACAGGCTGTTCGGGCAGCTCAGGAGCAATTGCACATCCGGGGAATGCCACAGGTCACACAGGGCCATGGTCTTGTGGAAGATCCAGAGATGGGGGGCCCCATGGGTCCTGGGAGCCGGGAGCCCGGTGGAAGCACAGTCATCCATGGTCCAGGAAGCAAAGGAGACTAATGGTGAGGACAGAGGGGCCCCACAATCCCTGTCTGGATGGGAGAGGATGCAGAGGGGCCTCAAGACCAGCCAATAAGGCCACCGGCCACAACATGGCATGGCAAGCTACTGAGGCGTGGGGTGCAGGTCCAGCACACCTTCTGGAGCAGAGCTCACAAACAGAACAGCCTACACGCTAATAAAAGCAGTGAGGACAACAGGCTGGCAACATTGAGAGGTGGGAGGATGATGACAGCAGAAATGCAGCTGCAGCCCGCACGTGCCTGGGTGCAGTCTGGACCATGCGCCATGCCCCTTGCAGGGACAGCAGGTGCGCTCAATGGACCACCTCCAGTTTCCCGGCACGACCATCCTGCAGGAGTCTTCCCGGGCAGCCGGGAGGGGGGGCCACCCATAACTGACCTGGGGGCCTCCAGCAGGGCCTCGCATTGTGACCGGGGGTGGGGCTACATGTGCCCTGGTCTGTAACTGGGCTGGCTGCCCTCCACCCGGGGCAATGTGCACCATGGAGCTAGGCCGAATGGGCACCTGCGGGATGCACCTAGCCCTCTACGCAGAGTGGTACTGTTCGAACACTGATCTCTTGCGCATCCAGACCGCTGAGGTGCACCTGCGTGCCCGCCTGCGGGTTACCATTGCCCGGAGTGCCACTAGGGCCCGGAGAGCCCACCACACCCGCAGGCACTCCCTGGCCCAACTCAGAGCCTTGTGGGTGTTCCTCCATGGCCAGGAGAGGGGTGCATTGCTCCGCAAGGTGACCGGGTGCCTCCAATGGCAGAGGGAGACCATGGGGCGCACAGCCCTGATCGCTATTCCCATTGACCGGTGAGTATGGGTCACAGAGTGGGCACAGAGGTGGTGGTCCCGGGTGCAGGATCAGTGGGATGAGGCCGCCTAGAGGTTGCACTTTCAGATGGACAGGCGCACCCTACTGGAACTCACGGACCTGTTAACGCCCTGGCTAGAGCGACAGCACACTCCCATGCAGACCCCCATCCCCATGGTCCAGCGGGTGGCCATTGTGGTCTGGGCACTCACAACTCCCGACTCCTGCTGGTCTGTCTCGCAGCACTTCGGCGTTAGGGTGAGCACTGTTGCCGAGATCCTGCGGGACATCTGCGAGGCTATGGAGGGAGTGCTCCTGGACTGAGCGATCCAGCTGGTGGACCAGGTGGCCGTGATGGCCAGCTTCATGGCTGGAGGGTTCCCCAACTGCATGGGCTCCGTGGATGGTAGCCACATAGAGATCCTCCATCCCTCCGCTGGGGTGACCGCAGAATATGTTAACAGACACGGATACTACTCCCTGCAGCTGCAGGCTGTGGTGGACCACTGGGGGCGGTTCATAGACATCTTCACGGGCAACTCTGGGCGCAGCCACGATGCCTGAATCATGACCATCTCCCCTTCTATGCCCAGATGTACCGCGGGGATTTCACGGATATGGCAATGGCCCAGATTGAGGGGGTGCTGATGCCCCCCTGCATCCTGGGGGACCTGGCCTACCCCTCACCCGGTGGCTGATGAAGGCATACCCGGTCACCCGGAACCCAGTGAAGGCTATTTACAATACCCGCCTTTGTACAAGCAGAACAGTGGTCGAGAGGGCCTTCGGTGTCCTCAAGGAGTGCTGGAGGAGCCTCGCGGGCCACCTGGACTACATGGTGGCGACCTCGTCCCTGGTGATCGGGGCCTGCTGTGTGCTGCACAACGTATGCGAGACCAATGGGGCTGCCCTCAACTACCCCATGCCCCAGCGCTTTCCCAGCCCTGTGCCCCTGTATGTGAACGCAGAGAACCCATGGGAGTACCGATACGCCAAGCGCATACGTGCTTCCCTGGCCAGGCGGATCAGCCAGGAGGCCAAGGCATGAGGTGCACCCCCCCATCTCCACCACCCCGGGGCCCCCACCAGCGCCCNTAATAATAATAATAATAATAATAATAATAATAATAATAATAAATAATTAATAACCTCGGGCCCCGTGAACACAGCCAAAGAAGGACACAGCCAGGGCAGGGCCCCCCTCCGACAGGCAGGCCATGTATCCAGACTGGCTGCACACAGAGAGGGTGGATATGGTCTCCACAGCCAACCACCCCACATGCAAGCACCTCATCTCCGGGATGCGCCCATCGGGAAAGGGACACAGGCCCAGTGCCTCCACATGCAGCCGGCAATCGTGGACGCTTATCACTTGGCAATAGTACTGAAGCACAGAGCTCATACTCTTGTAGGCACCTATGAGGCTGTCCGGGAAGCTCAGGAGCAATTGCACAGCTGGAGAATGCCACAGGTCACACAGGGCCATGGTCTCATGGAAGGTCCAGCTACGTGGGGCACCCAGGGTGCTGGGGCCCACGAGCCCGGGAGAAGTGCAGCCAGCCATGGTCCAGCAGGTACCTGAGACTAAACACAATGAAAGGGGGCCCCCACAATCCCTGGTGGGATGGGAGAGGAAGCCGGGGAGCTCCAAGACCAAGTGATAAGGCCACAGGCTGCAACATTGTACGGATACAGAGCAAGGTGTGGGGTGTGGACCCAGTCCAGCTGCTGTAACAAAGCACACAGACAGGGCAGCCCACACACTAATCAGGGCACCCAGGACAGCAGGCAGCTGATACAGAGAGGTCGGAGGTGATGACAGCAGGAATACAGCTGCTGCCCACACACACCCACCTGAGGGCAGGACCAAGTGCAATGCCCCCTTCCGGGAAGGCATGTGTAGGCAGTGGGCTGCCCACAGCCTCCCTGGCCCACTGGCCCTGCAGGAGGTGGGCCTGCCAGTCTGGAGGACGTACATGGTGACCCGGGGCCCCAAGGATGGTTGGCAGGGTGCAACATGGGGGCAGGGCTACACCAGTCTCAATTTATACCAGTTGTGGCCCCAACCCACCCGGGTCACCCATCAGCATGGAGCTGGGCCAGTTGGGCACCTGTGGGATGCACCTCGCTGTGTGTGCAGAGTGGTACTGCTCCCACACAGACCTCCTGCGCATACATGTGCATGGCCACTTGGCCAGGAGTGCTGCATGGACCTGGAGAGCCCACTATGGGCGCAGGCAGTCCCTGGCCCACCTCAGGGCCCAGCAAGTGTCTGGTATGTCCCAACTGGGCCTCCTCCATGCTGGGCCGGACTGCGGTGCTCCGTGAGGCGGCCAACCAGCTCCAGTGGTGGAGGGAGACCATGGGGCAAGCATCCCTACTCGCAATGCCCATAGACCGGTGGGTATGGGTCATGGACAGGGAACAGGGGGTGGTGGGCCAGGGCCCTTGCCCAGTGGGACGAGTCCACCTGAAGATCACACTTTCGGATGGACATGTGCATCCTCCTGCGGCTCGTGGAGCTGCTAACACGCTGGCTGGAGTGGCAGGCCACCCCCATGCGGGCCCCCATACCAATGATCCAGCGTACGGCCATCGCGATCTGGGCACTTGCAACACCTGACTCCTGCCGCTCCGTCTCGTAGCACTTCAGCGTTGGGGTGAGCACCATCGCTGGAATCCTGCGGGATGTCTGCGAGGTGGTGGAGGGCGTGCTCCTGGACCGAGTGATCCAGCTGGTAGATTAGGAGTCCGTGATGGCTGGTTTTGTGGCTGGGGGCTCATTGCGCTGGTTGAGCGCCAGCTCCAGCAGGTGCTCTAGGGTGCCCCAGATGTGAATAAAGTCCTGGGTTTCCCTGTACCTCCATTTCCCCCCTTGATGGTATGTTCATCTCCCGCGGGCGCCCTCCGGGTTGTGGTCATCCCCCTCCTGCTCCTCCTCCTGCCCTCTGGCCCTTTCCTCTGGGGGCTTGGGCTCCCGGGTCCATTTCCATGTCAGCGGGTCATGAGAGGGGAGGTGGGTGGTTACCGCATTGCCCCATGTCCCTCCCCCATTCCCCCCCTGCTGACCTGCCCACCCATCTTGTGGGCCCCATGCCGCTGCCCCCCCTTACCCATTTCCAAGGTGCCTCGCCCCCCAGGATGGCTGCAGGCACTGGTTCAGCCCATCCCGGCTGCTGCTTCTGCTGCTGCTGTTCCTCCACCACCTCCAGGTGCAGCACGACCACCTCCTCCTCCACCTGTGCCTCCACTGCCTCCTCCTCCCTTGCTCTATCTCCCACCACTTTCCTCTCCCTTCCGCCTCGCTCCATCCCGCCACATCCCCCTGCTGGTGTGTACCCTTTAAATCTCCCTCCCCGGCCTGTGTTGTGGCTGGTTGCCTGGCAGTGATGCTGCATGCTTTGTCCCTGGCTTGGAATCATTTTGGTTGATTCCGGCCAGTGGGTGCCATTCAGACGTTACTTTTTTTTGTTTCCCGTTGGGAATCGCATTGACCACGCTTTCAGAGATGGTCCAGGCTGGAGCTCCAAAAGCGTGGTTAATTTTGACCCCTGGTGGGGATTGACTGTGGTGAACATCTGGTGCCTGTGTAACAGATGTTCAGGGTGCTTTGGCCCAGCCGCGGGATTGAGTGTGGTTCATTGTGGATGACTGTGATCTCGTAACATCTGAAAATACCCATAGGGTGATTTCAGACATAACAGGCGCCCGATTCACCACAGTGGATTCCCAGAGGTGGCAAGCCGGCTAACCACCCCCCGTGGACAAGAAGGGCCCCAAACAGACATAATGGGAGCAGGACCATGGCAGGGAATCGGACGGGGCAGCGCAACAGATGTTATACCAATCCCAAGCCATGGTCAAAACACCCAGAAGGCACCAGGGCGGCCCGTCCTGGCTGCTGCTGCTGCTGACCCCCCACCGCCTCCATGTTCAGCACGACCACTGCCTCCTCCGCCTGTGTCTCTGTCACCTCCTACTCCTTCTTCTCCCTTGCTTGCTCACCCTCCGTACTCCTCTCCCTTCCGTCTTGCTCCATCCCGCCACGTCCTCCTGCTGCCAGGTGCCATTTAAATCTCCCTCGCCAGCCCGTGTTGTTGCTCGTTGCCTGTCAGCAATGCTGTGTGTTTTGTCCCCGGCTGGGAATCGTTCTGCTTGATTCCGGCTGGTGGTTGCTGTTCAGATGTTACTTTTTTTTGTTTCCCTGTGGGAATCGCTTTGAACACGCTTTCGCAGATGGTCCGGGCCAGAGCTCTGGAAGCGTGGTTAATTTTGACCCCTGCTGGGGATTGACTGTGGTGAACATCTGGCGGCCACGAAACAGATGTTCAGGGCACTTTGGCCCCGCCGTGGGATTGACCGTGGTTCACTGTGGTTGACTGTGATCTCGTAATGTTTGAAAATACCCATAGATACTAATTGTATATATATAGATTAGATAGTTAGATACTATACTTTTTAATTATATATATTAGGATTATAGGATAGGAACATTTTGTATTATACCTAGGTTAGGTTTAGCTTAGATTCTGTATAGATTATATAAATAAAACTACATATTGTGTACAGTATATATTGTGTGCAGTTCTTTCTGCATCACAATGAGAAGGGGAAGGAGTTCAACTTCTGACAATAATTCTTCATTGTCACACAAAATCAATACCAATACTGATACCAAAAATAAAATCTTCATTTGACGCTTTATGTAGTTTCTTAAAATAAATAATAAAAATAATTTCTTATTCTAATAGACACTCCATAAAAAAGATAGTAAAACACTGCACCATTCAAGATTATTGGAAGCCGAGGAGCTAGTATTTACGTTTTTGCTTGGTTTCATGATCTACAAAATGTCATTTAAAATAAAGTTTAAATGGAAGCAATTTTAGAATAAGAAATTTTTAAAAGACACCCTTTGCAACCACAAAACATGGTGGCCACAATCCAGCTCCATACAAGTCAATGGGAGTTTAGCCATTGACTTCAATGAGAGCTGGATTGTGCCCCATCTATTTTTGTCCCCCTAATACTTTGAAAGGTCAGATTAATATAAACTAAATTGATTTTTAAAAATTGCTTTTGGGCTGAGCCGTTGCATGCCCGAAGCTAATTTTTACAGTCAAATTATAACCCATTTGAAACACCGGGGCTGTAATGGAAATGCTGACAGACCATTTACTATGGAGGTGCTAGTGGGGGCCACCATCAAAAATGTTATGTTTAGCTATAAATTATATTAACACAATGAGGCTATCTTAATTAAACCACCCTTAAAGGAATAAATTATTGAAAGAATCAAATTCAACACTTTTGCTGCAGGTGGCTGAACAAATGGGCAAGCCACGTTATATCACTGTCTAATAAAATAAGCCCAGGAAGTGGAATCACTGTAATTAGCTGCAGTGTATCCCATTTAACAGGGGGATTTTTTTGCTTGCTACTGGCAACGTTCTCAAGAACCTTTTACATTATACTTGACTCAGTAAGGGTTCCTTTTCTATTTTAAATTAAAATAGAAAAGGTAGCAGGGAGACACAATGGACAAAATGTCTTCCTATTCCTTAATGGGTTTACAAGTGACTTGGGAAATGAATGGTGTTACTACTTCATCATGGGAGAGATGGAATAAAGCTCAAAGCATTCAGAGTGCATATCGACTTAGCATCAACAGTCTGCTTTCTCTATTGTGTACAACCCTATGGAGACTGCAGTCAGGATGCACAAAGCTGCTCTGTTTAATAGTGACTTTGTTTCTGGATATGTCTGGGGGTTCTGCAGATTGGCAATGCTTCAGGCGACCACTTGGCTGGGGTTTGTAAACCAAAGACAATATACTCTTTGGCTTTCAGGGACACAATTACTTTATTTTTTAAAACCATAATGTTAGGTCACAGCAATGTGCTCGAATATTTTCTATTCTAGAAAACAGAATAGAATATTTCTAAATTATTTTTGTAATGGCAGATCTTAAACAAAGGGATCACAATTTTGCAGTGTAAAATAAAGCTGCTTAGGTTGGGCTTAATGCTGAAGTCCAATACTATGGACTAAAAAATTCTAGTATGATATACGACACCCTAAATCCAAGGTTCTGTAACCAGCTTCAGGTCCAGTGTGCATTGTACCTGCTACATTGCTCTTCACCTTCCTTCTGTGTTAAGGGTAACAGCTACAGAAGTCATGCTACAGCTAAATGATGCCTTAGAGCTATCTACTGTCCTTGCTCTTCAGAAACTTAAGTACAATTGCATCATAGTCCATGGTGCAACTTTTGTGTCTTGATCCTCACCTCCACCTAGAATACAAAGTACAACTTATTGATAAGGCTATGCATTTGGTTTGGGATAAAACACATAAAAAAAGCCCTTTTCATCTTCCAAATTCAAAATACAAATACTGCCCTACAATTTTGGGTAATGTAATAGCATGCTTTGTGCCTTTGGGGAATGTAATAGTGTGCTTTTAATTTCCACTTCTAATCTGAAGTTTTTAATAGTTTGTTTAGCAGTCTGGACATCTTTCCAGTTGCATGGTATGTTGTGCTGGTTAGGAGGGTGTTTAACCCCAAACATAGTTATCTTTGGACTGTGTTTTGATTTAGGTTTACTTTTGATCTTTGAGTCCTTTGAAGTTTGGGGACTTTGCCCACTTCTACAGGCAGCTGTTGGTGGAACTGCACCCTGGGAACTGGATTCTTGTGTTGAGTGAATGATACTAGTGAGTAGGATTCCCCCTGTTGGAGTTGGGCTGAGGGCCCGCAATCCCCTCGAGGAGTGCTCTGGAGCTCATCAAATCCAAGGTCCTTTTCTGTTTATTATAAGATCATCGTCTTCACACATGTGTGTGTGTGCGTGCATGCGTGCATGTCACACACACACAGATGTGCATACACACACACACACAAACAGAATGCAGACAGTACCCCCTTGCATGTACAGAGGCTAAGCATGCAGGCTGTATCCTAGTGTCACAGTGGTATAAGATCGGTTTGTGATGCCAGTTGGCCAGCAGAAATGCCAACCAAATAGCCTCATTCTGTGCTGTGACTAGCGCCGGGACCCCGGGGCAATTACCGGATACCAGATTTACCGGTTTCCGGTTCCCAAAAAAACGGATTCCCGGATTAAATCCGGTATACAGGTACCGGATTTATTCCATTGATTTCAATGGAGCACTGTGTCCCCATTGAAATCAGTGGAATAAAATTCCTCCTCCCTCCCCCTCCCAGGCTGTGCAGGTGGAAGGGGGGACACCCCCCACCCACCCTGCCCAGCCTGGATTTAAAAAAAAAAAATTACCCTCCGGCGGGCAAGTTCAAGAGCCCCCCCCCCAGCACCAGCGGCTTCGGCGTCCCAGCAGCAGCCGGTAAGTATAGACCTGATCCCTGGGGTGGTTAACACCCCCCCACCCCCTCAGGGATCACCCTACTACAAATTCTCACTGGATCAGTACCTTTTTAGTTCAGCTCCGGGTGCAGCGGCGGCGGCGGGCGGTCCAGAAGCCTCAGCGCCGGCTGTGCCTGCCAGCGTCAGAGATGCTGTAGGCCTTCCGGGGAAACCCGGAAGTTCCCCGGAAGGCCTAGAGAGTCTCTGAAGCCGGCAGCCACAGCGTCGCTGAGGCCTCCGGACCGCCCGCCGCCGCCGCTGCACCCGGAGCTGAACTAAAAAGGTACTGATCTAGTGGGAACTTGTAGTAGGGTGATCCCTGGGGGGTGGGGGGGTGTTAAACCCCCCTCTTCAGGGATCAGGTCTATACTTACCGGCTGCTGCTGGGACGCCGCGGCCGCTGGTGCTGGGGGGGGGCGGGGCTCTAGGTTGAAAAATCCAGGCTGGACAGGGTGGGTGGGGGGTGTCCCCCCTTCTACCTGCGCAGCCTGGACTCGGGGAGGGTTTTTTACTTTTTTGGTGGGTTTTTTACATTGCAGCTATTCATTTAAATGGCTGCAATGTAAAAAAAAAATCCAGTACCCGGAATCCGGTAACTGGACCGGATTTACCGGTTTGAATCCGATAATGCCGGTACGCCCAGTACCGGCATTATCGGATACCAGAAATGCCGGTGATCTCACCGCTAGCTGTGACCATTCAAGCATCTCTCCCCCACTTGTTACTAGGAAGTCAGAAGCATCTGTTTAGGAACGAGCCAATAGAGATTCTCTTATATCCTCTGTCACAGTGCTTCAGGATGTGATTGTGATGATAATTGGCCAGTCTGGATGTGTAAACTATGTCTCCTGATTGCATATACACGTTGAACAGGAGAGGGGACAAAATAGAACCTGGTGGCACTCCACATGTGAGGTCCCGGGGAAAAGATGAACAATCACCCAGCACCAATTGCTGAGATCTCCCAGCCAGTAAAGAGTGGAACCATTCAAGAACATTTCTGCTCATCCCAGCTCGGTCCCGCAAACAAATCACCAACATCTCATGGTCAATGGTATCAAATACAGATGAGAGATCTAACAGTATCAACAGGGTCCAATGGCCCTGGTCCAACTCATGGCAAAGATCATCAACCAAGGCCACAAGCGCAGGCTCACTGCCAAAACACATTGCATGTTCCACGGGTGGCCAAATTGGTGTTGGGATTGTTATGGTGCTTACACACAAAAGCCAAACACGTGCTTAGGGGTTTTTACACCCGATCTTTGTTATGTCTAAAGATGCCCAAAGTCTTTAGTAGGGATGGGTATTACGGATATGGATTAATCCATAACTGCTTGAAAATGCCAATTCTGGATTAATCTGTAAATACTGCACCAATTATAGATCTCTAGATTTCTGGACCTTCGTAAAGTTCTTTGGAATGGTGAAACAGAGATAGAATTGACTTGGCTTTAGAGGGAGTGGAGGGGAAGGCGAGCAGCGAGGCTTTGCTGGCCAATTACCATCCAGTATTGGATGGAAATTGGTCAGCAGGGAACAGGGATAGCCTGAGTCCCATCCACCACTGCTTTCCTGCTCCTTACCCACTACCACTCAAGGCTGATCTAGGTTCTTCCCACACCTGGCTTTCCTGAGTATGGAGAGGGCAGCAAGGAAGCCTCTTCCAACACAGGGGTCCCTACAGTAGGTTGCACACAGGTCCTGCATGCCAGAAGAGACCTACTTGCTCGCCTCTCCTCTGCTTAGAAAATCTGTGCACAGGAATAACCTGGATCAGCTTGAGCAGCATTGGGAAAGGAGCAGGGGAGCGCTGGAGACCAGGGCTTGGAAGAGCACCGAGCACTGCAGCTGGGTGAGGAGTCAGCCTGAGGAGTCAGGCTGTCCCTGTTCTATTGCTGCCTAATTGCCATCTAAAACTGGATGGCAGTTGGCCAACAAAGCCTCTCTGTCCACCTCCTCCTCCACCTCAAACTCATTGGAGGAGTGCCAAGCCAATGCGTTCCCTGTTTCACTGCTCCAAAGTGTTTTACAAAGATCTGGAAATACAAGTCTGTAATCCAGAAATCCATAAAATTTAAGATACGGATCTATAATTAATACAAATGCGTAAATCAATATGAATTGCCATCCCTAGTCTTTAATCTTAGTCAGGCCAAAGAAGAGGTAGGATGGTGCCTTAGACACTAATTGTGATAGGGGCATAAGCTTTTACAAACAACAACCCTCCTCCAGCAACATATGATTTTGCTACAGCTTTTGCTTCCAAGCTGCTTGAACGTGTTGTCTACTCCCGCTGCCTTGACTTCCTATCCTCCAACTCCTCCCTTGACCCCCTCCAATCTGGCTTCCGCCCCCTTCATTCTACTGAAACTGCTCTCGCTAAGATCACCAACGATCTTCTGGTGGCTAAATCTAAACGTCTCTATTCCATTCTTGTCCTCCTTGATCTCTCTGCTGCCTTCGATACTGTTGACCACTCACTCTTGCTGGATTCCCTTCACTCCCTTGGCTTTTGTGGCTCTGTCCATAACTGGTTCTCCTCCTACCTCTCTGACCGCTCCTTTAATGTGTCTCTCTCCAACTCCACCTCCTCCTCCTTCCCCCTCTCAGTTGGTGTTCCTCAAGGCTCTGTTCTTGGCCCTCTCCTCTTCTCGATCTATACCTCATCCTTAGGCAAACTCATTGCCTCCCATGGCTTCCAATACCACCTCTATGCTGATGACACTCAACTCTATCTCTCTACTCCCTCTCTCTCTCCCTCTGTTCAAGCTCGTCTCATCAACTGTCTCTCTGACATCTCTACCTGGATGTCTCAACGTCAACTCAAACTCAACATGGCTAAAACTGAACTCCTTATCTTCCCCCCTCATCCTTCCTCTCCTTCCTCACTGTCAATAACTATTGATGGAGTCACCATCCTGCCTGTCCCCCAAGCCCGTAGCCTAGGCTTCATCTTTGACTCAGCCCTTTCTTTTAAACCCTACATTGACTCTGTTGCTAAATCCTGTCGCTTCTCCCTCCATAACATTGCTAAGATTCGCCCTTTTCTCTCTGTCTCGTCTGCCAAAACTCTTGTTCATGCTCTGGTCATCTCTCGCCTCGATTACTGTAACCTCCTTCTCACTGGCCTTCCCCGGTCTCACCTTTCTCCCCTCATCTCTGTCCAAAACTCTGCTGCCAGGGTCATCTACCTCGCCAGTCGCTTCGACCATGTGCAGCCCCTCCTCTCTTCGCTTCACTGGCTTCCCCTTCCTGAACGAATCCTGCACAAGCTCCTAGTCTTCACCTATAAAGCTCTTCACAACCTTGCTCCCCCCTACCTCTCTGCACTTATCGCCCTCCATACTCCAGCCCGTGCACTTCGCTCCTCCTCTGTCCCTTCTCTCACCCTTCCACGCCTTCCCTGCTCCCCTAAGCGCCTTCGTCCCTTCTCACTTGCTGCCCCCCATGCCTGGAACTCCCTCCCTGTCCACATCCGCCTTGCCCCCTCCCTTCATACCTTCAAATCTCTCCTGAAAACTCACCTCTTTCGCTCTGCTCTGTCTGACTCTTTATCCTGCTGAGCCACTATTTCCTATACCTACTGTCTGTTTACCCTTTTCCTTGCCACATGGACCTGCCCGCTGTCATTCTCATTGTAACCAAGCCAAGTATATGCACTTGAGACCTCGCATCTTCATGAATGTTAGACCCCTTGTTTCTCCCTCTGTTCCCCTTCCTATGTCTCTCCTCCAGCTCCTGTCTCTAAGATTGTAAGCCCTAGGGGCAGGAGCCATGTCTATTTTATTACTTTGCCAGGTACACTGCTGGCGCAATATAAATGTTTGTTAATAATAATAATAATGATGATGATGATGATGATGAAGCAGGATTTTTGCCTGCGAAAGCATATGCTGCTCTCTCCTTATTAGTCTTTAAGGCCACATTCACATCTGTGGTGGTGGTGGCAGCAAAGAAAGTGATGAAGGAAGACGCAGCAGCGGGGAGGAGCCGGATGACAGGAAAAAAGCCGATGTGAACAGGGATCTGCCGCGGCTTTTCTCGTGCATGCCAGGGTGCAAAATCCTGACATGACATGCGCAAGAGAAGCCGCGGCAGATCTGCCTTCACACCGGCTCTTTTCCTGACACCCGGATCCTCCCAGCTGCAGCGTCTTTCCTTGCTGCTCTCTCTGCTGCCACAGATGTGAATACGGCCTGCGGTGCCACTCTGGTTTCTTCTTTCTCAAATACACTGTCATCACTGTGAGATACTGAATTATTCTCATGCTGATTTTTATGCATTTTCCTTAATGAGTTATGGAAACCTGTTGTATTTGTGGAGTAAATCTGTGGATGAATCTCAATCCTTGAGCTTTGTAAGCTAAATTATTTGGGTATTTCAGAGGTTAGTTGTTTTTTCTCTGACCAACTGATCTTTTCTGCTTTGGAAATTTTGATCTCGTTCTGTGGTTTGATGCCAGTTTTGTCTAATTATCTGTGGTTGAAGGATTCAAACGTGCTTAAACTGTTTGTATTGTCTTACAATCAAAAGGGTTTGAAGAATAAAAATCTAATATTAACTTGCACTGTATAACTTAATTTGAATGCAATTCTCCACTATTAAAGTCAATGAGAGCTGAGCTATTGACTTTAATAGATAGAAGATTTTGCACTTAATGTTATACATTAAGATAGATAGAAGTTTTTGACCTTCACATTTTACATCTGCTGTTTTCTGTTTGTTCTCTCCTTGTGTAATAGTAACATGTGGCCTCCACCATCACAATTAGGTCACATCAACTGGATTTTCTAAACATAAAAAAGAGACAAGATCCAAATTTATTCACTGAAAACAACTATGTAGTGTTGATGTTAAGGTGGTTTTACAGATTTCTTACAAACTCAAACCCTTAAAAGCCAGGCAATGTGAGATAAAGAAGATGTTTTGTGAATGATGTTTATTTGTTCTACTTTACAGACATCGGAGTAGCGAATGCATGGCACTAGACCAGTATTGGAGAGCTGACAATGCAACTTAAATTTTATACAAAGATACAATGCCAGCTTGCACAATCAAACTTCTTGAACAACATTTCCTCCCTATACTGCAAAGCACGTTATTATTCTGTATGTTGCGTGATTATTTAAAACTTGAATCCCAGAGCACTACTAATGGAATGAACTGAGTAGGACAGAAAAGCTAGCTGGCTATGGAACGTCCCATAGTCCTCAGCAACAGTGGTAGACTGCATATTTGAGGTAGAATAATAGAATCGTAGAATGTCCGAGTTGGAAAGGACCTTGAAAGTTTCCTAGTCCAACTACCTGCCTGAATGCAGGATGCCTACAACTACAGTATCTGCAAATGATGGCTGTCCAGCCCTTTTAAAAAAAAGATCCAGTGATGGAGGGTCTATGACCTCCCTAGGCAACTTGTTCCATTGCTGAACAGCTCCTACTGCTAGGAAATTTCCCCTGATATTTAACAAAAATCGACTTCCTTGAACTTTGAGCCCATTATTTCTATGAGAAGCAGTGAAGAACAGTGCCTTGCCAACTTCTTTGTGGCAGCCCCTTAGACATTTGAAGACTGCTATTCTGTCTCCCCTTAATCTAATCTTTGCATACCCAGTTCCTTCAACCTTTCCTCATAAAACTTCCCAAACTTTATCATCTTTGTTACCTTGTCCTGAACCCACTCCAATTTGTCAATGGTCTTTTTGAAATGAGGTGCACAGAATTGAACACAATACTACAGGTGAGGTCTGACCAGTTACCTCCACTGACTTGGCGAAAACACTTCTGTTAATGTAGCCTAAAACTGCATTAGCCTTTTTTGCAGACACACCACTTTGCTGACTCGTGTTCAGCTTCTGATCAACGACAATCGCTAGATCCTTTTCACACGTGCTGCCACCAGGCCAGGGTATTCCTCCTCCCTCCCATCTTATACTTCTGAGTTTGGTTTTTCTTCCCTAAATGCAGAATTGTGCGTTTATTTCAGCTGAATTTCATTTTGTTAATTTCCAGTCTATCATGATTTTTTCTGAGTTCTAGTTCTATCTTCCAAGGTGTTAGCTACATTCCCAGGTTAGTGTCATCTTCAGACTTGATAGGTTTTCCCTCTGTTCCTTCATCCACCACCTTAATAAAGATGTTGAATAGCACTAGACCCAGGACAGATCCCAGTGGGACCCTCCCTCACAGTATCTCCCACGTTAGATGATGAGCCATCGGTAGAAACTAGGTATGTGCAAAGGAGCAAATGTTGCATTTCTGATTCAGTGTCCTGGTTTCCATGCCAATTTTTTTTTGTAATTATTTTTTTTAATGTCAGAATGGAACTTTTAGAGGAAAACAAATCTGGTAGCTATTACAGTTGGTTGAGGAGCAAACAAGCAGGGAGGGTGCAACCTCTGTTTGTAGTCTGTATGTGTGTAGTCTGTGTTGTGTGTGTGTTTGTGGATGGCCATGCACAGGTTAGGGTGGCCCTACAATAAACATTCAAGGACCCTGGTATCAGCAAGTTCCAAAGTACCAGGCAATGGAATCTCATGCTCTTGCCCCATCCCATCTAGTTCCCATGGCGAACTTCTGTCTCCAGTTGCCTATGTGTGCATTAGGCCCTTTTCACGCAGACACTCTAACACCAATAAAATTGGTGTTACATTTTATTATGCATGTTGCAGGGATGCAGGTGTGCTCTATGGGTACCCTGAAACATGTATAATAAAATGTAACACCCATTTTATCAGTTTTAGAGTGTCTGTGTGAAAAGGCCCTTTATTATCCAAGCATTGCTGTCAAGATTCATTACCATGCTTGATGCAACATGAGAGGATCAATAAGTCAAGACCTCGAGCCACAAAACACGCAAAGATCCAAAGTAAACTTAAAAACTTAAAAACAAAATGCAGTCCACTCCTATTGATCACCATTGTTCAGGCCAAACTCCCCACTGACCAGCATAACATATCACGAAACATTTTAGAGGCTCAAACTGCTAGACCAACAATTAAAAATCTCAAATTAGAAGTGGAAATTGAGAGGCAGAAAGCACAGTAACACATAGCTGAAAGGAGAGTTTTTCTTTGGCCCTTTTTACGTAGACAGGTGTGGGTGGGGGGATGGGTGTATTGGTGCGGTGGGTGGAGGTGAATGTATGTCCCTTTATACGGGCAGACACCCACCTCCACCCATCTCCAACCACTTCCACCCATAGAGCTTCCTTCAGTTTTCCGGAGGACTCCGTGGGTGGAGATGGGTGCATGATGGGTGGGGTGGGTGTTGCGCAGAAGCACGCATGCACGCATGCACTCCCACCCATCCTGCTTGGTGTTCACATGGATGAACACCGAGCAGACACCCATTCCCCCACCCACCACCATCGGTTTACATGGACGCCCCCCCCGCACACCCGTCCGCACACCGAGCCGGAGGGAAGGGGGACATCCGTGTAAAAACGGCCAAACGGCCTTTGTGTTTATCTGAGTTTTATCCAAACCTGAACGCACAGCCCTAGAAGAAACCTGATGACTCCAGGTAGAAATTAGAAAGGTCAGTCAAATTTAGGAGACACCTTTTGTGGTGGGGAGAGGATCCTTCAAAATCTCACAGAACATGCTTGTGTGCCAGATGTGAGGACTGTAGACAAAGTAGTTTCTGAGAACACAGTAAGAGGATGTTAGCATCAGGAGATCACAGCCACCACCAAAGTTTTTTAATCCTGCCTATTTTAAAGGTTATGAATGAAACCTAACAACATTGGTTAGAAAATGAAAGAGCCATAAAAGCTAACCCAGATAAATATTCAGGTTTTTTTAGTTAGTTACATATAAAAAATAGCATGCTTTACTCCCATTTATAACCACTTTACCTGCAACCTTAACCACACAGGATGTAAGCAGACAGACTATATCTCTGGGGGCTGCTGTATGAACCCACGTCACCCCTCAACTGGCTTGTTCATCTGAAGGTGACCTGCCAGATGTGGAAACAGAGCAGGCTCTGGGACAGCCCCGCTGGTGGTGCTCCAGAACATTCTGGAGCACCACCTGCAGAGCGTGCTGGCCAAATCCAGGGTCCCAGCCCGGAACAGAGCTGCTGTCCATCTGCTCAGTGGACCCATGCTGCAGTTCCACTCCTGGCCAGCCATTGCCTCAGCAATATTACAGAGTTTCAGGCACCACCCTAGAGGATCAGGTGATCTTCCTGCAACTCTATGATGTGTGTGAGTGAGTGAGTGAGTGAGAGAGAGAGGGGACGGGGCAGAAGGGGGCACTGTCCAAGGAGGGGATACCCAAAAAGGACTACACTGTGCAGGGTTTTGGGGTCAAAGGAACAGAAAGGAGCGATGATGCGACATAAGCAGGTAGAAGGGGGATCAGGTAGAGGGGAGCAGGGAGCCACAAGGAAACCTCTTAGCCGTTCTCCACTCTCCTGGAGACTGAATACTCAGCATGAGCACCAGGCACGCTGGCCTATGAAGGTGGATGGCTAATCATCGAGGTCAATAGGGAAGGGTTGGGGAGTCAGGAAAACAACAAGGACCTAGAAGCAAGGAATGAGAGAACTAGAGCTAGGGAAGCAATAGAGAACAAGGAGAGTACTAGGGAATGAGAACCAAGAGACAAAGGGACCAGAGCTAGAGAGCTATACAGAGCGATAGGGAACAATAGGCTAGACACAAGAGACCCAGAGCTAGAGCAGCACTGGGAAGCAAGGAAGACAATAGGGAGACAGAGGCAGGATACCAAGACCCAGAGCTAGGGCAACACTGGGGAACGAGGAAG
Organism: Sphenodon punctatus; assembly: GCA_003113815.1. NCBI lineage: Eukaryota > Metazoa > Chordata > Lepidosauria > Sphenodontia > Sphenodontidae > Sphenodon > Sphenodon punctatus. Next base: position 3,751,712 of record QEPC01015351.1, on the reverse strand, counting down.
ACAATAGGAAGACAGAGGCAAGATACTAAGACCAAGAGCTAGAGCAGCACTGGGGAACAAGGAAGGCAATAGGGAGACAAGAGTCCAGAGACTCAGGAACAGAAGCCAGAGGAGTACTGGGGAACAATAAGGGAAAAGAGGAACAGAGACAAGGGGCCTAGAAGCCAAGGCTAAGAGGGCAATGGGGAAAACAGGAGCCAAGAGACTAGGACCCAAGGGGTTCAACACGAACAACAAGGAATAGGGCAACATATGCAACAAGGAACCAGGGAAGCCAAGGGAAACTATGAATAAGGGCTAGGAGACCAAAAATAGGGGAAGAGCAGGGAACAAAGGGAGCAACAGGGAACTACCAGGAACAGGGGACAAAGACACACAGCAACAGGAGAAACTGTGGCTATAGTCCTATAAACATGGGCAAGGCCAAGGGCAGGAACAGCTAACAGAGTGGAGAAACCTAGACCTAACAAGGGAGAGGGGGAGGGGAATCCCCACACAAGGCAGACTGAAGAAGGAGACAGAACTGGCTAAGAGACAGCTAACAGGTGTCACAGAGACAAGGGAAGCAGAAGTATCAGTAAACAGGAGTCGCAGAGACAAGGGAAGCAGAGGTACCAAGAGGGAAGAGGGACAGGCAGGGGCAGAAGGAGAGGGAAACCTAAAAGTAAACCAAAAGCACAAAGGGTGAAGCAACCAACAGGATCACAGCCAAGAGCTGATGTCCCACAGCTTGCAACTGTTCCCATCAAGCCTTTTATATTACTGGGAACCAATGAGGCGTCCAGGAGGGAGGAGTCAAACAGGGCAGGTTGCCAGGTAGACAGGAGGAGAATAGCAACAAACCCAGCTGCCCTATAGCGCTGGGGAAACTTCCCTACCTGTCAAGGTCAGTATTGCAGGTTCAAACCTGCCCCCTGACTGTGTGTGTGTGTGTGTGTGATGGGGGGTTCTGCATGAGTGAACTGCATCCAGGGGAACCCACTGGGTCTGTCTAACATGGACCTGGGTGGTGATGGGAGTGAGCTGATGAAGGGGTGCACTCCCAGATCAGTTCCAGGAGTTGGCTGTCCCCACATCCATCTAAAAACATGCACAGCTGCTGCCATGTCTAGTATAGAATGTTCTGCTGTTACTATAGAAAGCAGTTATTTTATCATCTATCAAAGGAAGCTCTTAGTGTTTATGTATACATAAATACAATGATTTTCTTTTGAAACTGACATGTCATTAAAGAAATATTACCTGATTCCTATGCATTTTTAAATGCTGATTTTGGATCCATACATCCTTAAATGTTCTGTAAATGAAGCGGGATTGTAGATGGTTAGACCACAGGTGGCATAGATAATTTTTAAATGACTATGCCGTGGTTGTCATTGTGGCAAAGAAAGCTTTCTTCTCTGCTATCGTAGCCTCTTCAAAGTTTCGTCCAGTGAAACTGTTCCAGGTGGGGAGGGTTAGGGATGTGTGAACGCGGTTCGGGCGTTCGGTGTTTGGCCTGAACTTGGCCTGTTCGAATGGCCGAATAGAACGACCAAACCAAACGCCCAAGCCCCGAACAGTTCGGCCGCATTCGGGTGAGTTTGGGAGCATTCAGGAGGGAAAAACATGGCTGGCAGGCCCAGGGAGGGGCGGGTAAGCTGAGGAGCAGACTTCCTGGTGCCAGGGGTGGAGAGGCTTGGACTAGCAACCAGCCTGCCCAATCACCATCCCTCTTTTCCTCAGACCACTGGCTTTGCAGTCTGCGATTGGCCACGGGCTAGGCTGCACGGAGCCAATGGAGCTTGTGGTAAGGCGAGCGCAGCAAGTAGCAAAAGTCATTGCCATCCCCCCTTCTAACTCCTTCTGAACTAGTAACTGATCCTGTCAGCAAGCGTTTTCAGAAGTCTCCCTCTCCCAGCAGTTTGCGTTCCTAATGCATTGCCATCCTCCTCCTATTTCACCCGTTCCCACACATTTACCTCCATAGTTTCATTTATTTAGATTAGATTAGATAGATTCAGGTGTTATTTTTATTTGTTACCCCTCCCTGTGTTCTTTCTCCCTACCCACCATTTAATCCTTCCCTCCTCCCACTATATATTCCATCCCTGATTCCCTTCCCCTGTTTTTGGATTGGTTTAGAGTAGGATTAGATTGATTTAGGTTTAATTTCGGTTTTGTACCCCTCCCTGTGTTGTTTGTTATGAGCTGTGAGCTGTCTTTGTCCCCCCCCCCATTCCTGTGTGTGTATGCATGTATGTATGTATGTATGTATGTATATATATATATATATATAGTAACTATCTTATATATATATATACATATATATATATATATAAGATAGTTACTATAGATAGATAGTTGTAGGAGTTAGCTTAGTTATAGAGATAGAGATAGTGTGTAGTGATTCAGTTTTAATATTTTATAGTGTGTTTGTAGGACTAGGCCTTTGTAGATATTAGATAATATTCCATTTACTTCCATAGGTTTTAGAATAGTTAATAGCAGTTAGAATTAGTGTAAATATATATAATATTAGATTACAAATTTGAATATATATATATATATATATATATATATATATATATATATATATATATATATATATATATATATATAATCTTCCTGTGCATTCTTTGGGTGGGAGAAATGGAGAAGGGAAGCAGGAGAGGCCAGTCTGCTGCCCGTAAAGCAGGAAATGGGACACGTAGCAGAGGTGGCAGGGGCCATGCCAGCAGAGTGGCAGAAGACATCAGCAGCAGCCCGAGCACATCACCACACCCCAAACTGCACAGGCCTGATTTTGGCAGTCAGGCTTCAGAGGCTCCCAGCATTGGCACTAGGGGTGTGGTTTGGTGGCACCTCCACCCAGCGTTCTCCACTGCCACACAGGACACTGGAAGGCTGGCACTCCAGGAGGCTGCAGCTGTCTCTGCTGCAGCTGCAGGAGCAGGTGCGGGTGCTTCGGGGTCAGATGTTCTTCCAGGGCTACCAATGTCCCCAACCCCCATTGTTGAAGTGATCCCCAGCAGTCCAGGGCTGGTGGATCCCACCCCGGCTGCTAGAGGCAGGACCTGATCCCCAGACAATGGCAGCAGCAGCAGCACCTATAGGGGACACAGGGGGAGTGGCAGCAGCATGGTGGGCAGTCGATCAGACTCAGGGTCCCAGTACTCCCCTTCGTGAGACATCACTCAGATTGGGGACAGTGAGGCAGACACTAGTCCTGCGGAGGAGATGCATGGTGCTGAGGTGATGGCTGTCCCTCTGAGAGTCGTGTTGCCACCATGTTCTTCCCCTCCCAGGAGCACTGTCAGTGTTGTGTCATCGGGTGTGGGCCAGAAGGCAGGAGGGGGCAAAAAAATCTCCATCTGGGTGCATTTTAAGTTGGTGAAGATGGATGATCCCAGGGAGGTGCAGTGCAATTTGTGCCAGAAGGTTGTGAAGCATGGGCAGGTGCTCACCAACCTTGGCACAATTGCCATGGTGAAGCACCTCAAGGAATGCCACAGTGCTATACTGCTAAGCGGGCAGGCAGGGGCAGTGGACGACAGCGGGTTCCCGACTGCAGCGGTCAGTTGTCCACCTCTATCAGTGGGCAAGCATCCTGCTCAAACAGCTGCCTCTAGCAGCAGGAGTGGTATTGCTGCTAGGGGGGAGCAGCAGCAGCAGCAGCAGCAGCAGCGTCAGTGCACCATGGAGGAGCTGGGATGGGGGCAGCTGCCAAGTCTATTGGCAGCTGCAGGACATGGTCGGGGACACGGGTTTTAGGCTCCTGATTGGCTTCCTGGCCCCCCAGTTTAAGCTACCCTCATGCACCACCCTGAATCGACAGGTAGTGCCAGTCCTGTACCGGGCTTTAAAGGAGCGGGTGAGGGAACAGCTGGCAGGGACTGGAGGTGCCACCATTTACTTCACCACAGACCTGTGGTCGAGCAGGAATGTGCAGGATGCCTACCTGGCAGTGACGGCGCACTGGTGGCAGGACCCAGAGACAGCATTTGGCAGTGGCAGGAGAGGTCCTGAAGCAGGGTATAGGTGGGCCCTGCTTCAAGCAGAAGTCATGGAGAGTCCCCACACCACTCGGAACATTGATGCAGCATTGACTTCCATGGTGAGGGAGTGGGTCATGCCAGGTGCACCAAGGGGTGCGTGGTGATGGACAACTCGGCCAACATATTGAGGGCAGTTGGTGAGGGGGACTTCACCAGCATCCCTTGCGCTGCACACACCCTTCACCTGTTGGTCAGGGATGCTATACATTTGGGGGAGAAGGGGATTGGGGCAGGCACCCTTATTTCCCTGATCAAGTGGCGGAGGAAGCTGGCTGCTTTTTTTTAACCGGAGCGTGAATGTCAGCAACCTCCTCCAGGTGAATCAGGCTGAGCAAGGCTTCCCAGTGCACCAGCTGGTGCAGGATATGTCCAACCTGTGGAATTCGACATTCCTGATGCTTGAGCGGCTTCTCGAGCAGAAAGCCATCTTGCATCAGGTTCAACTGGTGATGGACAGCAAGGCACCTCCAGGGTATAATGGGGCAGATTGGGAGATCCTGGCTCACACGGTCTTCATGCTGAGACCATTCCTGGCTGTGACGGAGACCATTAGCTCATCCATGGCCACCATCAGCCAGCTGACCCCTCTGGTCCAGAGTCTCCTGAGGAGGCTGGAGGAGATTCTCCAGGGGCAGGACTGTGGCCCTCAGAGAAGGAAGCTGGCAGATGAGGTGGTTGCCCTGGTGCAGCAGCTGAAGTCAGGATTTAAGGCGTGGTTCAATGAGCTCCTGCAGAGGGTGGAATACATTTTGGCAACCATGCTGGACCCCAGAGTCAAGGGCAGTGTGGCATGTCAGACAGCGCTTTATGGGCACTGGAAGGGTGACCTGGTGGAGAGGGTCCGGCAGGCAGAACGGGCTCTTGAGAATGCACAGCATCAGCAGCAGGACATCCCTGGGGATGGTGGAAGTGGGAGTAGCCACCCCTTTGAGCTGGCAGGGTCTATCCCTGCCCCCAGCCATAGAAGTAGCAGCACCAGCAGCAGGCTCAGCAGCAGCAGCACCCCTATTTCCGGCAGCAGCTCGTATGTGCAAGGTATTCTGGCGAGCATGGGCTTGTGCACAGCAGGGCAGGCAGCATGGCTGAGGGCAGTGGTGGAGGTGGTGCCCAGGCAGAGTTATGTGAGGGAGTACAACAGTGCCTCAGCAGCAGTGGAGAGCTACCCCGAGGAGGAGCTGTGCATCGAACCCAGCAGCGATCACTTGGCCTACTGGGACGGCAAGACCGGCATGTGGCTGGCCCTGTCCAAACTGGCCAAGGGTCTCTTGTCCTGCCCAACAATGAGTGTCCCCAGTGAGCAGGTATTCTCCATGGCAGGGGACATTTGCTCGCTGCACCGCCTGAGGCTGGGGGCCAAGTTGGTGGAGTAGTTGCTTTTTATCAAGGTGAACCTTCCGCTGCTGGGATTCCCCGAGCTGCCCCTGGTCATGGATTGATGGTGCAGTGGTACACATCATCCCATGCCAGGGGCAGTCTTGGGACAGGGCTCCTCCTCAATCTGGGCTGCTGATGCTGAGGTGCTGTCCCTCCCTCCCAATGCCCGGCACCTGCCTTCTATCTGTCTGTCTGTCTGTCTGTCTGTCTGTCTGTCTCTCTCTGTCTCTCTCTCTCTGTGACTAGATGGTCTCGGCTGGCCTATCTGACTGACCTCATGATGCAGGGTGGCATTGGGAAGCTGTAAGCCTGCCAGCTGGCCTCTCACTAGATGATCTCGACCCACCTATCTGACTGTCTCTTTCTCATGCTGCACAGTCATTGCCAGCCTATCTGAGTGCCCTGTCAAGGTCCCAGCCTGCCTTTCTTACTGCCTCTCATGCCATGCTGCCTGTCTGCCCGCCCACCCAGGTTGCCAAAATCAAAGCCTGCCTCAGTCTGCCTTCTGCTCAGGCCATACTGGCTGCCTTTCTGTCCGCCCAGGTGGCCAGGATAAAACCCTGCCTCAGTCTGCCTTCCCATGGTCATGCCACACTGCCTGTCTGCCTGCCCACCCAGGTGACCAAGATCAAAGCCTGCCTCAGCCAACCTTCCGATGCTCATGCCATGCTGCCTGTCTACCTGCCCTCCCAGGTGGCCAAAATTAAATCCTGCCTATGTCTGCCTTCCCATACTCATGCCATGCTGCCTGTCTGCCCACCCTCCCAGGTGGCCAAGATGAAACCCTTCCTCAATCTGCCTTCTCATGCTCATGCCACGCTGCCTGTCTGCCCACCCTCCCAGGTGGCCAAGATGAAACCCTTCCTCAATCTGCCTTCTCATGCTCATGCCACGCTGCCTGTCTGCCCACCTGCCCAGGTAACCAAGATCAAAGTCTGCCTTAGTCTGCTTTCTGCTCATGCCATGCTGCCTGTCTGCCCACCCAGGTGGCCAAGATCAAACCGTGCCACAGCCAGTCTTCCCATGCTCATTCCACGCTGCCTGCCTGTCCACCTACCCAGGTGGTGAAGATCAAAGCCTGCCTTGGTTTGTCTTCCCATGATCATGCCAAAGTGCATGTCTGCCTGCCCTGTGGCTAAAGCTAAAGTCCTGCCCTGGCCTGCCTGCCTCTCATGCCAAGGTGCCTGTCTGCCTGCCCTGGCAACCCTGGGTGATTTACCCCCACTGGCCTGGTAATCCCGCTTCTGCTGTCTGCTAGTCCATGAGTGCTCTGCCCTGGCAAATCCAAATGTGCTCACACAATCCTGCTGCTGCCATCTGCTGCTGTATGGGAGTTCTTCCCTGGAAATTCCTACCATCCTGGCTCCATGGGTGCTGAGCACAGGCAAATCCTGCTGCTGCCATCTCTGTTGTTCCACAGGTTCTGTGCTTGGTCAATCCAATGTCTGCTCCTGCTACCAATGTCACCTTTGCTGTCTATGGCATGGATTCTGCTACCAAGCAATCCAATGTCTGCTGCTGCTGCCAATGCTGTCTCTGCTGTCTGTGCCACGGGTTCTGTACCCCGGCAATCCAATGTCTGCTGCTGCTGCCAATGCCGCCTCTGCTGTCTGTGGCATGGGTTCTGCTACTGGGCAATCCAATCTCTGCTGCTGCTGCTGCTGCTAATGCTGCCTCTGCTGTCTGTGCCATGCGTTCTGTGCCTGGGCAATTCAGTGTCTGCTGCTTCTGCCAATGCTGTCTCTGCTGTCTGTGACACGGGTTCTGTGACACGGCAACCCAATGTCCGCTTCTGCTGCCTCTGCTGTGCCACGTGTACTGTGCCCCGGCAATCCAATGTTTGCTATTGGGTGGTGACGTGACTCATCACTGAGCAAGGTTTGACCAATTGGTAGAATAGCTTGTTGACATCCAGAGAGTAGGATGCAAGCCTGCAATGCCTGGCCGAGCAGGGGTGTCAGCCACCAAGCCCTGGCCGGGCCTCTGCCGCTGCTCCGCCAATGCCAGCCTGCAATGCCCAGCCAAGTATGGGTGCCAGCCACTGAGCCCCGGCCAGGCCTCTGACACTGCTCCACCAATGCCAGCCTGCAACACCTGGACGAGCAGGGGTGCCAGCCACCGAGCCCTGGACGGGTCTCTGCCACTACTCCACTGATGCCTGGCATCCTGCAATGCCCATCCAAGCTGGGGTGCCAGAAACCAAGCTCCGTCCAGGCCTCTGCCACTGCTCTGCCGATGCCAGACAGCCTGCAATGCCCAACTGAGTAGGGGTGCCAGCCATTCCAGCCCCAGCACCCACTGTCAGGTTTCTGGGAGCTACATTGAATCCAGAGAGGGCTGTTGTTCGACATGATCCAGAAGCTGCCACTCTTGTCCCAGAACCTACCATCAGGGTTCTGGGGCCATCATTCCACTCACGGAGAGCCATCATTCCACTTCATCTAGAAGCTGCCACTCTAATCCCAGGACCCACCATCAGGGTTCTGGGGCTGTCATTCTGCTCACAGGGAGCTGTCGTTCCACCACATAAAGAAGCAGCCAGCCACTCCAGCCCCAGGACACACCATCCTGGTTCTGGGGCCTACATTACAGGCATGTGGGACTGCCCATCCATGTCATATAGAAGCTGCTCCTCTAGTCCCAGGGCCCACTGTCATGGTTCTGGGGCCATCATTCCAATTACAGGGAGCCATCATTCCACTTCATCCAGAAGCTGCCACTCTAGTCCCAGGACCCACCATCAAGGTTCTTGCACTGTCATTCTACTCATGGGGAGCCATCATTCCACTTCATCTAGAAGCTGCCACTCTACTCCCAGGACCCACCATCAGGGTACTTGGGTCACCATTCTGCTCATAGGGAGCCATCATTTCACTTCATCCAGAAGCTGCCACTCTAGTTCCAGGACCTGCCATCAGGGTTCTGGGGCTGTCAATCCACTCATGAGGAGTCATCATTCCACCGCATCAAGAAGCAGCCAGCCACTCCAGCCTCAGGACCCAACGTCAGGGAGGGTTCTGGAGCTGTCATTCTGCTCATGGGGAGCCATCATTCCACTTCATCTAGAAGCTGCCACTCTAGTCCCAGGACCCACCATCAGGGTTCAAGGCCATCATTCCGATCATGGGGAGCCATCATTCCACTTCATCTAGACGCTGCCACTCTAGACCCAGGACCCACCAACAGGGTTCTGGGGCCATCATTCTGCTCATGGGGAGCTGTCATTCCACTGCATCAAGAAGCAGCCAGCCACTCCAGTCCCAGGACCCACCATCAGGGTTCTAGGGCCTACATTACAGGCACAGGGGGCTGTCCATCCATGTTATCTAGAAGCTCCCACTCTAGTCCCAGGACCCACCATCAGGGTTCTGGGGCTGTCATTCCACTCACTGGGAGCTGTCATTCCACTGCATCAAGAAACAGCCAGCCACTCCAGCCCCAGGACCCACTGTCAGGGTTCTGGGGCCTACACTCCAGGAAGGGAGGGCTGTTGTTCCACTTCATTGTCTGCAACTGCCCCACTAATGCCTGGCAGCCTGCAAGCAGGGGTGCCAGTCACCAAGCCCTGCCCAGGCCTCTGCCACTGCTCCACCGATGCCAGCCTGAAATGCCTGGCCAAGCAGGGGTACCAGCCACCAAGCCCTGGCTGGGCCTCTGCTGCTGCTCCACCATTGCCAGCTTGTAATGCCCAGCCAAGTAGCGGTGCTGATCACCTGCTCCACCAATGCCAGCCTGAAATGCCCTTCCCCCTATGGGTGCCAGCCACCAAGCCCCAAGCCTTCCCGGCTTCTTCTTCTTCTTCTGCTGCTGCTGCTGCCACTGGGTCTCAGATGTCCAGCCCTGGCACCACAGGCACCCCCATGGGCCAAACGCTAAGCCTGTCTGTCTGGGCAACCCAGGGTGCCAAGCGCCAAACCTTCCTGGTCTCTGCTGCTGCTGCCGCTGGTTCTCAGATGGCCTGCCAGCCCTGGCACCACAGGCACCCCCAGTGGGGGCAAGTTCAGAGCCTGCCTTCCTGGGAAATCCAGGGTGCCAAGCACAAAGTCTTCCTGGTCTCTGCTGCTGCTGCTGCTGCTGGGTCTCTGACAGTCAACCCTGGTACCACAGGCACCCCCAGGGGCCAAATGCTGAGTCTGCCTGCCCAGGAAACACAGGGTGCCAAGCACCAATCCTTCCCAATATCTGCTGTTGCTGCTGCTGCTAGGTTTCCAATGGCCTGCTATGCTGCCCCGGGCCCCCCTGGGGGTCCCCATAGTGCCCAAAGCCTCCCAGAGGCACCAAACTCTGCCGAACATTCAGGCGGTCCGAACCCCACCAGATCGAACCCACGAACCCGAACTAAAGTTTAAGTCTGAACGACTGAATGTCCGAACTCTGTCCTGTTTGCACATCTCTAGGGAGGGTCCAAGTTAATCCAGTCTGTCTCTGCCCAGAATTCAAGTAATCTAATACCTGATGTGACATTTTTATTAATTACTTTGCAGGCAAAATCACTCGTATTCACCACAACTTGGATGCTGCCATTTCATTTGCAGAATCAGAGTTTGGGGTAATGGAAGCTCAGTCCTGTCCTCTTTATTTGGATCAGTTTCAATCAGTTTCATCCACCAATGCAGGGGAGGTGCTTGGGACATTGGAGGCAACCAGTTGTGAATTAGATCTTTGCCCATCCTGGCTGGTGAAAGCCATCTGAGAGACATTGCGGGTCACTGCTGGCTGGGGTTGCCAACATCTCCCTTTGGGAAGGTAGGGTGTCGGATGTTCTTAAAACTGCAATTGTCCATCCCAAGCCTTGCTTAAGAAGCCATGCTTGGATGCTGACTCTCTGGACAACTATTGGCCTGTCTTATTGAATAGGTGGTTTCCTGACAGCTCCAGGCCCACCTTGATGCTATCAGATTCCTGGACCTGTTTCAATCAGGCTTTCATCCTGGGTATGGCATGGAGACTGCACTTGTGGCTTTGGTCAATGACCTGCGCCTGGAGATTGACATGGGGAATTCTGCCCTGTTGATCTTATTTGATCTGTCAGTGGCCTTTGATACTGTTGATCACGAGATGTTGTTGACACAAATGCAGGACCTGGCAGGAGTGCACAGGACTGCTCTTGAGTGGTTCCGCTCTGTTGGGAGGTCACAGAAGTGGTAATGGGTGATTGCTCATCATCCTCTTGGGGCCTCCTCTGTGAGTTCCTGCAGGGTTCTATTCTTTCACCCCTCTTGTTGTGTATATGAGACCGCTGGGAGAGGTCTTTCAGAGGTTTGGGGTGAGGTGCCATCAGTATACTGATGACATCCAGCTCTACCTCTCTTTTTCATCTGGCCCAGGTTCCACAGTCTCAGTGCTTACCTGATGCTTGGCTGCTTTGGGGGACTGGATGAAGATAAGTCGATTGAAGTTGGTTCCAAACAAGACTGAAGTGATGATGGTTGGCCATCCCTGTGACCTGGGGGAAATTGGGACTCCTGTTATTGATGGGGTCTGTCCTCCTTTGTTCATTCATATTCAAAGCCGAGGAGTGCTTCTGGACCCCTTGCTGCTCCTTGATGGTCAAGTTGCGGTGGTGGCCAGAAATACTTTTCACCAACTTCATTTGGTGAAGAGGCTTTGACCTTTTCTCTCTGACTCGGACTTAGCCACTGTCATCTATGCTTTCATCACCTTGAGGCTGAATTACTGCAATGTGCTCTTCATGGGGCTGCCCTTAATGACTATTTGGAAGATGCAGCTAGTGCAGAATGCGGTGGCATGGCTCCTTTCAGGTATGGATCACCAGGAGCATATTACACCAGTGCTCCAGAGTCTCAACCAGCTGCCTATAGTTTTCTTTTTTATTGTGTTTTTTAACTGTAAGCCTCCCAGAGCTTCCTGTGGCAGAATGGGCGGGGCAGAACATTTAAAAATAAATAAGTAAATATAAATTAATTCAAGGTGCTGGTTTTGACCTTGACCCTAAATGGCCTGGGACCCATGGGGGGGGGGGGCGCAGGAAGGTGTTCTTGGTTGCTGCCCCAATATTGTGGAACTCCCTACCCCTGGAGGTTCATATGTGTCCAGGCCTGAGGATCTTTCAGAGGCAATGTAAAATATTTCTTTTGTTAATACAATTGGCAGGCAGGGGTAGGGAGAGGGTTTAATGGGGAGGTTGTTGGGTTGGAATGTGTTGGGTTTGGGATGGGGGTTGTATTTAAAATATTTTTTAAATGTATTTTTATGTTTTTTGTAAGTCATCCTGACCCTTCAGGGAAGGGCGGGGTATAAATGTTAATAATAAATAAATATATTTACAACCAGCTTGTTCAATAGGGGTTCTGTACATCATATAACTTTATGGAATCCATGCATGTGGCTTGGATAGTCCTTATTTGTGATATATTGTACAGTTTCTGGAGTGTTATGATTTTTTTGGATGAAAGCTGCAATAAAAATGTCAGTCACCAATAAATTACAGAAGCCAATGTCACAACAAAATAAGTGTGAGTGATTAAAAGGGAAAACTTCATTGCTGAAGTCAAAGTTGCATCGTACTTTTTTCTGATCCTTAGAGGAATAGATTTTTTTAGTAACAGCATGTTGTTCTGATCCATGGACTGATCTAAGTTTTTGTCAGATAAAAAAATGCTCACCTGATTGAAAGTGTTGTGCAGGTATTATCCCACAGAAATGTCAGTAAGGGATTTAGAGCACGTTAATTTGTACCATCAAAGCCAGAATTTGAAGCAACTACCTTTCTAGTACATCAGTCTTCATAGGGGGTTGCAGAAAAGATTAGGAAAGAATAGGCAATTATCATTGTGGCAAATCGTAAGTCAGGGTGAAAATATGAAGAAATTCTGTTTATTGTATCAGATGTCAATTTGTAAGGATCAAATTCAGTTGCATGTTTGTGGGTATATGTGTTTTGTTTTGTTTTTTTAGTGGGAACAGGCCATGTTTTTGCTGTTAGGGAAAAAGTCTTTGCACAAGTCCCTCTGAAGTATTATGGTAGGGCTGTGTATGTGAATATTGCACGGCTATCAGACTCTAGCATCTTTTGCATTCATTGGGTGGGGGTGAGGGAGGGTACAATGCAAGACCATAGTGAAATGTGCAAAGCAAAGACAGGCACAAAGCACACCCCAAGCCCAGATAGGTGAGATTGTGAAACCAGAATGACTTTAAAGAGACTGAAACACAGAAAATGTCCCAAATGCAAAGAAATAAGAGAAAATTAGCAAGCACCTTTGTTAAAAGGTGTGGAACCTGTTTAGGGTAGTATTGAATTTGGTCCACAAAATGTGCAGATAGCCAGATTGAATTCTTATATCTGCTAATGTAGGATATTATTATTAGCAGAACCTTCAGTAGGAGTAGACGTGGCATATATAAAGACCAGAATTCCCACGTTTATTTATTTATTTATTTGTTTATTTATTTAATAGATTTATATCCCGCCCCCTCCTGCATAGCAGCCCGGGGCAGCTTCCAACAATAAAATACAATAAAAACAGTTTAAAACATTTCATATAATAATATTAAAATATTTAAACAGGGCTAAATGTCATAAATAATATAATAATAACAAGTCAGGTGGGGGAGCTAAAAAACCCTCACCCTACCCTCCCACCCTCCTCAAAGGCCTGGGCAAACAGCCAAGTTGTGTAACTTCGCTGGAATGTCAACAGGCTAGGGGCCAGGCGAGCTTCCTCCAGAAGGGAGTCCCAAAGGTGCAGCCCGGCCACCGAGAATGCCCTCCTCATTGTGGCCCCCTGCTTAACACGGGGGACCTCCAGAAAGGCACCCCCGGCAGACCGAAGGAGCCGCTTTGGGGCACGGAGGGTGAGGTGGTCCCTGAGGTATGAGGGGCCCAGATTGTGTAGGGCTTTATAGATCAACACCAAAACCTTGAACCTGGCTCGGCATGCTATCGGCAACCAGTGCAGAGTTTGGAGCACTGGTGTAATGTGCTCCCGACGGCCTGTCCGCGAAAGGAGATGAGCCGCCGCATTCTGCACTAGCTGTAGCCTCCGGACCAGGAACAAGGGAAGCCCCACGTAGAGCGCGTTACAGTAGTCTAACCTCGAGGTGACAAAGGCATGGATGAGGGAGGCCAAGTCCGGGCCGGAGACGAACGGACGCAGACTACGCACCAGATACAGCTGGCAGAAGGCAGCCTTAGCGACTGCCTCCACCTGCCGCTCCAGACGGAGTTCCGCGTCCGGTATCACCCCCAGACTCCGAACCTGCTGAGCTATAGGAAGGCAACCCCCAACAACCAGAGGGGCCACTACCTCCTTCACTCTCCCCACCAGCATCACCTCCGTCTTATTGGGGTTGAGCTTCAGTCTGCTCAGCTGCATCCATTCTTCCATGGCCTCCAAACATTTGGATAACAACGAGACAGCAGGGTCTGGGTCAGTTGAAAAGGAGAGGTACAGCTGAGTATCATCAGCATACTGGTGACACCGCACCCTGAACCCTCTCACGACCTCCCCCAAGGGCTGCATATATATGTTAAATAATAACAGAGACAGAATAGAACCCTGCGGAATGCCACACGATAAAGTGTGGCGGCATGATGTCTCCTCCCCCAGCACCACCTGCTGGCTCTTCCCTGAGAGGAATGAGCGGAACCATTCAAGAACAGTCCCGTCCAGACCCCCCCAGGTCACGCAGCCACCTCAATAGCAGCCCATGTTCCATGGTATCAAAAGCGGCCGAGAGATCTAGCAGGATGATAAATGTTTAACATCCTGTGTCCATCTCCCGGCGGAGGTCATCTACCAAGGCCACCAACGCCATCTCAGTGCCATAGCTGGGGCGGAACCCAGATTGAAAAGGGTCTAGGAAACCGATGCCGTCCAAATGCACCTGGAGCTGGAGTGCCACTGCCCAATCAATAACCTTCCCTAAAAAGGGAAGGTTAGAGACAGGTCGGTAACTGGTGAGCGCATCCACGTCCAAAGATGGTTTTTTCAGCACGGGGTGCACCACAGACTCCTTGAAGCAGGGCGACAACCTCCCCTGCTGCAAGGACGCATTCACTACCCTTGCCGGCACTGTCCCCAACATCTCCCTGGAAGCTTTTACTAACCCGGAGAGGCACGGATCAAGTTCACAACAGGTGGCCCTCACAGACCCCAGGACATCTGCCGCATCAGCCAGCATCACTTCCTGAAACTCACTCCACAAAGCTGAACCGGACGGGGTCTCCATCCCCTTGCGCTCTTCCCCTATTGCCCCTAATCCAGTGTCAAAGTCAGTCTGAATCCGAGCAATCTTGTCTGTAAAGTAGTTGACAAACTCCTCACAGTGGGCGTGGGACAAGTCCCCATCCAGGTGGAGGTCGGTCAGACTGACCAGCCCCCGCACCACCTGCAACAGCTCCGCTGGGAGTGACTTCGCAGATGCTATGACCACAGCAAGGAACTCCTTCCTTGCCGTCCTCACAGCCTCAACATAGGACCGCAAATGGGCCCTATGGAGAAGACGGTCGGAGTCAGATTGAGTCCGACGCCATCATCACTCTAGCCTCCTGCCTACACGCTTCATACACCACAGGCCCTTAGTAAACCAAGGGGTCCTGTGGCGACGAGACCGAGGCAGAGGGCGTCTCGGAGCCACCCTGTCAATGGCCTCATCCAGCAAGCTGTTCCAATGCTGGACTAGCTCATTCACAGAGTGACCATCTAAGTCCAAGGTTAACTCCCTCAGGACCTCTTGGAATCGCTGGGATTCCATCAGCCTCCGAGGGCAGACCATCCTAACAGGTCCCTTCCCCTTCTGGAGGGGGGTGCGCTAGAAGACTGGCCTGAAGGAGATAATGGTCCATCCATGACAAGGGCACTGCTGTAACCTCCCCCACAACTGGACCCCCTGCCTCATGGCCAGAACCGAAGATCAGGTTGAGGGTATGTCCCCCCACGTGGGTCGGACAGATAACCTCCTGGGGCAAGTCCATGGTTGCCATGGCGGCCATGAACTCTCGCTCCGCCCCAACAAGGCCGGCATCGGCGTGGATGTTGAAGTCCCCCAGAACCAAAGTCCTGGAGGAGCCCAACGCCACCTCAGAGGTGAGCTCTGCTAGAGCAATAAGGGAGGCCGCCAGACAAGAAGGGGCCCGGTACACCAGCCTCGGTATGTTCTTCATGTATAATGAAGGGCAGAGTCCCAGGGTCTCTTAAGAAGGCTATGTTGCAACCCTTGCTCAAAAAACCATAACTTGACACTGATGCCCTTGACAGCTTCTGGCCTGTCTCTAACCTTGCCTTTTTAGGGAAGGTTATAGAGTGGGTGGTGGTCCAGCAGCTCCGGGACCAATTTGATCAGATTGGTTTCCTGGACTCCTCGCAGTCTGGCTTTTGTTGGAGATATGGCACCGAGGCTGCGCTTGTGGCCTTGGTCGATGAGCTGTGCCAAGCTTTAGACTAGGGGTAGTCAACCCTTCTGGTCTTGTTAGATCTGTCATCTGCTTTTGATACCGTTGACCACGAGTTGTTGGTGACTTGGCTGCGGGATTGTGCAAGGGTGGGTGGGATCGTTTTTGAATGGGTGATTTCAGACGTAATGGTGGCCCTATTGGCCCCATCATGATAATCACCTAAATGATTCCTCTGCAGAATCAGACCGGCCCGTCAACAGATGAGCCGGCAGAATCCGCTGGGGAATCGGGTCGGGGGCAGGGCTGTGCGGCACAACGTGCAGCCACACATCCCCGCCCCCCCCACACTTCTGAGGCCGGCTGGCCGCCCTCCGGGAGACGGGCGGGTGCAGCGGCCAATGCGGCCACGACACCCGTCTGCCCACCCCCAGGGTATTGACCAACACCCAGAATTGGCAGCGAACATGGCTGCCGATTCCGGGCCATGGTGAGAGGCGAGACAAGACATTACCATGCTCAACCACAGTGAATCCCGCCATGGTTGAGCGTGGTAATGTCTCGTCTGTTGGGGGCAAAAAGTGATTCCCGCCGGGTGTTCACCCCCGGCGGGAAACACTTTGACCACGATTTCGGAGATGGTCCCTGGCCCATCCTCAAAAGCGTGGTTATTTTGATCCCCACCAGTGGTTCACTGTGGTGAACATCTGGCGGGGATCAGAACAGACGTTACGGGACCATTCCCCACCACAGGGTATTGTTTGTGGTTGAGCGTGATTTCATAACATCTGGAAATACTCAATGTTTCTGCTCATTCCTGGCCAGTAGGACTCACCGTGTGGTCTTGGGTGACTGTACATCTGCTCCCCAGGATCTCACATGTGGGGTCCCGCAGGGTTCTATTCTGTTCTCCCTCATGTTCAATGTGTATATGCAGCCTTTGGGTGAGGTTGTGAGAGGGTCTGGAGTGTGTTGTCATCAATATGCTGATGACACTCAGATCTACCTCTCATTTTATTTATTTATTTATTTATTTATTTTCAGTGGACTCAGGCCCTGCAGTCTCTTTGCTTACCTGATGTCTGACAGTTGTGGGAGACTGGATGAGGGTGAGCTGCCTGAAGTTGAATCCCAACAAGACGGAGGTGATGCTGGTGGGGAGGGCTGAGGAAGTAGAGGCCCCCATCATTGATGTGTGCCCTGTCTTGGTTCCTCAAGCTCGTAGTCTGGGGTGCTCCTCAATTCACAGCTCCACCTGGATGCCCAGGTGGCAGCTGTGATGAGGAATGCATTTGCCAAATTTTATCTGGTGTGACGGTTATGGCCTTATGTCTCAGACTGCGACCTTGTCACCATCATCCATGCTTTCATCACCTTGGGGCTTGATTACTGTAACACACTCTACATGGGGCTACCCAAGGTGATGGTCCGGGGGCTTCAGCTGATGCAGAATGCAGTGGCCCTTCTCCTGATGGGTACGGACTACCGAGCGCACATAACACTGGTGCTCCATTCTCTGCACTGGCTGCCTGTTGCCTACTGGGCCAGATTCAAGGTGTTGTGTTGACCTTTAAAGCCCTATACAGTCTAGGCCCCACCTACCTGCAGGACCAACTCACTCCCCAGGTTCTGGAACAGTCATTAAAGTCACCTGGGGGCACCCTATGGAGGTCCCCCGTGTTTGGCGGGGGGCCACATTAGAGAGGACATTCTTGGTTGCTGCACCTCGGTTATGGAACTCCCTCCTGGCAGAGGTTTGTTTGGCCTGGGGCCTTCCCTCCTTTAGGCATCAGTGTAAAACTTGGATGTTGCGCCAGGCATTTGGTGAAAGAGATGGGGAGGGGGAGGGGTGGGGGAGGGTTGGGGAGAACTGATGGTTTTATTGTTGTTTAGTTTTAAGTTATGTGTTATATTTTATGTTTTTTTTATATTGTATGACACCCCAAGCTGCCTTTGCAGGATGAGGTGGGCTAAGAAAGGTTTATAATAATAATAATAATAATAATAATAATAATAATAATATTGGACATTATTAGCTTTCTCCATGTCTGAGCTGTGTCTGGAATCTAGTGTGTAGTTTGTAAGATACGATGCTACTGAATCTTTACAGAATATCTGGGAATTTTACAAAGAAAGTTATTAGGGCTGTGTAGCCGGCACATTGTTCATTTTTGTTTTTGTTTTCAGCTACAAAACCCCCTTTGTTTTTGGGGAGGGGAGGTTATAAAAAAAAATGTTTGTCTTTGGTTTTTCCATTTGCTTGTTTCATTTAATTTTATTTAAAATAATTTTTAAAAACCTAAAAAAAATCACTGTGCATGAGCAAAATGCCCTTTCCCCAAATGGCGCTGATGCTGCCAGTGCCATTTTGGGAATTGGCGCAAATGCACAGAATGGCCCCGGTGGCTATTTTGCGTGTTTGCAGTGATTTTTTTAAAATTAAAAATAAATCACTGCATATGCAAAATGGCCATCGGGGCTGTTTTGCACATGTGCCCCTTTTCCAGAAACGGGGCCAGCACCATTTTCAAAAAAGGGAAGTCAGACTGCCCTTTTTCCAAAATAGGGAAGTCAACTGACTTTTCCAGAATGGCACCAACACTGCTAACACTATTTTGGGAACAGGTACACATGTTCAGAACTGCCCTGGAGGCCCTTCTTTGCAGTAATATTTTTATTTTTTATAATGAAAACGGATGCTTTTTTTTTTTTTGCATTTCCATTCATTTTTGAAAACTTTGTCATTCATTGTTATATTTTAATTACTAAAACAAATGGGGCTTAGTTTTTTTAGTAATTAAAAAATGAAAATGCATTGGACACCCCTAGAAGTTATGTAAAAAGCAATTGAAAAAGCAAAGAAGCTGGCTGTAGCAGGGTGAGCTGGCCCTGCAAGGGTTAATGGGCTCAGCTCTCCTGCTCCTAGATAGCTACACCTCCCGGCTTCAGTGAATGGAGGGAGGCGATGGCCAGCTGAGTCTGGGGAAGTCAGCTGACTACTGGGGTTAATATGTCTGTGAGGTAATTCCTGGAGCAAGGGATGGGATTTGTTACATTTGATTATTTGTGTTGGTGTCTAAGTTGTAACTGGGAAATCAACTACCAGGAGGAAAGGCTGGGTGGAGCCCTGTGTAAACAGGAGCCCTGGAAATAAGAATAAACAAACTGCATGAGAACTGTGTCTGTTTTCAAACAGATCGTGGGGCCTCTTCTATCCGTGGGGGCTGGGTGGAGGCGGTGGTTGGTGGATGATGTGTGGGCAGCCTGTCCCACAGACATTTACCCACCTCCACCCATCTCCACGCATGGAGCATACGCCATTACCACCTGTTGCTCTGTGTGCGTGGGATCAGTGGAGATGGAGCATGGGAGCACACATGCACCCCCCAATCACCACTATGATCCCACAGATGCCCCCCATCGCCCCACCACCTGCACAAATGGGTATGGGGAGGGAGTGGGAGTCTGTGAGAACTCTGAGTTTTAGTGTTGCTTCAGGGGGGAAACAGAGACATAGATCCCTGTTCAGGGAGGGAGTTGCCTCATTGGTACTCTAGTAAGCTGATCAAAGAACAGCTCTTGGTAAAGTGCTACAATTGGTAAGAGTAAGAGATGGAAGATTAGGGGTCATCCCCAGAAGTGATATTTAGGTTTCATCATCCTAAAGTTGAAATAAAAAGTTCTCCAAGAAATCTTTCTTTGATTATTTCTGTCTCCTTTCTCTTACCTTTGATCAGACAATTATTAACTCAGCATTCTTTTCAGGGACTTCCACCATCCAAGTAGGTTAGTTAACTTGCTGCCATGAGATAACACAACTAGGGCTGAAACGAGAATAAATTTTGATTCTCATGAGATTTCTCATGATATCGTAGCTCTAGTGAAAAAACTCATGAAAATGACCCTGGCTGCCTCTCTGGATCGATTTCTCTGTTCGGGTCCACTCCTTGTCTTCTCCACTCAGCTTCTCTGTGATTAGAGATGGGGAAGTAAGGAGGCAGCATCATATCCTGGGGCAGGCGAAGAATAAACAAAAATCACTCTGCATGTGCAAAATGGCTACTGAGGGCATTTTGCACATGTGCAGTGCTTTTCTAAAATAGCATTGGCAGTGTTGTCACCATTTCTTTTTTTGTTATTGTTTTCATTATTAAAATATGTAATTTTAATTTTTGTTAATAATGAAATGTTGATTTTCATTATCGTTGTCATTGGTTTCGGTGCTGATTTCAATTATATATATATATATATATATATATATATATATATATATATAAACTATAATAGCTATCTCTCTCTCTATATATGTGTGTGTGTGTACAGGAGGAGACAGGCAGGGAAAGGAAAAAGGTAAAATGTAAGGGTAAGGAATAAGGATTGGAAAGGTAAGGTGGTAGGGATATATATGGGAGGATTTTTAGTGCAAACACCAGCAGATTCTGCAAATGGACCCTGACAGAGCAATAACTAACACAGAACCAGAGTCAATCAGCTCAGCCCTGCAGTATAAAGGGTTGTAGTGCCCTCCCCCAGAACTCCCCTGATTGGTTCTGGGAGGCAGGAGGCATTAAGCAATCACAGGGTGCCATTCAACTGCCTGAGACCTGCTTGTGATGCTCATTGGCCAGCGATTCCATCCATCAGGTCCTTCCCCTCCCATCACAGGCCCAGTTCAACAGTTCAATGTTGTTTCTGGCTCTGAGATGTCTGCTCCCTCCTCCCCTCACCACATTTTCCTTCATAAAACACCTGTCAGACTGCATGCTAGGCAATAACAAAATTAAGAACAACTTTCATTATCATTATGGATTTTGTTGTTATTTTTTGTCATTTTTGTTATTGCAATAACAATAACGAAAATCACAAATTTAGTTTTCATTACTTATATAACGAAAATGGCATGCACACCCATACTAGTGGTACAATTATGGAAAAGGCTTGTGCATGTGCAGAATGGCCCTGGTGGCTATTTTGCACATGCACAGTGATTTTCTTATCATCATCATTATTATTATTTTTTCCTGGGCTTTGAAGCCACTTTCTCACTCCTCTGCTGCCCCTGCAGACAGCCATGCAAAGGAGAGAAGGAACAGAGACAAATGGAGTAAAGAATCTGGAGAGGCAGTCAGGTTAGTCAGCTAGAGTTTGGGCCCAGGGGAGGACTGTTTGCGAGAATCTTGCTTTTTTTGGTGAGAATCCAGGCAATTCTTGGCTCGTTCTCATTTGCAAAAGTGAGCCAAGGACTCTGATTCTCGTTGTGAAAAGTGAGAATGTAAGAATCAAGTGTCAGCCCTAAATGTGACAGAGATCTATGCCCAATGCAATACCAGTCAATGTTCTGTGAAAGATCATATTACTTTCTTGAGTCAGCCCACAGCTTCCTGACAAAAACATGATCCATCCATACTCTTCATCAGTGGAGAAATAACTACTTAGACTGTTCTATTGTCACAGTGTTTCATATAATCTAAATGCGCTAAACTGACCAAAACATCATTAGCCCTTGAAACCTCAATACCTTGTGAAAATCTAATAGTTTGCACTTGCCATCTCTGGCGCTGATTCCAGTTCCAGGGACAAAGCCCTAAAAGAAAATGGAAAAGCAAGGATTAAAGGGAGGATTTATTACTTAATTAATCTAGACTAATAAAAGATGCCCAGAAGAGGTAGGAAAATGAGGGGTTGGGTGCCACTTTTGCTGATGCTAAATTCACAGCTAGCTAGGAGGAAAAAAGATTTCTGACAGGTTGAAGAGATAGTCACTAAAACAAGGATAGCCAAGATATCAGCAGTGTTTGCTGTCAGTGAGGCTGGCTTGGAGGTTGTGGAAGAGAACTGTTGGCAGAAGTGCTTGAGACAAGTAAGAAAAAAAATGGGGGGAAGGCAAGCTTCCTTCCTTGCACAACACCTGCCTTCTCTACCTTGAAGTGCTTAATATCAAAATCAGAACTGCAAAGACTAGTTGTTGTTTCACAATGCCAAACTTGTCTGAAATTATGAATTTATGACTTCGCTGTGTTAATCAAGCATATTTGTGTCTTGAAGAGTAGATTCACTGTACTGAACAACTTAGAGCTTTACTTAAACTGAAAACGTGTTCAGGAAGTCAGTCACCTCTGCACAGTGAATAACCAAGGAAGTCGCTTATATGAAAAGTATTATGCTGTACACAGATTAGTTGAAGGCTTTGCCAGGTAATATTGTTGTAGAAACGATGTCTCCCATTTACAGTGGTCTCAAAAAACACCAGGACAACACAGAGTGCAGACCTGGAGGTGATGCCATTGTCATGACCTGCCCTAATAAAGGTCCAATGTAGGGATGTGTGAACAGTATGCGGTTCGGATGTCCAGACGTTCGGTCATTCAGTTTGAAACTCGAGATCGGGTTCGGTTGTTCCGTTCGGCCGAGTTCAGTTTGGTCGAATTTGGCTGAACATTAGAATATAGCACTATCACTACCAAATTTGAAGATTTTTTTTTGTATCGGTATCATTTGGCCTTGAAACAACCCCTGGTCTCCACCCCTGGTGCCAGGAAGTCTGCTCCTCAGCTGCCTCCCCCTTCCAGTCACGTTTTTCCCTCCCAAAGTCACATTTTTCCCACCCCCAAACTCATCCGAACTCACCCGAACAGGACTGAATGGTTTGGCCATTTCCGAGTTCGGTTTGAACGTTCGGCTTGGACGTCTGAACAGACCAAGTTCGGTCCGAACTCCGAACATCCAAACCACGTTCACACATCCCTAGTCCAATGCTCATCACATTGGTTTCTCTGTTTTTTTATTTCTTGCAGTTGTTTACTCTGGCTACTGCTCAGACCTCAGCAGAAGGCCTTCACAAATATTAATCCACAACCTCCCTTCAGTTCCTCAGCACTAAATTGATATTCTATCCCTCCCCTCAATCTCTCTCTTTTCAAACATGATTCCACAGTTGCTGGATAACCTTTGGGCCTAGTACTCTGGACTTCCATGGCCCTCATCCACAGATTTGACTCATGCAATTGTCCTGGAAGCACCATCTGTTACCAGCCTCAACCTGTGAGTAAAGAGTAATCACTGAGAGTACTCATTATTTAGGAGGATCCTGTCAAAAGGACATCTCAGTTAACGAAGAGTATCTACAACCTAGTAACCAGGTAGTACTAAATACGGAGCTGAAATGAGTACCTGCCAGAATAAGCAAACCCATTGGATCCAAACAACCCAATTCGGAACAAAGAACTTTGTAAGAAACACTACCTGTCTGATTTTTGATTAGTTACCCATTTTTGTATTTTTTGTTCATTTGGTTCAATTTATTCAGTTTGTTTGGTTCATACATTTCTGGTTAATTCAGTTCATCCATTTCCCGCTTTTACCATTCATTTCCCATGACTCTTTTTTATTGTTCCTCTTGAAAACAAACAGAAAACCAGAATTTGACAAACTAAATTAACCAAAGAAACAGACTGAACTAAAGAGAAATTGTGAAAAATCAGTTGCTCTAACATTTTGATTAATGTCATACAGATCAACTACAACCTACTTGAATTGAAAAAGGAAACCCATGAGTAGTTATTCTGCGACTCATTTCACCTCTAAATAATAGTATCTCAGGTCTCTAAATACCATAAACTACTATCCAGTTCCTCAGTTCATAAAAAAGCGAACAACTAGTGCAGAAATATTATTATTATTATTATTAACAAACATTTATATAGCACCAGCAGTGTACCTGGCACTTTACAAAGTAATAAAATAGACATGGTCCCTGCCCCTAGGGCTTACAATCTGAGAGACAGGAGCTGGG